>OY728134.1:1537482403-1538068152 GCA_963277665.1 Viscum album
AATCACTCAAATTTGATTATAATATTTCAAGAGTGAATTAGTATACCATATAGTTATTATTTTTTCTATTTACACATTTTTTTATTTGGAAATAAAGCTCTCACAAAAGATCACTTCCTTGATCAATATAGTTTTCCATAAAAAGTGTAATTATGTTAAGAATAATTTCCATATCTTTTATTGATTTTTCTTCCATATCCATGTTTTTAATTCCCACTAATGTTCACATTTTCATAGTGAAAACTAAAAAAATTTTCTTATCAAATGGTCCTTTTATTCCTCATTATTAATTTTAAAATATTGTTTTCTTTATCCATTTTATTATCTGGTGTTTCAATAAATTCATTTTTAAATATTTAAAAGGAATTTCCATTCCATGATCTTATGTTTATGCCTTAATTCCCAAATTTTGAAATATTTTTATTTCTAATGAAGGTATATTTTTTGAATTTATTTTGAAAAAATGTTTTGATAATTTTTCTCTTCATCCTAAAAAAATGGTATCTATAGAGGGACTTGAAAATCATGATTTTTAAAGATGATATTAAGAAATCCTTTTAAAGGAAAATAATTTTTTGATTTCTATTCCATTTTACAAGTATTTTTATTAAATATAGTAATGGGTCGTAAATCAACCTATATAATATCATAATTAATAAACCTTTGTGGGTATTATGTTTTTGGTATCTAATGATCATTTTTATGTGATACTATTTGAAAATGTTTTAAAACACATTGTTTTATTATCGGTTATTTATGATAAGATAAATGGTCTAATTTTAAGTAGAACTAATATATATGGGTGATGAAATGTGGGATAATATATCACCCTCCAATTAATTTATTAATATTTACTATCTCACGATCTAAATAAGGATTACTTTTTGTATCCCAACCCCAAAGATAAACATGATTTGTATCTCAATCCTAAAGAGGTACATGAGTTATTTCATGATCCAAAAGTTATATAGAATTTGTAGCCCATGCCTAATGTGGTAAGTGGGATTATCCCAAAACTAAATATCTACATTAGTTTTTCCCAATCCTAAAGATGTACACGAGTAGTTTAATAAGACTAAAGAGGTAAATGAGTTATTTACAAAACCTAAAGAGGTACACAGCATTGTATCCCAAGCCTAAAAATGTACACGGGTTGTATCCAATGCCTAATGAGGTACATGGGTTGTTTCCAAATAATTAAAAGGTTCATAGGCTATATCCCAACAATACAATGATTTTGGAACCAGTTTTAGATTCCTACTCAACTAAGTAATTTTTTATATGCTTGTATTTGTGATGTTTTCTAGAATATTTAAAATAATTTTCAAGTTTCAATGACCCATCATTATTGTTATATGCTTAAAATATATGATATAATTGTTCTACCTATTTGATGACAATACCATAGTATTATTATCCTATGATAATTGTATTAGATATTTCTCTTTGTATCTATGTTGTCTCTCGTGTTTATGATCTAACACTCATGATATATTGAAATGTTTCCCTTACTAAGCTTTTGATATCACCCATTTTTTCTGTTTCTATTCCCTGAGTTACGAGGATACACATAGATTATGATATATTTAGAATAAGTTCTAAAATGGTCTGATTATGAAGTAATGTTTAAATGTGTTGTTGACTAAGAGGTTTTTGTATCTAATCTCCAAATATACAAAATTCATTAGTTCTTTGGAAATATTGTGACTATTGTGAGATGTAACCTTAATTTTTTACTTGATGTTTGTTTTTATTGGTTCATCTCACTTTGTATTAATGAAATTATAATAAGGATGTGTTATTAGCTCTGGTAATGGGTTTTTTGGTTTTACGTGTTTCATTTGGTATGAGTGAGAGGAATTTTTATTATTAATATTAGATTATAATGTTTTTGGAATTAGGATTGGAAAAAATTTGTGAAGACCCGAAGGATAAGTCTAATAGATACGTATATGTGTAGTATAACATTCTGAATTTTATTTAAAGTTAATATTGTATTGTTTTCCAAAAAATAACATCCCTATCTAGATACAACAAGTAGATTTAGGTTCTAGCATAGATGTACAGAGGGATAATAACCCTAATTGGGCATGTTTGATATTAACTCAATCATCACATGGTGAATGATGAAGAGGAATAACTATATATCTGGTTTGAACCTCATGGAGGATATAGTTTGATTAATCACAATCTCTTTACTGACAATTATGAAATATTTATTATGTTAATTAATTATATTAATCGGAGAATCCAACCCAAATAAACCAAGATTTAACCAAGAGTGATTTAGGTTGAACTAAAAGAAAATGTTATTATTTCAAATAGTAACACCTTTCAAAGTTGGGTTTTTCATAATTCCATTATAATATAAATATTTATCATTAATTATTAACTCTTTTGGTTATATAAATGCATATAATAAAGATAAACCAATTTCATAATGGATGTAATGGACAATGAAATTATTATTCCAAAAAGAAACCAAATGGTATGAAAAATGGAGTAAAAAATTTCTAAAAATTCTATATTAGTTTATGAGAAATAACTAAAGGCTTGATAAGATCCTAAATACAATAATAAATGGGAAACTAGCTATTAAATATTTCATGTTAAAAACCCCACAATCCTTTAGTAGATTTTCTAATCCACTTATTTCTATGAAATGGATTCAATTGATATAAATGATATTTTCATTTATCCAATGCTCAAAGGATAAGAAGGTTATTTCAGATATTTATCATATTTAAGGTTACATTAACCAATGGTGGACTCTCCAAAAGAAAAAATGAAGAATGAGGAAGTTGAGTCTATGGAATGAGAGGAATTAAAAAAATTCTTCAATAATTATTTCCCCCAAACACTTCACAAAAAATAGACTAAGAATTCCTATGGTTGAAATAGAAAGAGGATGAATCATTGAGTAACTATGAAGAAATATTCACAATACTTGAAAGTTATACCTCCAATTTTATTTCAAACCCTGACTATAAGATTGAATGGTTCTCGGGTGGCCTAAAACCAAGTCTTAAAAATGCATCAGTTATAAGAGACATTGATATCTCTGAAGTGGTTGTTCGATGTAAAATTAAAGAGGAAATGAAAACTAGATACTATCATTATTCTTATAGTTTTGGAAAAAATAAAATAAAAATATATATTTACTTAGTAATTTATGTGATAAAAACCATGGACTAAATAAAAATATTCCTTCCACATGTATAAAATATAGGAAGAATAATAGGGGGAACTGTCTCCAAAGAAAAAGTAAGTATTTCAAGTTTGGAAGAAAAGTTCATCAAGTACTTGAATAATGAATATATATTAATGGGATAAATAATTAAATAGTTGTTGTGATATCCCATCATAATAAAAAAACCTCAATCTAATGATTCAATTGTAGTGAGTATGGGAATATTCCAAATAGATCACCAAACCAAGGGTTAATGATGACAACCAACTTAAACAACCTCCAAGGCCAATGGAATAAGTAAAAGCATAAAAATCACTATTAATGAACTACATTGTAAAAACAATGTAGATTGTGATTATTATGAACTAAATATCCTCCAATGTTGATTCATGGTTGTCTTATTTGTTTCATGTTATAGAAAAACTAGTAAATCAAGAAATTCTTCCAAGGGAACCTCATCACCACTCCAATGACATGATATTAAAGAAAACATCTCAATGTAAAATTACTATATCCCAGGTGGAATTTGTATTAGTTTGATGCAATTTTGGAAATGGATTATCCAAATAAATTTACAAAATGGGGAAATCACATTCCATATCTCAAATCAACCTATGATCATCTATCACTATAAGGATGACTATGAACTCTCTAAGTAATCTAATATTGAGTTGAGTTTCCTAGTGATTTTTAATTTAGGGATATTGATACATAATTTGAAAATTAAATTTTTGGTCATCTTATAGATACCCTTATATAACTTCACTGATAAGTAATAACTAAAATAGTAAGGATTTGATTTATTAAAGTCCTAAGAATGTAATGACTCGAAACTCAAGACCCTATAAAACTGATGTTATATTCAATAATTTACATTACATACTACATATAATGTAAATGAACCATATAATATTAGGGTCAATTATTAAAAAATATATAATAAACACTAATATGGTAAACTATTAAATGTTATTTAAATTAAAATATAAATAAATAATATGAGTTAATATTATAAAATCGTATTTTTAATAAAATCTAGTTTCATATATAATTAATATTATTTCAAAAACTAAATTTTATAAAATTTAAAATTAAATTTGATGAAATAAAATTCATTTTTAATTTGTCATATCAAAATTTTCTTGTTAATATTTTTTTAGTTTTTTAAATAATTTATTTTTAGTAAAAAAATATTGTTTTTCAAAATATTATAATTTTTATGATTTTATCATTATGTCACAGTATACTAAATGCTAAAAAAACCCATTAAGTTATAAAATATGTTTTTAAGGAATAAAATAATGAATGTTAATTTATTCTTTGAGATTATAAATCCTATTTCCAATATTTTTAAAATTATATTAAAATGTTTTTTAAGAAATTTTATTATTTTTCTTTGAATCAAGGATTTTAAAGCAGAGACTCGGTTTTGGATCTCCCTAAAATTATAATAGATTTAACTTTTTTAAAATAATATAATATTTTCATATGGATTGATGATTATATAAAATATGTATTGCAGAAAATGTTTAATTTAAAAAAAAATACGTTTTTTGAAACTATTTTTTCACATTATATGTGAAAATCTTAAAATTAACTTTTCAAACCCTTAAATTTTTTATTTGATAAAAATATTTCAAAATATTAAATCGTAAGTTTCGTATTTTTCTAAAAGGTTCAATTATACATTTTTCCATTAAAATTATTTACTATGGTTAAAAATTAATAACCAAGGTAGAAGTAAATTTGGGTAAAAGTTAAAAAGCTAAATGAAAATTCCCTAAGACACTCATGGTTTTCTAAGAAATGGGTGGTTGAGGTTATTGTATACCCAAAATCACCTTACCCTCCAATTTATTTCATTTTCGACATACTGACCTCTGAATAGTAATCTTTCATTATTGAAAATGTAATGGTTACTTCTAAAACTACCCCTCTCTTCACTTATAAAAAGGTAACACTTCAACCATATCAAGACCCAAAACTCCTTAAAATCTGTTATTAAAAAACATAAATTTTTCTCCTCCTAGAATATTTTACCACCTCAATGTGGTTCTAGTCACCTTTATGTTTATTAATTCCTTCATATCTAAGTATTGTTTCAACAAAACACTCAAGATTAGAACATGAGTATTAACTCCCCATAGTCATTTTTTTCCTCTAATACTTCTTAATATTACCTATTTTTATCAATATAATTAAAACAGTATCATTATTGTACTAAAAGTTCATTATATTAATTTAAAAATACTTATTCAATCCTTTTCATCCACTAAGAAGAACAAAATAACATTAATTATGTGTACATGAAGACTACCGCCTCCATGGAGTGATGTTTTTAATTTTTCATAATATCCTAAAATGGTTTCTATAAAGGACTAATTTTATGAATAAAAATGATTTATATGTCACATATAAAATTCAAAATTTATCATCTTTCATATACCATCATTCCATTCAATAATTGAGAAGTGGTATTGTTTATCATGTGTGTGTGTGTACAGACTACAACCTCTATGAGCAATGAGGTTTATTTCTCATCAACACCCATCATGGATTTATATAAAAATATATTTAATATACTAAAATTATTTCCTTAAAAATTTAAATATTAAAGATATTATGGTAATATTTTATGATAGTTTCTACCATGTTCAGTAGACATAATGAGGAAAAATTAACCATTCAACATCAACTAACCAATGTAGGCTGGTAAAATATATAATAAATAGATATAATATGATATTAAATGGTGAATATTAAATTATATAAAGAAAAATTAGGTTCCTAAAAATTTATCTAGTAACCATAATTTGATTATTACGGAAGTTAAGAACATGAACCTAAGGAATTTGAAATATGGTAAGGGTTTCACATCAACATTTATTTCTTTGGGAAAAATTTTCTTTTATGCCCTATTTTTTAAAATGGAATGTATACATTATATGGTATATATAATATAATATTTTATATTTATTCGTGGTATTTTAACCCCAAATTCAATCTCTAATTCTTTCATGGGGATTATATTACGACGTTTGTTAAAACATAATGGTTTTCATCTCAAATTATTGTATTTTAGAAAAACATGGTATTATAAACATAATTTCAATCATGTAGAACATATAATTAATATTTTAGATATCATATATTGAATTATATTTTAATTTTTTGTATTTTTAGTTTAATTTCAATCCCTCTCTTTCAATGGGTTTTAATAAAACAATTCTCATGTCGTAAGGGGTTTTCAGGAACCAAATCTTTTTCTTGGGTTATAATCACTCCAATTAGATTGTAATATTCCTAGATTTAATTATTATACCCTATAATTATGTTATGTTTTATTTAAATATTCTTTTCTATTGAAATAAATTTTCAAAATAAATTCTTCTTCTTTGATAGATCCTTCATTCCAAAAAATGTAATTATGTTAAGAATAATTCACATCCATTTTATGTTTTATTATCATAGTCTCTTTTTTTGAATTTATTTAGAACAAATTTATTAAGAATTTATCACATCTTCTTTAAAAAATGGCTCATGGAATGTTATTGGAAAATAAATTTATTTAAAGACGATTTTAAGAAATTATTTTAAAGAAAATTCATTTTATTGATTTATCTTCTATTTTCAGTGTATTCTACTATAATTTCGAAATTTTTCATAAATGAACCTATAAAATAACTTCTTAAATACTCTAACAAAATTATTTTTTTGGTATAAATATCATGTTTTCATGTGATACTATCTGGAAAATTTTTGAAACCCATTACTTAATCATGATTTTTCTATGATATAGTAAATGTTATATGGTTAAGTGAACTCATATGAATCAATGACAATTTTTGGTGTCCTATATCTCCCTATAAATAATTAGTTAATATTTAATGTCTCAAGGGATCATGAAAGAACACAAGATGTAGCCCAAGCCCAAGGAGGTGCATGTACTGTAGCCCAATCCTAATGAGTTACACATGTTGTTTCCAAGATAAAAGAGGTACATGGTATATATCCCAATCCTAAATTGTTACACATGCTATTTCCCATTTCTAAAGAGGTACATGGGATGTTGCACCAGCCTAATGAGGTATGTTGGTTCTATCCCAATCCTAAATTGGTATATGGGATTTTTCCCAAGCCTAAAGTGGTGTACATGTTGTTTTATTTTAGAGATGATTACTAAAATAAATCCTACTTTGATGATGATGATGACATAATTGATAGGATTCTTTTATGAACTTATTGTTGTATTATTCTCCAGTTATATTTTCATTAGATATTTCTCCCCTTTCCCTTATTTTCACTTGTGTTTTTGATCTACCTATATATTTAATTGAAATTTTTCTCTTTCTGATATTTTGATCTCACCCATATCATATATTTCCATTCCTTATGTTATGAGGATGCACTTAGATTATGATATTTTTAGAAGAAGGTCTAGTGTGGTGAGAATACGGCTTAATGTTTATAAGTATTGTTTACTAATATTTTTATGTAGATTCTCTTAAAATACACTATACTTACAAGTTATTGGGAAATTTTTTGATAATTGTGGGATATAAGATTTAAATCTTTTGTCATGACTTGTCCCAATGGGCCCCATGTTGTTACTCCCCAAGACTACCTCTTATAGGCCTGTGGTAGGTGACTAGCACCAAGAAGGAATATAACTGAAATGGGAGGCCTTATCCTAAGTACATGTACACATGCACATATCTCCAAGAATATAAAATGATGAAACATAAAAAAACAACTGAAAAACCATGCATACATATATCTAATCCCATAACAATAGTATGACGGGATGTAAAAAAAATTAAATAGGCCCAAATACAATCCCACTACAAAGAGTCTGAAACAAAAGTCCAGCCCAAATGTAAGTAATTGGCTGGTTGCTAGAATGTTGTAGGAACACACCTCGGTCTGTCTGGTCTGATGAAGAACTATCTAGTCCTAGTTTGTCTAGGACTCTGTCAAAAAGTTGATCATATGCATAAGAAATGACATGTGTAGAAAAATATCGTGTAGGGGTGAGTATAAAAATACTCAATAGGACACCCCTAAACTACAAAGCATACAAAAAAGTAAATATATTTATCTCTAAAAAATTATATTTCTAAAACAAATTTAACTAGAATAACCATATATTCTCAATAAGACAACAGTATAAAGGTGAGACACAACTATAGTATACCATCCAAGGATTCCAGATCAAAGATTCCACAAAGCACTCATATAGGATAACAAATTCATGAGTCTAATAGCACTAATGATCCTTTTCCAAGAGGTACTTCTCGTCGAGTCTCATCATGAGAAATAACACATTTATATTCTGAATATAATATGATACATAGATGAGGATCTCTTTAAATTCCATGGGGGGATACTAAAAACTCAATATGGATTAACTCAATAAGTGGAGGATCGATGCTCGTATAGTGTTGGTCATGATGATACCAAAAACTCCACATAGGGCATGGAGTTGTATAGAGGACCTCACTTCGAGCCTCTTGGAGGGATTCCAATGAATCTATCCAAGAAGTCCTATTTAAGGGATCATAGTCCTAGGAGTAGGAGATGATTCCATACCAACCATCCAGAAATTAATAATGTAAATAAACCCTAATGAAACTTTTATAAGATACGAAGTAAAAGATATCTAATCTATATATAAATAATTACATGATGAGTAGTAGGGGTCACAAGTCGTGACCTTTGACCCCAGGTCCTACCTTTGTAAATGGATCATGTCATCAGACCATGTTTGTGTAGTAGTACATGTTGTGTAGGAATCCTATCTACTCTACCCACATTATTTTACATGGATCCATATTGTACATGTTTTCCCATGTACCAGTACAAATATTAGCTCATGTACTTGGTTCAGACCATTTCTATATTGGGGGGGGGGGAGGTACACTTCATATAGGAATTTTGTGTACTCCAGTCCGTGTCTATGTACTTTCTAAAGTACACATCGAGTCACCTAGGAGAGACCACATGCCATGTGGCAGGTTTCACATGCCATGTGATACTTATCTTTCTCTTGAAACCCTATCCACCACTTAGGGGACCCACACACCATGTAATCCTAGATTACACGCCGTATTGATCGGGTATTTCCATAAAAACGCATTCTTACTTTTGCATGTTCCTACACCGGTTATGCCTTGGATCTCAACTTCAATCACATCAGTAATCAAATATAATATCTCTCGAGCGTCTCTATTTATTGAACAGTATATTTTTCATCAAATCCATTCGTAAAATGAATCTATATGTTATTCTTTGTTCCACTATAAATAATGTTGAAGAACGCAGGATTAGGAATACACCATTATCTGAATCGATCTGTCTCCATATTTTCACCTCCATCGTGTTGTCTTGATCCTAGAGATATGATTTCGGATTATTTTTCCAATAAATGCATTCACAATGACTGATTTATCAGGATTTTTCGAGTAGTAGGACAAACAGAGAACGCCCGCGATGAATGGAGAGTTGTGGGAGAAAAGAACAAGAACATATATGAGGAATAGACCTCGATTGATGTTCATGTCCATATCAATTTTTTGTTATAATGTTATTAAAAATAGATCAAATAAAAAAGGAACTCTCCTATCAAAACCCCACAAAATAAACACATCCCTCATAAAGATCGAACCATGTATCAATCTGTTCGTTTGTTGATTTCTGTTCATCCTAGAAATCAATAACATGGAATAATAAAATACTAACACATGACCTAACTTGGTTTGGATCGGTCTCTATATAAGAACAATGTTTTGTTGCATTCTTTGGTGAGATCCTTTGAATCTGATTTGTGTTGATCGTCGATCCATGATCTCATCATTGTTCACATGAGATAATTATCTAAATATTTTTCTCTATAATAGATCTCCAAATGTTATAGGGTTATGCAAATAACCTTGATATTTCTCCAAAATAGTCTATTTAATGACTATCGATCGATGTGTCTACTAAAATGAAATAAAATATTTTATTTAAAATATTTTATTTATTCCGGCACCTGTGATCCATTTTTCCCAAATGACCCATGCTATAAAAATGTTATGTCACACCTAAGGTAAAGATCACATTCTGAACTCAACGGTTCACTCATATTTATGATCCAAGCACCCATTTAGATTTTCTTCAACTCTTTTAGGAAAACTACATGTATGTGTGTGTTTGTGTGTGTATTATTTAATATAATTAATATTTTCAAACATTTATTTCAGGAACACTGGGTAATGGAATTGCATGTTGTCTCAGCACCTAGTATAAAAAATAATCCATATCATATCCCAAAAAAATACATGAAAAATCAGAGACATTACATTATACCCACATTGGGGCTTCACATCCCCAAAAATCCAAAACAAGATATATTCAAAAATATGTGGGTACTGAGCATGAATCTAAGCCTCTTTCTCCCATGTGCTCTCATGAAGATTCATATACTGCCACCAGACATGCACCAAAGGAATCGATCACCCATGAAGGGTTCTCTCTTGTCGATCCCCAATCTCTATTGGGTACTCAACTATGGTCACTCCAACCTCGATGTCCATCTCACCTCAGTCGATAACTTGTGATGGGTCATGCATGTACCTCCTAAGATAAAACACATGGAATAGGTCATGAACTCGGTCTAACTAAATTTGTAGATCTATGTAGTACATCACCTCAAAAACTCTACCTAAGATTTATAAAGTGTTGATGAAATTCATATATAGCTATCCACCCTTGCTAAATCTCTATAATCCACATCGAGATGAAACCCATATAAACAAATGGTCTCCTTACTTGAACTCCAAAGACATTCATCACTAGTCAGCATATGAAATATAATGGCTTTGTGAAGCCTTCATTAACTCATAGATTATCTACACCTTCTCTGTTGTAGCTCACAATAACTCTGAGCCCATGAGTGCTGACTCTCTTGGATCAGTCTAGCAAAGTGTTGACCTACATGGTTGCCTATAAAAATCCTCAAATGGTTCCATATCAATGGAAGAATGGTATCTATTTTAGTACACAAACATTTCCAGTGGAAGGTGATCCTCCCAACTATGGCCAAAGTCTAAAATTCAAGCTCACAGCATGTCCTCTGGAACCTGAATGATTTTCTTAGTTAGGTCGTCAGTTTGTTGGTGAAACACTATTCTAAATTGTAACTAGGTCCCAAATGCATCATGTAATCCCATCCACAACTGGGATGTAAAGATAACATCATGATCATAAATTATCATTGATGGAACTCCATGGATTCAAACTATATTCTTCATGTAGATGTGTCCCAAGATCTCTACTGAAATCTACTCTCGTATAGCTAGGAAGTGGTCTAACTTGGTGAGTCATTCTATGACCAAACAAGTGGAATTATGTCCTCTGGAATTAAGTGGTAATCCCATATCAAATTTCATAGATATCTCATTACTCATTCAATCTGTAACCTCAATGGGTTGGGTTAAACCTGTTGGAACTTGTTGCTCATCCTTCACTTACTGATAATTAAGGAATTGAGAGACAAACTCTGTAATTACTTTCTTCATCCCTTGAAAAAATAACTTACATTGGAGGTCCTGGTACATCCTTTCCACAGCTGGATGTACCGCCAAATGATATATATTAAACTTTCTCATAACCTCCTCTTAAAACTTCATTGGTACCATCATGTGTCCTTTGAAAATAATGACATTCTCCCCATATTTATAAAATCCGTCAAGTGAATTCCTGGTATATATTTGAGTGTTTAGGGTCTCACATTATGTATCCCAATGTCGTGCCTCCTTGACTCATTGTAAGAGCGAAAGGGTAACAACCCTTGACTGGAAGTAAGATTCTTCATCTCATTACACAAAGGATAACTGTAATAAGGCCAACTGCTCTAACACCTCTTTAAGTAACTACGAACAAGATCTTGTTCCGAGAGAATCTACTACCACATTACCCTTCTCGGGGTATAGACAATTTCAAATTCATAATCTTGGAGGAACTCTAGTCATCGCCTCTGTCTCAAGTTGATATCCTTCTGAAAGAATATATACTTAAGACTCTTATGATTAGAGTAGATAATAACCCTATCTACCATTAGGTAGTGTCACCAAATATTCAAATCAAAGACTACCATGTCTTGCTCGAGATCATGGGTCACATAGTTTTTTTTTCATATTGTCTCAACTGGCCTGAACTATAGGAAATTCCCATTTTTCTCTGCATCATAACACAGCTAAGATCGATTCCTGATGCTTATTCGAACACTACGTACTCAATGCCCTCCTCTAGAAACCTCAAGACGGGAGAACTCATCAAACAATGCCTCAACTACCAAAAATATTATTGGCACCATTATATCCATACACAAGTATATCCCTTTCATTTAAAATATGTCATGGGTGTTGATACCCTATATAAAAGAAGTATGAATCTCTGGTAATTTCCTCCCAACCCAAGGAATCTTTATACCCCCATCGTACTCATAAGTGGATCCCAAGCTAACACTGCCTTAGAAAGTGGATAGCCTAAATCAATAATTGTAATTTCAAGAGATTTCTATAAATTTGGTTCTCTTGAATTATGTCTAGAACCATCCTCAAGTTCTCATGTGCTCCTCCTCGAACATTAGGTACATAAGGATATCCTCAATGAAGACAGCCTCAAACTAGTAAAAGTAAGGTTGAACGATCTGGTTCATGAGTCTGATGAACACTATCGGGATGTTTGTCAGGCCAAAGGGTATTAACATGTACTCATAGTGACCATAACGACATCTAAATGTTTTCTTTGTTATATCTCCATTCCTTACTCACAACTGATGATAACCTAATTTGAGTTCAACCTTTGATAACCATAGTGCCCCTCTCAAATGATCAAATAGTTCATCGATCCTCGGTAGTGGATACTTGTTCTTCATAGTCACCTAGTTTAAGCAATAGTAGTCCACACACAACCTCAAGATCCCATATGCCTTATTAGAAACCCAAATTGGGGTTGCCCGGGGTGAAACACTGGGTTTAACAATGCCCATCCTTTTCAAGTCCTCCAACTGCACCCACAGATATTGAAGCTCTGCAGGAGGCATCCTATATTCTAGCATTGATATTGTTGTAATATGTAGGTTTATATCAATTCATAATTCTAACACGTAGTGGTAAGATAAAACCAGAACTTATTCAGGTAATATTTCTTCATACTCCTCTGCCACTGTAGGAAACTAGTAACACACAACATCTAATACACCAAGGGTTAGGTTATCCAACTAATAAGTAATTGGTTGCACTCTCCTATGCATGAATCCATCATGCACTTACTTGGTTTTATTTTTCAATGACAAATGAGACCTCAGTTTCATCACTGCAGACACACCACACCCTTTTCCTAAAACATTCGATTTGGGCATAAACTATAAATAACCAGCCCATACCAAGAATGGAATCATAAGGCATCGATGCTACTACCAATAGATCCCATTATAAACTCTCTCCTCTAAGAGTTAGGACACACTTTAGACATAGGTGTGTGGTCATAGAGTTTTCTCCAGTAGAAGTCTCCAAGATTAAGAGTTGAGCCAAATTTTTAACCAGAATCTATAAGTGTCGTACAAGGTATGTGGAAAGAAATGAATGAATATCACTTATGACTATCAGTACTATAGTTAAGGTAGAAAAGGCATAGATCAAACCTTGAAGAATTCTCTGAGCCTCTAGGTCATAACCTTCAATTTCTTGCAGCTACCCCCTCCCCTATCCTCCAACTCCATGTTCTTGATGTGGACCACCTAGAGTGGTGGTGGAAATAAGTCAAAATGTCAACCACCTCCTTTAGCTCTCCCATATCCTCGAACACATCCACCATCCTACAAAACTTCCTTCTCCTGTTTCTTTCTCTGCCTCGGGGGCCCAACCATATTCTCTCTATCAGTTATTCAGTTGTTCAGACAATCTCACACAAGATGTCCCCTACTGTCACATGAGTAGCCCCGCCTCTCTCTGGTCTGACTAGACCCACCCTGTGATCCATAAACTATAGATCTGCTATCATGGGACATCCTCCTAAAACATCTCACACATACAATTCCCTGAGATTGATGTCGGCTTCCTACTGCTGATGTATCTTCCCCTTCTTTCCCACTACTGACAACCTTCTTTTATATCTGCTCAACCAAGAAACTCTCAACCACCAAGTCTTTCTCTATCACCCCATCATAGGTAGGAATAAAAATAGGTATATCACTAGATAGGATGTCTATAAATAGACCTCACTCGAATATCTGAGCACTGAAGAACTTATCATGATCCATTTCCATCGAGTACCTTTAGAGGATATTAAAACTCGATGAATAATCTGCTACTGTCCTTTTGGCCTATTGTAGCTGACGAAGCTTCTAGATGTGTAAAAACCTCAGAATCACTATAGATAACTCATCTATGAAAAGGCCCCAGATCTATATCCATTAAATATTCTCCTCATCATAATATTGGGTAACTAACCCCCATCACCGCCCTGTTGATTCATGAAGAAGAATCACCGCTAGGACCACTATATGGTCAGTTGGTGTCCTAACTAGATATAAAAATCAGGTCACCACATTAAGATAGTCCTCATCCATCAATGGGTAGAGACATCCGAGGAACCTAAGGGGTCTCTATCAAAAAAAAATCATGAAACACGCTCAGCCTGTGCACCTCATCCATTGGTACTATGGTTACCATGTGCTTCTCTATAGGCGGTGGTATGGATGGTGCACCACCTAGAGGTAACATCATGGGATATAATCCCTATATCGATGAATCTTCACTAAGGAGATTATCCTCTTGATCTTGATGCTGAATCCTATCTAGAATATGTCGTGGATGCATCGTGAAACAATCAAGATATACCATGATCAATGAGTATATCTAGAGATATGATTCAAGAAGGATATGGAAACCACAACCCATTCATATATCATTCATCAACCATTTTTCCCAGTAACCAGAGTTATCATGTACTATGTTGAAAAGCATGTGATCAGAGTCCTGTTGTATGTATATGTCGAGCACCATAACAACACTTGAGTACTTTTCCTAAAAGATAAACTCAAAACACTTAACACTATTTCCCCAAAACAATCCCATAGACTCTCATTCATAAGGTAGAAATGACCACCTCTAATAGAACTCTGTCATGAACCATACCAGAGGGGCTCATGTCACGACACCCCAAGTCTGCCTCTAATAGGACAGGGGATGACGACTAGCACTGAGAAGGCATATCACTGACATTGGAGACCTTAGCCTAAGTACTAGTACACATGCACAAATCTCCAATCCTATAAAATGATGAAATATAAGAAAAAAACTAAACAACCAAGTTTTCATACATATAATCCCAAAACTATATTACAGTTGAAAGAAAAAAAAATAAACAGGAACAAATACAATCCCACCACAAAGAGTCTGATACACAAGTCCAAACATAATGTATGTATGTGGATTGAAATCATAAATATATCGGAACACACCACGGTATATATGGTATCAATAAGCATCATCTGGTCCTAGTCTATCTTGGACTTTATCAAATGTTCGATCGCCCGTACAAGACACGACAAGTGTTAGAAATGACCATGCAAGGGTGAGTATAACAATACTCAATAGGACACCCTGAAACCACAAATCATAAAACAAATTAAATACAGTTATATCTTTATAGGTATATGTCTGAAACACATCTAATAAGAATAACCAGATATACTCAATAGGACACATATTCTACAGTAAATTCAAAACCATAGTATACCATCCTATGATTCAAACTCGAATATTCCACAAATCACTTATTTATGAGAACACACTGGGTCTAATAGTACTGATGAAGTCCATCTAGGAGGCAGTTATTGTCATGTATCAGCATGAGAAAGAACACGCTGATAGTCCAAAAATAATATGACACACATATGAGGATCACTGCCAAGACCATGGGGTAAAACAAAAAACTAAATCTGGATTAACCTGGTAAGTTGAGGATTGATGTCTTCATATTTTTTATTGTGAAGATACCATATAATCCACCTAGGGTATGAAGAGGAATAGAGGATCTCACTCTAAGTCTCTCAAATGGATTCCAATGACTCTATCCAAGAAGTCCTTCTAAAGGGATTGTAGTCCTAGGATTAGGAGATGATTCCATACCAACCATCAGGGAAAGAATAAGGATAACAAACCCTAACAAAACATTCATAAGATTCATAGGAAAATATATCTGAGCCATGTATACAGTAGTACATGACATGTAGTAGTGGTCACATGATGGGTCCCTTGACACTGGTTCGTCCCCGTGTAAATGTCCCATGTCCTCAAGTTGTATCAGTATAGTAGTACACTCTATGTAGGCATCCCATGTACTCTACCCATGTTATAATAAATGGATCCAAATCATGTGTGCCTTCCCATGTACCAGTACATGGATTAGCCCTTGTACCTGGTCCAGGTCATGTCTTTGTGGGGTAGTACATGCTATGTAGGCAGTCCTTATACTTCACCCTGTGTTTGTGTACTTTCCGAAGTACACGTTGTATCTGTGTATTATTACATGTTGTTTTGGAATATAGTGTACTCTACACATGTTCTGGTATATAGTTCCATCCTTCTTTTTCCTTCCCATGTATCAATACATGACCTAGCCCATGTACCTAGTCCAATTCATGTTCTTGTGGGGGAGTACATTTTGTGTATGTAGTCCATGTACTCCACCCCATTAGCATTTACTTTCCTAAGTACACGCTGAGTCACCCAAGAGAGACCACATACCATGTGACAGGGGTAACTTGTCGTTTGATACTTAAATTTTTCTATAAACCCTAGTCTCCACTCAGGGGGCCCACACACCGTGTCGTCCAGGATTACACACAGTGTTGATTATGTTTTTTTAGAAACGATCATTCTTCTTTCTTTGTGTGCCCGCACAGCTATTTCCTTGGATATCAGCTCTAGTCTCACAAGTAATCAAGGATCATCACACACGAGACTCACTATCACTTGAACAATAGATTATAGCATCTAATATATTCGGAAAATGGATCTATATATAGTTCTTTGTTCCGCACTAGAGAATGTGAAATTGGGAATCCACCGTCCTCTAAATCACTCTATCTCCCTCATCAAACTTCCATCATGTCGTGTCAATCCCAAACCAATGATTTCAGATCATTTTTCCATGAAATGGGTGTGAAAAATATCAATTGATAAATATTTTTCGATTCTTGGGCCAAATGAATAATTCCTATGATGAACAAATAATCGAGGAAGAAAAGAACAATAACATATTGGAGAAATAGTCATTGATAATCTTTCATGTCGATCTCAATTCATTTATATTAGAATGACAATCAAAATAGATCAAACCCCAAATAAATTTTTCTTTCAAAACCACACAAAATAAATCCATCCTGCATAACAATCAAATCGTGAATAGGTCTGTTCATTGATCGATTCATGTTCATCATATAAATAATGAATGACGAAGAATCAAATAAAAAACACATCCTACCTCAATTTGGATCAATTTATGATAAAGAAAGAAGGTGGGTCACATTCTTTGGTGAGATCATTTGAATCTAATGTGCATCGTTCCTTGATCCATGAGCTCGTCATTGTTCACCTGAGAGAATTCTCTGAATCTCTCTCTCGCTCCAATGGCTCTCCAAAAGATCCAAGGTTATGTGGATAACCTTGTGATTTCTCCATAATATTATATTAAAATACTGACAATCGTTGAGTCAAAAAAAGTGAAATGAATAATTATTTAAATTATTTTATTCATTTCTGCACCCGTGATTACTTTTCCCAAACGACCTGTTCCGACTAATGTTACGTTGCGCCTAGGGTAAACCTTGTGTTCTGAACTCAACGGTGCCCTTAGATTTCTAATACGGGTGCCCATTTATAATTTACTCAACTTTTTCAGGTAAACTGAATGTGCATACAACTTAATAAAGTTAATATATTTCAAACATTTATTCTGGGCACACTGGGCCTCTGAATTGCACATCGTCTCAACGCTTGGTCTTGAAAATAATCCATATAATATCCAAAAATAATACACATAAAATTTTATACATTACATTTTTTAATTTATGTATGTTTTATTGGTTAATATCACTTAGTATCAAAGATAGTATATAAAGAGTCTATTTACATCTCTCGGATCAAGATTATAGGTCTAGGCTATCTCAATTGTCGTGTTATAATTAGATATATATATATATAAAGAATATATTTTTATCAACTCCTTATAATTAAATAATTTATTGAACAACTAATTCACCATACTCTTCATCATTCAATATTTAAAATAAATTTCAATCATATTCAATTGAATTCATATAAAAATTAAAACTGGTTTATATTATACACTTATAAAAGCAACTTAATCTTCTTCTTTCAACCTAGATTATTTACTATATAAATATTCTAGATTCAATCACATTTATTATGATATATTTTAGTGGATTATATTATTTAATAAAACCTATTTTATACCATAATTCCTTCTTAATATAGGAAAATATTTATAAATTTCTTTGATCCATATCATATACTATTCCATATCGACTTCTCAAAAAAATCCAATCAATAAAATATTACTAGTTAATCCAACATACATTTCTTCTTATTCTTAATCCATAGTCTTATGATCATATTCCAATGTTATAAGGAACAATTTTTTAATATAATTATTACTCTATTGAATAAAATACCATGCTCAAATAAGAAAATATAAAATGTAAGGAATATAGATATTTTACTTGGTTCAGCCACAATGCGATATATCTAAGAAGAATACAACCAGTACTATTCTAGTGTACAATATTCTATTACAAATCATTGTTTATTTGGAAAAAGTATTTATTAAAGGTCACTCCTCCTAAAGTCTCACCATCTATAAAAATTTAAGGACATTCATTCCTTAGCAAGGCTCCCTCCCACATATTCTCCTCTACACACTACTTTGGTGAAAGTATTATTTTATAGAGATGTATATATCTTACTAGATTAATGGAATTAAGGCCACTCTAAGTAAAATATTTAAAATTTACATCATAATTTCCATATTTTATCACTTTAGTGAGTAAAACGTGATACTGTGAATTCCAAAACCCAATGTAATAAACTCTTTATGAGAAGAGTTGTCTCTTTAGTATTCAGTTAGAATTTTCATAGAATCATTATTTTAGATATAATAATTTTGGAAACCAGAGTTTTCTTATTCTTGTTGTGTAATTATGATCTTTAGTATAATTCAATTTTTTAACTAATTCAATTTTTATGATTATGATTTTAAATAATGATCATATTTTTTCTTCATTCTTCACTATTCAAAATAAATGGTTTTTTCTATTCTTTGTGCACTCTTATCAATATTTTTCTGCACTTTTAAATATGAAAATTATATTCTTCTTTTTCCTATAAAAATATGAATTTCAAATTTTATATTCAAATCTACGTTATCTTTTATGTTACCCATATTTTACTTCTTCCTTTTGATATTCTTAAATCAAATATACACTATAAAATTATAATCAGAAGATATAATTTGATCAAATAACAAAAAAACTATCCTAAAACATTCATATAGTAAATTTTATTTAAATCTCAGAGAAATAATAAATCTAACCATGCCCAATTTATTCATAGTGGGATAGTTTAGTTTCTCTTGTAGTTTCTGGAAACTACCAGATGGGTTGTGGCATGCCATAATGATACAAGGTGCATACTTGTTAATAGAGGAAATTCAATATGAGAATACAAAATCAGGGCTCTATAAGATTTCCACTATTGAATGAAGTGGACTGGTCATGTCATATTCATGGTGAAATTTTCAGTTCATGGTGTGAAACGCTAATAGAAAATATCATTGTAACTTAGGTTACACCCTTCATGGTGAAACAACCACATCGTAATATATAATGAGAAACACCAGGATCGCCAAAATCATACCAACCATCCTTCATAGTGGGAATTATCGTTTCATGATATGTAAATGAAATCAAAAAATGTAAAATATAAAAAAAAAATTAAAAAAAAATACAAAAACTCGATTCACATATTGTCCTATTGTGTTTGGTTTGAATTTAACTTACGTTAATAAAAATAACTCTTCTAAAAATCATCACTGGAGTAACAAAATACATTTTAAAATTTTAATTTCACATATATTTTATTAATATTTATATTATACAATAATTATTGAATATAAAAACACTCTTCATTCCAACATTGAACCTATTATCAACAAACTCAACCATTCCTCCTCTGGGCTACATGTCCTAGAATAGATACTATTTACAAACTTAAAAACACTTCAAGATTAATCTTATAAAGATAGTAAAGGTGTCTCTATAAATCGTTCTACAAGTCAATTACCAATTATTAAAATGTTATTATCAAATCATCATACAACCTCTTGGTTATAGTCACATACTCATGGTTATTGTTAACAAATCTAATATATCATATTGGTTGTAACACATCCAAATATCATAATATATAAAACATTACATAATGAATAAGAGGGATGAAACAGAGCATCCCAATATATAATGACCAACCATATATATGTGTGCCATAATAAAATGAAATCATTAATAAACCCATTGTAGCTTGATTAACCTATGATAAATAAATGAGTTATATGAATATATCCATAAAACATAATAATATGAAATCCAGAGAAAAAATGTGGATGGTGTCATTTTTTAAAAACCACAATGAAGAATAATTAATGTTAAAGGATGTTGACATAGATAAAAACAACTTCTAAGAACATTATAAAATTAATTTGAAAAATTAGAAGAAATACCCTTTATATTTTCTGAAGTGTTGTATATTTTATTGAATAATATGTCTTTATTGTCAACCATATAATAAATTTATATGTGAAAATTTTAGATCTATTCATAATTACTAATTCATGTACTAATTTTCAATAGAAAATTCACATTGTTTTATACATATGAAAAAGTGATGGAGGATTATCTTTTGATGATTTTGAATGTTGAACATCAAAAGGTTAATGTTTTGAGAATATTAAAAAAGTGAGAATTATTTGGTGGGGATTTTTTGTATACTTTTTAAATAAAGAGTTGGATTATTTTTTATAAGGGTTTACAAGAAAAATGGACCACCCATTGCTGACCAAGGGATTAGCTAAACCACTGGTGAGAACTAACTCAATGAGGTTAGCCATGATGATTGGGAGATGCATAGGGGACATAAATCCTATGCATGGAAAGGAAATAAAGGGAAAACACATGCATGGTACATAGGTGAACATGGGTTAGTGAATAAGGATATATTGGCGGTTATCCATGTTGTGGGGTCAGGCACACTCATTATAGGTCACCATGAGGCCAAATCTGGCATTATTGGCATGTCCATGCCGCACAAGGTCTTATTTAGTGAATAGAGTGTTGAATATATTTTTTTGATGTGTTCATGTTATACAGAACACTATGTTAATATTCACATGTTTAAAATTTAGGCTGTTTAAGATTATATTCATGGAATTTTAAAAAAGGCACTTGGTTTCAATTAAAAATAGGATGTGTGTTGATTGTCTTCTTCCTCCTGAAAGCCTAAATATCTGAAACCAATGTTTTATGTATATTGGGATTTATATACTCTATTTCACTCTAACTAAAGCATAAATCATCAAAAAAAATACATAAAGCTTTATAAATGAATGATATGCTTTATATGTCATTGACTATGCAGCAGAAAGATGTACTTAATGCATGATTTACATCTCATGATCGACCACAAGAATGATTAACCATTACTTACCAATTTGATCTAATCATTTCAAATGGTATTAAAGAAAACTATGTTCCCATAAGATTCTACCCCACTAATATGCCTCATGGATAATCAGAACTCTATGAATAACAGGTGTATTTACTTATTTTATGGAAAACATTTCATGAGTGGATGAATAAAATAAGATTATTTCTATTATCACAAGGTCTTCAAGTGTGTGATTTTATCATGGCTGTATATACCCAAATTTCAGGAGAGATTTCTAAGAAAATTTTAGATAAGAGGAATCATGAGATAAATGGAAAAAAAAGAAATTAAATATTATCACCATTGTGTGATAATGTGTATAACAAGGTGACGGTGGTACATATTATAAAGGAAATATGGGATATACTTGATAATATATATGAGGTAAATATATAGATAAAACATCAATATTTCAAATCTATAGATAAAAATTTGTAGACATCATGATAGATGGGGATGATAATGTTGATGACTATTTTACTAGGTTCAATGAGATATTTATTCATATTAATGGCTTTTGAGACAAAATTTATGGACCAACTATGGTTAAAATGATAAATATGGAATATCCAAGATAGATTTTACTTGAATATATCATCTTTAGAATCAATTCAAGAAATATCCCTTAATGAGAGGTATAATACCATTTTGAATTATGATTTGAGAAAAACACTGGTTTATAAGAAAAATAAAAAAGAAGAACTGGATTTTAAATCTTTGAGGAAGCTAATGATCAAGGAGGAAGAACTATTGTTGGGAAAAAATCCCTCAAGGTAACATTGAACCATTTTTGTGGAATTTGTGTTTGTTGAAAAATATTATTTGTTTGTTGAAAAAGAGGGATTCCATGGTGAGTTATCGAGTTACAAAGATATTTCTGACAAACTATGTTGACAAAGAAATATGACAATGTAATGGACGATCTGGCGGTAGTAAAAAAAGAATGGATCTAAGGTGATGAGGTTTTCCAATGCCTGCCAAACTTTTGGGCCTCAAAATCAAAAAATGGGGAAACATGTTTGTGGAAAATGTTTTTTCATGAAAGATATAAGGTGGTTTGGAAACATTCACACAAGGGATGGTTTGGGATTATAACATCGAAAAATGTAAAAGGAATTAAGTGCGCGAAATATTCGGAGTTGCGCGAAAGATGAGGTTGTGCGCTCGAAGAGAATCTTGAGTGACAAGTTGAATCTTCAGCGCAGGGGTTGGCGACGCCTATAAATAATAGGGGACCCCCTTATTTGAATAATATCAACACCTAGAGAGAATACTAGCTCCGTATTGTTTATGAATTTTAAGCAAAGGGAGTTGCATGAATTTTTTTTTTTTGAGTTGCATGAAAGCTGAGAAAGTTGGACATAATATTTGAGTTGTGCATAAGATTTAGGATGCACGCATGGGGTTTTTTTCAAAAAAGTTGGAATCTTGCATGAAAGACACTAATTTTTTATTCCAGATGCTGTAAGGGTTGTGCGAAATATTTGAGGTTTCCCAGTAATACAGTGGTAAATTTGCATACATCAATTTATGAAAGTGGAACGTCAATAGAGCATCTACATATAGTGGAGGATGCATTCATATGAGATAATGACGAGACCAACAAGTCTATAAAATGTGAGTGGATCTTCTGATGAAGTATTGAGCACACTTTAGTTGAGAGATCAGTGAGCATTCAAATTGCGAATGATTGTAAACATGGTGGGATAGTGAGTCTTCTTCAAACTTGTAAACAACTGTGCGCTTTTAGTGGATTTGGTACATCTGCATATTTTTGGTGTATTCTCCTTAGACATATCCCAGTGAGGGTGAACCATGTAAAATTGTTGTTTCATATTCATGCTTTAAGATTTGTTCATACTCTGTAATGGGAAGGAGAGATAAGAGAGTTTTGTCTAACAATGAAACAAGATCAAAGGGGAAGTTGTTTTAATCAGTCATACCCTGATTCACCCCCCTCCTTCTGGGTATCTAGCCTAGTGGACCTAAAAACTATTTTATCATGTATATGATTCAAAATGATATGTTGAGAGTGAGGAGAAACATAATAAAATCATGAATCTCAAATCTAAAAATTTTCAAAGGGGAAATGATAAATATAAAGAAAAGATTCCACATAAATTTTTTAGATGTGGAGGAATTATATATTTTTCAATAGATTTTTCTTCAACGAATAAATATATAGATTCAGATGTGAAGAAGAAGCAAAAAAACAAAAATGGAGGTCAAATGTTATATATACTAAAATCTATAGCAAATATGATGAAAGAAAAAAACATTAGAAGTAAAAAATAGAAGATATTAAGTAAATAGGAAAATGAAACCTCATCCTCAAGTGGTGTGTTAGAGGAGTAATTTTCTAGAAATGATACTAACTTTATAGTTCATATTGAAAGAAGAGAAGAAAATTTGATTAGTAAAGAAGATAAAGGAAGTTAAGATTACACGATTCATATATTGAAGACAATACTTGGTTCCTATCTTGAAAGGAATACTAGACTCAAGAAGGAAGGTAAAAATTTTAAATAAGTGAATTGATGGGCTGAATAATGTTAATGTTGTGTTTCAAAATAAATAAAGTGAGTAAATTAATGACATCAAACTTCAAAAAGATAAACTTTCTTAGCAGGAGAAAATTATAAAAGTACTAGAGAATAATCTTTGTAGTCAAAATTAAAAATACACTCTGGTTGAATCAAGGTGTCCTAAAGCTAATCAGTACCTTGGTAAAATATGGTTTGATATAGAAAAATCTTTTGATGTTGGGTATGAGTTATCACAAAACATTGAGAATATTTTTTCATCAGCTCAGGTAAAATATGGACATATTAAATCTAAATATTTTAAATCCATTTTGTCAAATTGTGTAGGATCCACTATAAATTATTGAAAAACATGGGTTAAGAGAAACCCCCAAATTATGGATTTGATTGTTAAGGTGGTGTATAGTAGTTAGAGAAATAAAAAATCTTCAAATTATATGAAAATTAAGGTTAATCTAATACCAAAACAACAAGAAGATTTTTTAATACATACTTAACAGTTTTATGGATGATCCAACCTCAGGGGTTGTTTATAATGTTGTTGATGCTTTGGAAATAAATATGATATTTTTTGTTAAATGTGACTCTTCCTAGAAATCAAAAAAATTAGTAGTTTAGGAGGATCTAATCTAAGAACAAGAATGACATATCTGGTTGGAATCAATTAGAATATGGAAGACCATAAGGTGTACCTACCAAAAACATATTTGATTATCTTAAAGAAATTTTTTGAAGGTGTGAAAAATAAGGACACTATATAGAAGTGTGTATGGTTTTTATTTAAGGAAAACAATACCATATTTCAAAAGGATGGACAGAATCAACTAAAATAAATAGAGAAATATATTTAATGATTGATCTCGTTCCAATAATTTGTAGGAGGGTCTGGATATATATACTTGATATTAGATGATTATCACACAAGATACGAGATTCCATGCTCCTGAAATGAATTTATGTACATGATGGTGGTGTGGTAACTATTATAAAATAATTTTATTTTAAAATTAAGGAAGTTGGTTCAGTTAATATTGAAGTTAATTGACTAAATTCAAAAGTGGATTTTTTTTATGGTCTCAAGAACAACCTATTGAGTGTGAGTTAATTATGTTATTAGGTTAATGTAGTGATCATGAAAAATAAAACAAATCACTATAGAGTTCAATATGGGACAATTATAACAATAAGAGGATGAACTAGTGAAAATATGTTTTTGATTTGTGATCCTAGTAATTCTTGCAATCCCAGTGATAGGAAATAAAATCATCATTGTTAGAAATTATTTTTCAACATTATTAAAAATAATATGAGTAAAATATATAAATAAAATGTTGTGATAGATTTTTCTTGATTTATTTGGGATAGATATTAGGTTTTAAAAACCATTCAAAAAAGAATAATAGTTAAATAATGACACAACAGTGTTGAGATGCAATTAACATGACCTTTGGAATTAGTTCACTCGATTTCTTTTCACCCATGGGATAAAAATATCTAAAAGGAGATTTATTTTTTATCACATTAATTATGTTAATATATAAAAATTTAAAGGTGGTATTTATAAATATTTATTCATATGTATAAGATATTTTTAATATTTATATAATATAAGTTGAATGAGAACATGGCATTCAAATCAAGAACTTAAGAAATGATGATGGGAAGGATTAAATTGGTAGTGTTTTGGAATGATAACTTGTTAATATTGGGACTATCCATAAATATATAACCATATACGCTTCACAATATATTTTTTTGTGGATAGAATGAGTAGAATCATTTTGGATATGGGGATAATTATTCTTGCAGAGTTTGAGAGGTCAAAATTATTTTGGAGAGAAGTTATCTACACCACTATCCACATTCAAAATTGATGTTTTCTAATACGTAAATCAAATACAACCTCATATGTGATTTTTTATATTAAGAATAAAATATTGAATTATTTTAAAGTCCTTGTAATTCCTTACATCATTAAAATTTGAAGACTTAAGTCTTATAAATGTTTTTGAGAAAGTATGAGAATGAATCTTTCTAGCATACATATCTAATGGGAAAGGATAAAGATTATGGAGAAAGATATGTCACAATGAGGTATATTGTTATGATATCAATCAGCTTGAAAACCAAACCATAAATAATGTTATAAATATAGTACATTTTTTAAAAAATTATGGAGCTAGTGGGTAGGTTTTCGGATAGAACAATGGAATACACTTTAAGGCTAAACCAAGAAAAATAAATGATAAATCGTATCAAAACAATAATTATAAAAATATTGGTGATAATAAAAACATAATAATTAGAAGATAAAGACAAATGTGGAGGTATATGAAGTCATTGGAAAATATTTTTCACTTATAAAGATTAAAAGAAAGAATATTTTTGATGAGCTTGCAACAAATTCAACTAGAAGAACGGTGAGGTTTCAGAAGCAACCTCTCTTATTTCTCAGGTTGATCCTCAATCAGTGGAATACCCTTATTATTTTAAGGGATGGATTTAGGTAATGGATGATGAGACGTATTGGATTGAGAATAATTCCACTTGTGGCCTTGTTCTAGGACATGTAAAGAAACATTGTATTGGTTCCAAGTGTCTATTTAGAAACAAGTTAAATTAAAATGGTTATGTAACAATTCATGAAGTTAAACTAGTTTTAAAGGGTTCCTCCCTAGTTAGGGGAATATATTTTGAATATATATTTTCACCTATTTAAATATTTTAAGAAGTAATGATGTTAATGCATGTCACAGTTAACAAGTATTATAAAATCTATTAGATGGATGTCAAGACCACCTCTTTAAATGGTGTGTTTTCATTGAATATCCAGAAGGTTTTGTACTTGATAAATATAGAAAAAGAGTGTGAAAATTGAGTAGGCCTCAATATAGTTTAAAGTAGGCCCCATGGTCCTGGTACTCATAGCCAGACAACTGCTTTAATGAATTAAAATTAATTAAGTGTAAAATTTTCAACAACCTATAAATTAATGAAATGAAGACTTTTACTCTTATTATTATTTTATATATTGATGATATCATTTTTAAAAGTGATCTTGAGAAGTAATGATATGGTTTTTATGACCAAATGAACCAAATTTTGAGATATTCACACCATGTGATCTAAGATACCTCTTAGGGTTACAATTTATATAAGGAAAATAATTTATTTTCTTATCCCAATAAAAATTATTCTAGAGAAATATTAAAAAAATATTTAAATAGTGTAATAAAATACATTTTTTACAGTCATTAAATTGGGACTAAATTTCTATAAAAACTTATTAAGGTGAGATTTTTAATAAAAGAGAATTAAAAATATTGATTGGGAGTATGATTTCTCTCAGATATTTTAGAGTGGATTTTTTTATGGTGTGATTATGTGCGAGATATATTAGAGTGGCTTTTTAGATTCAAATATTATGGATGTTAAAAGGGTTTTTCGATATGCCAAAGGCACTATGAATTATAGAATTCTTTATAACAAGGTAAATAAATTAAATTTTTCATGGTTTATAGATGATGATTGGTTCATTGATTGTGATGAAAGATGGTCACCCTCAAGTTGAGTTTCCTCTTAATAGATAGATCTATGAGTTGGAACTATAAGAAATAGAACCTCATTACATTGAGCACTAAAAATTCCAAATATATTATTGCTACTAGTTATTTTACTCAAACGATATGGAATAATTATTAGATAAATGGTTTGTGTGTGACTGTTGAGCAACATATCAAAATTCATTTTGAAAAAAAAAAGTTGTCATTAACCTATCTAAAAACCATATACAACACTTCGGGTCTAAGCATATTGTTATAGATTTTAGTAAATTGTGTAAATGTGACTAATGGAGACATTAATTTGGAGATTATTCCTACCCAATACCAATTTGCAAATATATTTGTTGAGAATGGATCTAAGGATATTTTTGAGTTACTAAGGTAGAACATGGGTGTTTGTCCCCTCCAACAGCATTATAAATATTATGGATATGACCCCTATAAATACATGGATTTTATTATCAAATGGGGGTTCATAAATCTAGGATCATATGTACATTTTATTCCTTATTTTTCCACATTATATGCATTTCTTTATTTTGAAAATTAAGAGTTTATTCTAGTGGGGATATGCATGGTTGAGGGGGAGAGAAATTTTTTTCAACTTGAAAGAATGTTTCTAGTAAAATAGATATGGAATTATATAAAAAATTAATCTATCATATGGTGTGGTGTAAATATTTTTTTTTGAATGGGTTGTAATTTTTTGTCTTTTGAATAAGAAATAATGTTGAGAAAAGTTTCAAGGGTTGAGAAAAAATATAAAGGGTGAGATTAAAGTTTTTTTTGTTCTGATAAAGAGGTTTTATTTATTGTTAAAAATATATGATATTTAAATGTGGTAATTGTATAGTTGTTTATAATTCATAAGACATGTAATAATTTTTGTTTAAGAATGCAAATTAGTTTCTAAATATTGAAGTTAAAATGGGCCATCTTTTGATGATTTTGAATATTGACCATAAAAATGATGATGCTTTTGAGATTATTTAAAAGGTGAGAAAAATTTGGTGTAGATTTATCATAGAAATATTTTAAATAATAAGTCTACATATTTTGTCTATGTTCTTTATTTTTTCTTCACTTATAGGAAATATTTTGGTTGAACCACAATCTAAAGGGAGGTAAAATTTTAAGAAGACATGTAGACCCCAAAATGACCAGAGGAGAATAAAATAAATGAGATTTTATTGAGAAAGTTAATATAATTTTACCTTAATAGAAATTTTCTCATATAAAATATCAAATTCAAAGTGATACTGGAAAAGAACCCATAAAGATTTGGTAACTTTTGAATAAAAACCCCTTAAAAGAGAGAACCTTATATATATTTGTAATGAAAGTATTATAAAATACATTAATTAATCACATATAGACCATAAAAAATAAGTGTTGAATATAAATTATATCTTAATAAATGAAAATTGATTTTAGAAACCCTTTCCTCAGACTTATGCTAGTCCAAACATGCTCTGACTCTTTTGATGAAATTTCTACTTCTCACAACATCTTCATTTGGAATGTGGGACATAAGCCTCCATTTTGTGACCAAAGGATTCCAAAAGTTATAGTGGACTTTATGAGAGGAAAAAACCTAGGGATGAAATAGATAATTGAAGGATAAAAGTGGTTTTGAGTGAGTGGAGGAGAGATCCTTTTATAAGATAAAATAGGGAATATTTCTTGGGAAGCATAAATTATGTGATGGGTAAAGATGGAATCAAGTTGATGTTAGGTGAGTTAGGTTAGAAATGTCAGTGATATATGTAGGATTAACATCTTCACAAAAAAACAAACTTTTAGAATGTCTAAATATCATGTTAATTACACCAAATTTAAACCATTTAAATTTACCTCCATCTACCCCCTTTTTACCTTGTTTAATTATTTACCATGGTAATTATTTTTTTACTAAAAATATAATGTGGCCCATTATATTTAATTATTATTTTTGGATTCCAAATTTGGACTCTAATGATTCTAAATAATGTTCTAAATCATATAAATTTTACTTTTAAAATAAATCATAAAAAACTATTTTATAGGAAACTCACTTTTTAAAAATTAAGTATTCTTATTATTATTTCATATCAATTAATAAGAATAAAAATATTTCTAACCTATTACATTAAATTTATAAATGTTACATTTTAATAAAATCATCCTTAAACCAGGATATAATTAGCTTTTTGGAATAAAAATAAATAACTAATTAAAAGAATAATTTTTTGAAAATATTAATTTTAATCCTTAAATGATTATATTATTATTTATAACCAATTTACTAATGTTTATTAATTTAACTATATATATAAATAAAACCTTTAATAAATTTTACTAATACAAATCTTAAAAATATAACTTCTGAAATAAACACTACAAGAAAAATACCCTATACCAACGGTTTGAAATCGTTGGTATATGCCTCCAAACTGTTGGTATATTCTACACCAACGGTTTGGAGAACCTTTGGCTAGTAAGTCGTGGGAATAGGTCTATACCAACGGTTTTGGAAAAACTGTTGGTATAATTAATATGAAAAATCTATACCAACGGTTCCATAAAATCGTTGGTATATATATAACCACTGACATAAATTGACTTTTGTGAACATAATTTCATAAATATATATATGTATTATCATAAATATTTTAAATTTTGATTTATTTATTGTTCTCTGTAAGAATATTCCATAAAAATACATGTAACTATATCAACGGTTCTCAAAACCGTTGGTATAGACCTATACCAACGGTTTTGAGAACCGTTGGTATAGATTATTTTATTTTCGGATCTATACCAATAGTTTTGGACAAATTGTTGGTATAGGGGGGACCTATACAAACGGTTTGGGGAAAACCGTTGGTATAGGGTCTCTAATATGGACTTACACCAACAATTTCTCCAAAACCATTGGCATAGGTCCATATCAGTGACCTATACCAACGTTTTTCCCCAAACCATTGGTATATGTCCAAATTAGTGACCTATACCAATGGTTTTGGTTAAACCTTTGGTATAGATCCATATATGTGAACTATACCAACAGTTTTCCCAAATCCGTTGGTATAGATCTTATTTCCAATATTGTAAAAATATAATATAAGATAAAAAATTAAATAAAACATATTTTAACCATAAACAATTATATTAGTATTCCTTATAGTTACGTAATTATTTATTTTGTAGTATTCATATATTGAACTAATAATTCCTTCAATATATTTTGTTGATATCATTCCTTTAATGTAAGAAATTGAAAAAAATTCTTAATTCACAAAAATTTGATTCTTTTGAATCAGTTGTATTTTCTCAAGTGAATTAGTATCTATTAACTCTATTAAAAACATTTATTTTATTTAAAATAAATTATTTATAATGAAAATGTATATTTTTTACATATAAATAGACATTTTTTATATTATCTATATAGCATTATCCCCAAAACTGGTAACATATTTACTAGTATTTTCCCATGGGTTCTTCTTCCTATATTTTTAACATTTTGGAATTTCAGTCTTCCCTTATACAAGGTATTTATCCCCTGAGCTTAAATGAATCAAAAAATTTTCCTTTTTTTGGTATGTTAGGGAGTTTAATAAGGTAATGGTTGTAAACCATAACTATAAATTTTTGGATATGCATAAACATATGATTTTCAACAACATCTCCCATCCCGTTTGGTTTCTCGTTGAGATTATCATTACATTTTCCATTACCCTCATTGATACCATGAGTACTCAAGGTTTTTACCATTGAAAATAACCAAAAAGGTAGTGTGAGTATCAAGAAACCATGATTATAGTGTGAGATAATATGATAAGTAAAACAATCCATTGATGTTTTAAATTATGAAACCTTTATTTCATCCTATGGAATTTCAGGTTCATTAATAATTATTATTTGTTCCACATTTTTTTAAGCTCAATCAATTAATTCATAATATCCTTATAATAAAAAATAATAAAACCTCACTAGGATACCAACTGATAAAAACTATCCTTAACATACATATATATTACCTCATTATACATGAATATTCACTACATATCATAATAAATGACACTTAAAAACCTGTATTCTAACTATCTTTGAATATTAGATACACAAATAACTTATTTTACAATACTGTGAATATTTAAACATAGACACACCACAAAAATCCCCCTTCTAGATATATCAAATGTTATACTCTTCTTCCTAACCTTAGGAATGGAAAATTAAGTAAGAGGTTAACTCAAATTCTCATTAAGCGTAAGCATAAGAGATAACAATAGAAGATCATAAGTGAGTGTAAAATGAACATGTGTTTGTGAGAACATAATCTAAATGATTGAATATAGAATAATAAAATCATACCCAATAAAAAATATACCATAAAACCTGATATATGCATGAATATTTTATAATAATAAAAGAAATGAGTCATGGTACTATTGAAACAAGAGTCAATATTCATGAGTTATGGGAACATTGAATAGGTATATTACATAACATAAGAATATTGTTTGAACATAATCATGTAAAGCATAACATATAACAAGGCTACACATCAAGACATTCACATCATAATGGACTCAGTTAACCACCAACCCATATCATATTGTACTTTGAAAAGACACTCAAACCCTATATAATTTTGGACTTGGGTAAACCACCCATTACCTATAGACATTTGGAAATGAAAGCCACTCTCACCATATACTATTTTGGACTTGAGCTAACCACCTGGTCCCTATTACCATCTAGACATGGGCTAACCACCCATGCCTAATAACCTTTTAGACTTGGGATAACCACATGTCCCAAATAAACGTTTTTATTAAGGCTAACCAATCATGACCTATCACTTTTTGGGTTTGGGAAAACTACCCACACCCTATAACATGTTGGACATGGGATAACCACATGTGCCTTATAACCTTTTAGACATTGGATAACCACCCTTGCAGCATCCTGATCTCACAAGATATAAAACATTAGCCAATACATTAGAGGGATATAATAAACTGACCCATAAAATAATAATAAATCATACAACTATTTTCCATATTAACATGAAAACATTAACAATGTCATCATTACTTAATTAGCATGATAGAAATTAATGGGTATCGTGAGGATTTCAATTAATCGTGATCATAATTCATCCAGAGAAAAATGGTGGATGATGTCATTATATAATATCTCTAGTGAAGCATATGAAATGTTAAAGGATGTTCACATAGATGAAAAACACTTTATTATTTTCAAAAATAAAAAATAAATACACATTTTTTAGTAAAATCTATTTCCAATGAAATAATTTATAAAATAATGATAATAGAAATTACTTTGGAATATATTCAAAGCAAGGAATAAAATATTCATAAATAAAACTAAAGAAGATAGCATGAAATTGAGATTAGGAATAAAATGTAATAAAGAGATTCACTTCATACATTTGTAAAGAAAGTCAAGAAAAATGACCCATGCATAAAAAGATATTACTTTCACACTTTTGTAAATAAAGTGAAAGATAATATAAAATGACCTTAATCAATCATAGAATAATTTTTAAATACGTTTATATAACAAAATAACGAATTTGAAAATGGAGGAGAATGATTCTCAACTGAAAAGATGAGATGAGGTTGGCTCCAATAACATGAAATATTATGGATAAATTGTGAGCCAAAGGGAGGTAAAATGGCGAGAAATTATATAATCTACAGAAATAGATATACATGTAGAAAATGAATGGGATTTTAGAGTGAAAGAACAATAAATTTTCACTAAATATAATTTTAATTGTAGAAAATGGTGAATTCAATGTGATATTGGAAAAGAACCCTTATGAATTTGGTCACTAATGAATAAAAATCCCTTGAAAGAGAGAGCCATTGATGAATTTGGAATTACAATGAATTTCTTAAAATGTATTATAACAAATATTAATGGGTAGCATATATACCACAAAAAATAAATCAAATATTGAATACTATACATATCTCAATAAAGGGAAATTGACTTTAGAAACAATTAAAATTGATAAAAAAACATTTCTTCAATTAATTCTTGGGACTTACTAATTTATGTAACAAATCATTCATTGAATATTTTTATTGATATAATTCCCAAATAAATTTAACCAAAATATAAAATTCATAAAAAATAGTTCTGTTATGCATCATTAGAATGTTCAAGATTGTTCTATGTGTTATCAAAACTTTTGGTGATTGTTTATCTTCCCCCACACTTGCCTGGTTGCCTCGATTAGTGGATACATGATTCATTCCATAATGGAAAAAATTAGGTGTAGGGGTTTATTTAATTTTTCATTTAATTAATAGTGTTTGAGTATTTTTATTTGGAGAAATGGGATGGTCCAACGCTATTTGAAGTGGCACTAGAGAAATGGGACAAGCGCCACATAAAGTGGCGCTTTTCCCCTTCTGGCCCCACCATCTCCCCCCATAACATATATGTATTAATAATAATATATATAAATATATATAATTATAATTACATTTAAAAATAAATAATTACAATTTTAAAAATATATTTATAAATATTTATTTAAAAATGTAAAATTATTTATAATTATATTTATAAATATAATTGTAATGATATAATTATAGATATATATATAGTTATAAATAAACCTTAATTATATATATATATATAATCATAAATAAGTATAATTATAAATATATATATAAATACATATAGATATATAATAATAATACATTTATATAATTATAATTATATATTTATAAATATGAATTTATATATATCTGTATAGTAAACATAATTACAAATATATCTCTATAAATAAATATATATAATTACTTAATATATATATATAATTATATTTATTTATAATTGTAAATATATAATTATATATTTATATATGTAGTTAAATATACATATCTATAATTATATTTATTTATAATTTTAATTTTATATTTATATAATTATAAATTTTTTTATAAATATAATTAGACATAATTTCATATTTTCAAATATATATTTATATAATTAAGTTTATATTTGTAAATATATATATTTAATTATATTTATATAGAAATAATTGAAATTTTGTGAATATATTTTTAAATATTTATTTAAAAAAATGAAATTATTTATAAATATATCTATAAATATATTTAAAAATCTATAACTTTATATTAAGTAAATGTTATATTAAAATTATTTATATAGTTAAGTAAAATTTATATTTAAATTATTTAAAATATATAATTATATGTTAAGTAAACTTTATATTTAAATTATTTATTTATATAATTATTTATTTAAATAAACTTTAGGTTTATAATTATATATAAATATTTAAATATAAATAAACCATAATTATATATTAATATTTAAATATAAATAAACCATAATTATTTATTTAAATTAACCTTATATATATACAACTTATTATTTAAATATATAAATAAACCTAATTAAATATATAAATAAACCTTATTTAAATTTTATAAATTTATATTTTGAATATAAATAGTAAGGTTCATATATATATATATTTAATAAGGTATATATATATATATATATTTAATATGGTTTAATAAGGTATATATATATTTTTATAAATTTATATTTAATTATTTAAAGCTATAAATAATCCTTATATATATATATGTGTGTGTGTGTGTGTGTCTATATAAACCTTATTAAATATATAAATATACCTTATTTAAAATTTAAAAATTTATATTTGGAATATAAATAATAAGTTTTATATATATATATATATATTAAATATATATATATTAAAAAATTAATTTGATATCTATTAAATTTATTTATTCAATTTATTTATTATTATATATTTTTTATAAAAAAATTTTAAATTTAATGACAAATATATAATTAATAAATTTATATTTATAAATACGTATTTATTTATAATAAATCTGTATAAAATTTATTATAAATATATAATTAATAAATCAATTTTTCATATATATATATATATATAATTGTTAATGTATAAATATGTAAATATTTTTTAAATAAATATATGTATATATAATCATAAACGTTAATAGGATTAATTAATATTATTGATTTATAATTAATTTTTTACACTTATAGTTATATATATATATATTAGCAATTATATATCAATATATGATTGTTTATATATTAATAATTATAAATAAATATATTTAGAAATATATATTAATAATTATAAATAAATATAATTATAAATATATACATATTTATAAATATATAAATATATATATTATATAATTATAAAAATATATTTATAGAGATAGATTTGTAATTATGTTTATTATTTATATTATATATATATATGTGTGTGTTTATTATATTTATGATTACGTATTTATTATATTTATTATTATATATTTTTTATATAAATATATATATATATATATATTAAATATATGTTTATAAATATAAATTAATTATATAACTATTTTTTTAAAACTATAAATAAATATAATTATAAATATATATATATATAACTACATATATAAATATATAATTATATATTTACAATTATAAATAAATATAATTATAAATAAATATAATTATATATTTATATATTTAAAATTATAAATATATACATATATATATGTGCATATTATATAGTTATATATATTTATTTATAGAGATAGATTTGCAATTATATTTATTATGTGTGTATATATATAATAATCTTTAAAATTATATAAATTTATTATATATATATATTTATAATTATATATCTTTATGATTATACATACATATATATATATTAAAATAAGGTTTATTTATAACTATATATATATATAGATATATATTTATTTATAATTATATAATTATAATTATATTTATAAATATAATTATAAATAATTTTACATTTTTAAATAATTATTTATAAATATATATTTATATATATTATTATAAATATTAAGGAGGGAGATAGTGGGGTCAAGGGGGGATAGGGCCCCTTCAATTGGCCCTTGTCCTCCGATTTCTTTGGGGCCCATTTCAGTTGGCACTGAACCACCCCATTTCTCCAAAAAAAAACCTAAACCCCATTAATTAAATAAAAAATTAAAAAAACCCTGCATCCAATTTTCTCTTCCATACTTCTCGCACACTTCTTGCTTCACCTGTAGAAGGTTTCCCTGTTCTTCTTCCTAGTTCGATGGAAAGACCAAGATGGTGACTATCTTTCTTGGTTGTCTCAGGGGTCATCCTCAGGGTTCCCCATCGATCACGGTGGCGCTCCATCCAGACAATAATGGCACTGGACTGGTTCCCTTGTATGATGTTTATCCGATGCTCTAGTGAATGTGCTTCTGATGATAGAGTGTCAGGGTTTTCTTCCTTGGTTTGTTTCGTTTTAGTCTACATGCGTGATTGCTTTTGTTTTTTATGATGGATTCAAGTGTCACCATTTTTGTTCGCATTGATTTTAGGGTTTGGGGGAATCTTGTTGTATCCATGCATTTACCTTTTGAAGATTTCAGCTTGATTTTTTTATTGGATATTCAATATTTGGTTTTACACTGAAGAAACTTCGTTTTTTGGATTCATATTTGTGTTTCCTGTTTACGATGCTCAGTTTTGTGCCAAAAATGGTTTTCGGTCATCACCAGCATTCGACAGTGGCGGGGTCGGTGGCTGTGTAGCGGTCGATGGGAAGTGGTCTGTCTTCATGTTCTCCTGTGTTTATTCATTTCATTTTGGTTCTCTATTATTGTATTTGCCCAACGCTAAGACTGGTCGAGATCGTATTGGCAGAGAGCCAGAGATGATGAGGACGACTCTGGCATCGAAGTGGCACATATCTTCCAGGTTTGTGGCTCTACGAATTCTGACACCACAGGGAATGATGCCCTAATTTTCTCTTGAAATTGCAGTGACCATTTTTTAAATTTTTATCTAGTTTTGGATCGTATCCATTTTACTTTTTACAGTTCCCAAATAACCCTGTAAAAGCGTCTTTTACCAAAAAAAACAACAAGTTTGACGATGATAAAAAAACATTTCATTACATTCATGTGTATTTTCCTAAATTTATCAGTATATATTAATATTATTAAAAACCAATTTATTTTATTTCAAATAAATTATTTATAATGAAAATATAGCTTTTTTGTTGGATATTAAACCTATATTCCATGGACGGTGCCAAACATCCACTGTAGCTGTGGAGGCTTGGAGATCTTCAATGAAGGCTGCTTCAACATGCTTGGCGTTGAAATCTTGGACGACACTTACTGCAACCTACCGTGGACATTTATTATCAATTTTTGATTTTTGTTTTATGGATGTATCCCTATAAATAGGAAGGGTCATGTGTGTTGTATTTCATTAGAAGATAGAAGAAATAAAACACTGTGCTGCTGGTATAATTGTTGTTCTTGCGATCACCTCCAGTGATTCGTATCCGTGATTTTGCTGCCCATGATCCTCCATCAGTGGTATCAGAGGAAGGTTGAATGGTGTTTCTATCGACCTCAGCGTCAGAAGACGGAGGTTGAAGGTGTTTACTCTAGTTGTATGCGAGATCCGTCAAACCACCTTCATCTAAGGTGATATCGACCTGCCGCAAGAAGAAATTGAAGATGAAGATGAATAGTTCCAACAATTCATAATTCAGTGTGAAAATTTTCATCATTTGTTTTTCTTTTTTTTTTTGTCAAAAGTGGAGTTTGATTTCCCATTTGTCAATACCCAAAAAAGGTAAAAAGCCTTTTCACTCTCCAATTTGCCTCCACGCCCTCCCACGTTTTGCTCTATTATTATTTTTTTTTTTCTTCCCTCATCAAGTCCCTCGTGACTCCATCCATTTTTCATTAAAAAAAAATCTCACCTGGGATTTTTGCCTCCTCCCATCTCATATGTGTTACGAAAAACAAAACAAATAGGTTGCAGTCCCAACTTCAAAAAAAAATTGTGGTGTGCAATTCAAAAAAAAAATCAATCTGTACTGCTAAAACAAAAAATTTATAGCAGTTTGCACCTCCTGAAAAAAAAACATCTCTTCCATATCTATCTATTTTTTATCAAAAATATTAGAGTGTCACCATGGAGAATTCATTTGCACAAACTATGATCCCGAAGCTAATGAAGAACAATTATGATAACTGGTGCATCCAAATGCGCGCATTACTTGGCACCCTAGATGTCATGGACATTGTGGAGGATGGATACATGGAACCGTAATCAAAAGCAGTGGAGGCTGATTTAACGGATGCTCAAAAGGCTACTCTTCGGGCAGAACAAAAGTGGGACTACAAGGAGAAATCTAATATTTATCAAGGCCTTGACGAAGCGACTCTGGAAATAATCTCTTCGTCGAAATCATCGAAGGAGATTTGGGATACCCTTCGCAAAACATTCCAAGGTGATGAGAAAGTGAAGCGGATTCGGCTTCAATCTCCGCGAGGTGAGTTTGAATCCCTATTTATGAAAACTTCTGAAACTGTTGCCGAGTATCACACTCGTGTAATGGTTGTGGTGAACCAACTGCGAAGAAATGGAGAAGACGTTGATGACATGCGAGTATGTGAGAAAATTTTGCGATCCCTTGATCCAAAATTTGACTACATAGTCATTGCCCTGGAAGAAACAAAGGTCCTAGAGACGATTTCTATCGAGGAACTCGTGGGGTCTCTTCAAGCCCATGAATTGATGGTGAACCTCCAGAGCGATACCAATGGAGTGGAGCATGCCTTGCAATCAAATTTGTACATCAACAACTCTGAAAAGGAGCAAGGGGGGACATCTCGAACAACCCGAGGCAGGGGATTCCGTGGACAACAATTTGATCCAAGAAGAGGAGGACGAGGAGGACATGGTGGAAGAAGCCCAACCCGAGGAGGCCATGAATATCAAACCTATGCTTCATGAGAAAGTGGATGAGGAAGAAGGGGTGGATTCAACAATCGACAACCAGAAAAAAGAAACATTCAATGCTATAATTGTCAAAAATATGGACATTATAGCAATGAATGTTGGTATAAGAAATCCATAAAGAATGACAACAAGGAGGCACATATCGTCGAAGCTGAAGATTTTTTAGATGAGTCCCATGTGTTGATGGCACAAACATCGACACAAAATCAAGGTATGTGGTATCTTGACTTTGGAGCTAGCAATCACATGATAGGGCACAAGCACTTGTTTACGAACCTGGATGAGCAGGTTTGAGGAGAAATTTCATTTGGCGATCTCTCGATAGTATTTGTCTAAGGAAGAGGCGATATTATAATCAAGAAAAAAGACAACAATCATGCTTTCATCTCTGACGTATACTATGTACCCGACATTGAAGACCAACATCTTGAGCGTCGGGCAGTTGGTGGAAGAAGGCTTTCACATAAGCCTGCAAAATAAACAAATGGTAATTGTAGATGATAGAGGAAGGTTGATCACAAAAGTACCGATGGAAAAGAACCGCATGTTTCCGCTCATGATCCAACCCGACGTACCAAGGTGTTTGGCGATGATACGTGATGATAAAGACTGGCTATGGCATCTAAGGTTCGGGAATTTGAACTTTGAATGTTTAAGATTATTAGGAAGCAAGAAGATGGTGAATGGTCTTCCTATCATTCGACACCCGAATCAAATTTGTGAAAGCTGTGTTCTAAGAAAACAACATTGGAACAGATTTGCAAAGAAGGCCAACTCGAGAGCTGCAGCACCACTAGAGCTAGTTCACACCGATGTGAGTGGTCCATTGAATCCAAAATCAGATGGACAAAGGAGGTATTTTCTGACATTTATCAATGATTATAGCAGAAAAACATGGATATATTTCCTCAAAATGAAGTCATAAGTGTTTGGCATATTCAAAGAATTTAAGGCGTTGGTTGAAAATCAAAGCAAGCATCACATACAAACTTTGCGATCTGATCGAGGTGGAGAGTACACCTCTGATGTTTTTCAAGAGTACCTCAAGCAGCATGGAATTCAACACCAGCTGACACCGGCTTACACAACCCAACTCAATGGAGTAGCTGAAAGGAAAAATTTCACCATTCTCAACATGGCGAGAAGTATGTTGAAAGAAAAAGGAGTGCCCATGACATTCTGGGATGAAGCGGCTTTCTGTGCAGTGTATCTACTGAATAGATGTCCAACAAAAAACCTTGAAGCAATGACGCCATATGAAGCCTGGAGTAATCACAAGCCAAGTGTGAGTCATCTTAGAGTTTTTGGTTCTATTGCCTACGTCATGATTCCGGAGGCAAAACGAACAAAGCTTGAGGACAAAGGTATGAAATGTGTCCTTATGGGATATGGAGACTGAGCAATGGGATATCGTTTGTATAATCCTGATGCACCCAATTTGTGTATACATTTCCATATATATAATTGAAGATAAAAACAAGTTTTTAGCAAATAACTGTTGTTTTATGAACATATTCTTTGATTTTGGTGAATCTGTTTACTTTCAGGAGCTTTCTAGCTAAATAAACGAATCAAGGGATGCATGTAAAAATTTTGAAACTAAACGGCATGTACTTTTATACACGCCATGTACATCCAGTAAGGGACACAGACCGAAGGTGGGAGTACACGCCCATGTCGTCAGGCAGAAGATACATGTCGTGTGTGGTGGCACTACACTCCATGTTCTACTTTCTAGAAGCGGTAGTTGGAGAAGAATAGTCCACACGCCCATGTGGTCATTGATGAAGACACGACGTGTTTGAACTTTCACACGTCGTGTCGGCTATTCTAGAAGGGGATGGCAGCCAAACTTATGACACTACACGCCGTGTATGGCGGTGCTACATACCATGTACTCCCAACCACCAGGAGGCGCCGTGTTCAAAAGTCAAAGACGGTGTGTTAGGCCGCCTACCCATGGAGAAATTGGCACCAAAGCACGTTGACGAAAAGTACACGGCGTGTACTTTCTATACACGTCGTGTACTTTATTTTTCTATAAAAAGAAGACTTGGCCTACGGATTTGGGAGGAGAGAACCATTGAGAAGAAAGAGAAACTCTGCTATCACCATTCTTGAAGCTACCAAGGTGCCGCCACTCCGCCATTCCACCTTCCGACACTCTACCTCAACGCCTACATGATGAATCTGGCAGGTATCACATGTGTCGTTTCTCTCCCACTTTCTATGTGTAACTAAACCCCTCATGTTGGGGCTGTAGATGATGGGATCATAATTTGTATGTTGTTTTATATAGTTGTGTTTGAATCAATTCATCTTATTCTTCTTAAACCACTGTCTAATATAACTGAAAATTCTTAGTCGGACCAAGGGAAGGATTCTCAGCGATACAAAAGAAAAATAACAATGAAAACACCCATGACCATTGGAAAGTTTTCACCGATTCAAATAATTGACTGGATGTAATAAAGAATTAAGAACACTGACTACCGGACCAAGGATTTAGCTACTCTAATTCCAAACCAGAGGAACCGGACCAAGGAAATCTTGTAACAAAATTAAATCCTGAATGATTGAATTATTATGAACAACACAACCATTTAGACAATCTGCATAAAAAATCCTTATTCACCATAGCCCCGACATGTCATTTCTTTCCATTTTAGAAACTTTTTAAAATTTACCTGTTGTTTTCCTTCAAACTGTATCCATTTATTCAAAGAAAATAAATTTAATTTCAATCAAAACCCAAAATCAACCCAATCGCTTCTAAATTCTGTATACATCACCTAATTAAGTATTAAATCAATTTATTCATGCATGCCACAGTTCCCTGTGGATCAACCCCGAACTTATGATATACTAAAGTTCTAAGAACGGGTAATTAATTTGGGACGCATATAACTTAAATCAATTACAAGCGAGACTAAATTTTGGTGTCGTTGCCAGGGAACTACCATTTGGTTTTAGTGCTAAGATTTAAATTGTGTTAATAATTAATTTAAGTGAAAATAAAAATAAAAAATTATCAAAAATCTATTTTCTGGTCCCATTTCAAAATTTCTCTTTTATTTTTCCCTTTTACGCATGGTTTTTGTTTTTGTGTTGTGCAGAGCTTAAAATATATGTTTAGACATTTTACACAATCCAGAAGTGTCGAGTCTTCTGAATTAGTTCCGCTTGACCCAGAAATCGAAGGGACCTTGCTTCATCATCAGCGTACACAGACAGAAACTCACAACCATCAACCACAACCCATGGCGAACAAGGAAGAGGGAGCACCAACCATAGATGCTGCAACTGAGCATCAGTACCAGGATCAGCAGCCTCTCGCTGCTGGTCTACTGGAGAAACCTCCTGGAGCCTTCATGGAATTCCTCCCAAGGGATTACCAACGGCCACCACAAAAACTCTTCCCACAACCATACTTTTCCCCTCATAAGAAGTTTATGCAAGCTCCACCCCATCAACAACAACCTCCAAGACGAAACCTTATGGAGTACGGACTTCCATCGATTCACGGACCCGATACGGGCATCGTTCGTCCTCCGGTCTAGGCCCAGCACTTCCAGATCAAGCCTGCTATCATGAAGCTGATCCAGAACACAGTCCAATTTGGAGGCCTGGCCAGTGAGGACCCAAACGCCCATCTCTCCAACTTTCTGGAGATCTGCGACACCTTTCGGTACCATGGCGTGTCTGAGGAAACCATCCATCTTCGCTGATTCCCCTTTTATCTATAGGAAAAGGCGAAGGACTGGATCAAGGGACTGCCAAAATGATCTATCCTCACCTGGGAGGAGCTAGCCTAGGCGTTCTTGTCCAAGTACTTCTCACCATCCAAGACGGTGACACTCCGGAATGAGATTCATAACTTCCAGTAGCACGACTTCGAGTCGTTGTACGAGTCTTGGGAATGCTTCAAGGAGATGTTACGAAAATGCCCCCATCACGGACTCCCACTCTGGATGCTAGTCCTGACCTTATACGGAGGACTTACCACGAATACCATGTCTGTGGTGGACGCTGCTGCTGGAGGTACGGTGATTCGGAAGTCCCCCGAAGAATTATTCAAACTACTGGATGACATGTCAGTCAATAGCTTCCAGTGGCACTCCGAGCAGGGGACTCAAATGCGAGGTATGCACAACATTGACGCTGCCACTATGTTAGCTGCTCAGTTGGACGTTGTGTCCAAGAAAATCGATGCATTGAACCTCAAAGGAGCATCTCAAGTTCATGTGGCGAACCATCCAGCATGTGGCGACTGTGGTGATAACCACATCATGGGAGAATGCCCGGGTTCGGCTGGAGGCCCCTTGATGAGTGAGGTTAGTTATGTTGCCCAAAATCGAGGGCCCAACTAGTACCAGCAGTACCAGAACCCAACATGGCGAGATTAATAGAACACAGGTTGGGGCCAACAACAGCAGAATCCTCCGCCCCAGCGACTGTCCAACTACACCCAACCTCTATATCAGAACCAATACGAAAGGCCGAAACAACCCCAGTTGGGTCCTTATCAGCAACAAGGGTATCAAAACCCTCATCAAAAGTAGCCATGACAGTCACCTCCTCCACCGTCTCAACAACCACCTCAGCAGAAGAACACCTCAAGGTTAGAGGATCTGATGACTAAATTCATATCTACTGCTAAGATTCGGTTCCAGAATCAGGAAGCTTCGATTCGAAGCTTGGAGAATCATATTGGCTAGCTGGAAAATCAACTCTCAGGGAGGCAGCCCGGTACACTACCGGGGAATACCAAAAAGAACCCAAGGGAGGAGGCCAATGCTGTCATGCTCCGGAGTGGAAAAGAGCTCCACCAGAACCAATCAGCACAGCAAGGTGCATCCACACCCCCTGTTGATGAAAAAGGTACCAATAACGACCCCTCCTCATCCAAAAGCCCACAGAAGGAGGCTTTACCAAATAAAGAAAAGGAAGTAATCCAACCATTCAAGAATGCCTTACCTTTTTCGAAAAGATTGAAGTAGAGGAAGCTGGACCACCAGTTCAGTAAATTCATGGATGTTTTCAAGAAGCTACATATCAACATACCATTTGTAGAGGCCCTGAAACAAATGCCAACATACGCAAAATTCATGAAGGAAATCCTCTCGAATAAGTGGAAGATGGAGGATTTTGGGGTTATTGCACTAACGAAGGAGTGCTCCACGGTGGTTCAACATTCCATTCCTCCCAAACTCCAAGATCCAGGTAGTTTCACTATTCCTTGTACTATTGGATCCTGCGAGTTTGGGAAGGCCATCTGCGACTTAGGGGCCAGCGTGAACCTCATGCCCCTTGGAGTTTTCAAGAAGCTGGGACTCCGCGAGCTCAAGCCTACCCGCGTAGCCCTTTAACTTGCTGATCGATCCATCAAGCACCCAAAGGGACTACCATAAGACATACTGGTCAAGGTGGGTAGGCTGATCCTTCCCACTGATTTCATCATCCTCGACATGGGGGATGACCAGGAAGCACCTCTTATACTTGGAAGACCTTTCTTGGCAACTGGGAAGGTACTGATTGATGTGCACCAAGTGGGGATTATTTTTCGGGTAGGTGATGAAAGGGTTTCCTACAACATCCTCAAAGACGTCAAACATGCTTCCTTGTCAGAGCATGAAGATTGTTATGCAGTGTCCACCAAGGTTAATCATTTTAGTGACAAAGGGGATGATCTGGTATGTTATTTTATTTCGAATAATTTAACTGATCCAGATATTCTATTAGAAGAAGTGCCAGAAGACTTGCAATTCGTAGAAGGCCAGGGTGGCCACTATTGGCAGCGTGCAGTTGTTCCTGATAGTTTGGAATGGGACAAGGTGCATCCACTTGGTCCTTCGATTTTAAAGGCACCTGAACTTGAACTGAAACCTCTTCCATCTTCTCTCAAGTATGGGTATTTAGGACCCAATCAATCTTTTCCTGTTATACTTAATGCAGAACTATCACAGGAGCAGGAAGATGCACTCCTGCAGGTTCTCAAACAATGGAAGCATGCTATTGGGTGGACAGTCGTTGATCTGAAGGGAATCAGCCCTACCATTTTCACTCAAAAGGTGCTACTTGAAGAGGGTGCCAAGCAATCTCGGCAACCACAACAGCGCTTGAATCCTCCCATGAAGGAAGTTGTAAAGAAAGAAGTGATTAAATTATTGGATGCAGGCATCATCTATCCCATCTCGGATAGTCCGTGGGTGAGTCCTCTCCAAGTGGTACCCCAAAAGGGGGGTATCATTGTGATTTAAAATGAAAAGAATGAGCTCATCCCTACACGCACTATCACAGGCTGGCGAGTCTGTGTCGATTACCGAAATCTAAACGATGCCATAAGAAAGGATCACTTCCCCTTGCCATTCATGGATCAAATGCTAGAGAGGCTAGCAGGGCACAACTTCTATTGCTTCCTCGATGGTTTTCTGGTTACAACCAAATCTCCATTGCTCGAGAGGATCGGGAAAAGAGAACATTCACTTGCCCATACAACACATTTGTTTATCAAAGGATGTCTTTCGGCCTGTGTAATACCCCCGCCACCTTCTAGCACTGTATGCTGGCCATCTTCCATGACATGGCGGAACGAATCCTGGAGGTATTCGTGGATAATTTTTCCGTTTACGGAAAATCATTCACCATTTGTTTACGTCACCAAGAACTAGTTTTGGAATGATGTGAGCACACTAACCTAGTCTTGAACTGGGAAAAGTGTCATTTCATGGTGCAAAGTGGCATAGTCCTTGGCCACAAAATTTCAGCGAAGTGGATAGAGGTGGACCCGGCGAAGATTGAAGTTATTTCACGATTACCAATACCGACTTTCGTCCTCGTCATCCGCAGCTTCCTGGGGCATGCAGGTTTTTACAGGCGGTTTGTCCGCGACTTCTCCAAAATAGCCCAACACCTCACCAATATTCCAACCAAGGATGACATATTTGAGTTCGATGACCAATGTGTCAGATCTTTTGAGCATCTAAACCAGCACCTTGTTGAAGCTCCAATTATGATTTCTCCCAACTGGGAGGAACAATTTGAGGTGATGTGCGATGTGAGCGACTACACAGTGGGATCAGTCTTGGTCGAGCAAGTTGACCAGATTTTCCGACCTCTATATTATTCCAGCAGGATGCTCAACGAGGCACAGATTAACTACACAACCACAGAAAAGGAGATTCTCATAGTGGTTTTTGCATTTGACAGGTTTCGTTTTTACTTAGTGTTGTCTAAAGTTATTGTTTATACTTACCATGCAGCACTAAAGTACATACTCAACAAGAAAGACGTGAAGCCCCGATTGATCTGCTGGGTACTCCTCCTACAAGAATTCGATATTGATATCCGGGATAATAAAGGGAGTGAGAACTTCATTGCTGACCATCTCTCCCGCCTCGATCTGCCTCACTTGGAGAAGGAAGAAGATCAGGAGATCAGGGAGGATTTTACTGATGAGAACCTCTTTTTTATTAGTGAAACACCTCAACCATTGTATGCTGATATTGCTAATTTTCTGGTTACAGGTGTCGTTCACCTCGACCTCTCCTTCCAGCAAAGGAAAAGATTTTTATCTGATGTGAAAAGGTACTTCTGGGAGGATCCTCTGCTATTATGATCCTGTGTAGATGGAGTGATCCACTGTTGCATCCCGGAGAATGAAGTTCACAGTGTCCGGGAGTTCTTTCATGCCTCACCAGTAGGAGTACATCATGGACCGGACCGTACCATAGCTAAGATCATGCAGTTTGGACTTTTCTGGACCACCATGCATAGAAATTCCTGAGCCTTTGTTTCCTGTTGCTATCGGTGCCAGAGGACAGGTAATGTGGGACGTAGAGCCGAGATGCCTCAGCACCCCATCCTGGAGGTCGAGATTTTCGACGTCTAGGGAATAGATTTCATGGGTCCTTTTCCCTCATCTTTTGGGAACACTTACATCCTGGTCTGCGTCGACTACGTCTCCAAATGGGTGGAAGCTACTGCTACAGCTCACGACATAGCCAAGGTAGTCATAAATTTCTTAATGAAAAAAATATTTAGTTGGTTTGGAGTTCCACGAGTACTGATTAGCGATAGAGGGACCCACTTCGACAACACACTGATGAGAGGAATACTGTCGAAGTATGGAGTAAAGCATCAGATGGGGACATTATATCATCCCCAATCTAGTGGATAGGTAGAGCTCTCCAATCGTGAGCTCAAGTAGATCCTGGAGAAAATAGTGAACACTTCACGGAAGGACTGGTCCAAGAAGTTAGATGATGCCTTTTGGGCATATCGGACTACTTTCAAAACACCACTGGGAATGTCCCCGTTCTGCCTCGTCTATGGAAAGCCCTGCCATTTTCCAGTAGAATTGGAACACAAAGCCTACTGGGCCATCAAAGCCCTAAATTTTGATCTAAAGGAAGCTGACGAGAAACAGAAGTTCCAACTGTCGGAACTAGATGAGATCCAATTAGAGTCATACGAGAATGCAAAGTTGTACAAGGAGAGGACAAGATCCATTCACGACCAGATGATATCACGAAAATCTTTCCAACCTCGTGATCAGGTACTTCTCTTTAATTCTCATCTTCGCTTATTTCTAGGGAAGTTAAAGTCACGCTGGTCCGGACCATTCCACGTTATCTGTGTATTCCATCATGGTGCGGTAGAAATTTCTGGAGAAGATGGTCAACCATTCAAGGTAAACGGGCAGTGCATGAAAGCTTACCATCCTACATACAACATGGTGGGAACGTTGTCCACCATACACCTCAGGTAAGCAAGGTATGTAGGTCGATCCAATAACCTAAAACAATGGCACTTCCTAGGAGGCAACCCAGAGGTTACACCCCGTGTCCCACTTATATACATAGCGTGTATTAATCATTTTTAATTTATAAACTTAATAGTATAAATCTATCGAATATCATATAAATAACTAGGGATGATGCCGGTGCTGATGGCAAAGTCACTAGAGTTTATTCGATCCATCCTCGGTTCGAATCCTCCTGACCTACCTTCGACACGGGGTTCCTCCTTTTAATTACACGATGTGTGTGGTATTTTCAATCTATATATATATAAATGTGTTTAATAAAACCCATGGTGGGGATGGACTGGTTGGCTCGAATCGTAATCCGGTTTCAAAAGACCCAGGATCGAATCCAGACAACCGTCCCATTTTCATCATTTGTTCTTTTAATAAAACCACACGACGTGTACTCCGATATACGCCGTGTGCACCATGATTTTTCTAATATAAATTAAATTTTTTTATAAAATAAGAAATTATATGCCGGGGAAGTTGGCGGATTGGAAAAGTCTCGGCACCGGGTTCACAAGAGCCGGTTTTGATTCGCGCTAATCTCCCCGCTTCACCCCCAACCTTTCCTAAATAAAAACTACACGTCGTGATTTTATTTCTTTCTGTGTGTATAGGCCGTATAGAATAAATATATATATATAATAAATATGAACAATAGAACAATCTTTGATCCAGTGGGTGAGGGCGTCCATTCGAATCGGCTGATCGCCGGTTCAAATCCCGCCCCAATCATCGGACCAAAGGTTGTACTACTCTTTTTCTCATTTTAAAATACACGCCATGTATTTCTCGATATATGTCGTGTATAGGTTTATGTATAATATAATTTGTAGATATATCTATTTTTAATTATTAATAATAATTATTATATAGTTTACTATAATAATTATATTCATTTATATAATTAAAAAAATGGGATACACTGTGTGTACCAAAAATACATGCCATTTACTGCGGCTATATAAGCCATGGGCCACCCGGCTTGAGGCCGTGTCGCACAATCGCCCCATTATTCCCCTTCTTCCCGTTTCTTCTCCCGAATGCCATCTGAACCCCCTTTGCCAGATCCGTCGATTAGGGGCGTTACAAGTTCTGATTCTTCTCCCATTGTGATCCTCAATCCATGTATGTCGTTCTGCACCCTCTATTTCAAGTTTTTAGAATCGTTTTAGGGTGTTTATTGGATCGTCCGACCGTTCAGATTCCGCCTCTACACGTCCACGAAATAAAGAACACACGCCGTGTATATCTGTACATAGCCACACAAAAAATATTTCGAAATTTGAATGTACACGGTGTGTATGTTCGGTACACACCGTGTTATTGTTTATTTTCGCCGTACCCATGTACTCCTTTGCACACGGCCTCACACACCTTTTGTTTCATACACGGCGTGTATGTTCGATACACACCGTGTAGACCATTTCCCTTGTCCCCTTCGTGTGTGATGCATAACACAGCCTGTCACCCCATGTTGCAGAACATAGTGTGTATGTTCCGTACACGCCGTGTCCTTTATATCTGTAGTCGGCCCGTGTCTCACCCTCTACACGGCCATGTTCTTCATGTGCAGTACACGTCGTGGATTGTACCTACATGGCGTGTATTGTTTTCTTTAAACGGATAACAACATGGATGTGTCATTTATAATACATGACCTCCTTCACTTTGAGTAAACACGGCGTGTATGTTCGGAACACGCCATGTCCTTTTACATGGTCTATTTCCACCCTAGGCGTGTCCTTCTAGAGAACACGGGATACTCTATATTCTGACTACACGCTTGTACTCTGGAGTACACGTTGTGTACTTTTATTTTCCAGTTTTCTCACATTTTATTTGTTTTATTTTCTTCCTTTTTCTCCTTTTGTTTTGTTTTCTTTTTATTTCTATTTCAGGATATGGCATATCGTGATCCTTCCAGTGGGAAGCGGCCAGCCTCTGCCACCGAGGGCAAGAGGCCCAGCTATCATCAGATCCGACTCCAACCACCTACGCAGCCGGACCCCGACGCTCCGGTCTTTGAGCTCCCTCTGTTGGCCATTCTACTAAAACTCACTCCCTCAGATGAGGCTGGGCCTACTTCTGCTACACCAGATTCTACTTTCCCTATACTATCATCCTCAGCAGCTGGTCCCTCTTCGAGCACACCTTCCACCAAGCCACCTTCTTTTTCAGCGGATCTACCTCTGGAGCCAGATGTTGCTGTTGCACCGTCACCAGGTCCATGACCTGCAAGTGCTCCCTATCCCTGCAGGGTCTTCCCGGTCACCGACCTCGCATATAACAGGATCTGACGCTTCTCTCGTCAGCTGATACCATTGAGCGGCCGGTACCTTGACAGCAGCATTCCGCAGTGGCTTGGTATTTGGGAGGAGCTGGAGGTACTTCTTGGGCACACCGTACTCCTCGAGATTTTCCAGGTTAGCACTCCTGTGTTTCGAGATTTATTTTTGGAGTTTGCATCCTCCTCTGAGTTTGATGGAGCGGAGTACCGAGAGACACCTGGAGATGCGGTTTCGGTAGTTCGATTCCAGCTGGCGGCCGCTGTGTTTCTCTGAGGATGACAGTGTTTGGCCGAGGGTGCGGCTTCTACCCCCATCCTATCGCACCACCCCCTGTTTTTGACTTGACCCGGCCCGAGCACGCTGACCTTATTGCCATGTGGCAGGAGATCGTTGGGCCTGACCACCGGTACTCCCCCACTTCCCAGAAGAGCACTCTTATAGCCGACCATTCCCTTCACTTCACCCACCGGTGCTTCAATGCCATTCTTGTTCCCCACCATGAGGATATGGGTGTCATGACCGGCCATGACATTGAGCTTCTTACCTGTGTCATCTGGCACGCCTACTCAGACCTCGCCTATCTTGACACCTCCTATATCCACTCCATGTTTACCGGTCGTCAGGGCAACCTGAATGGCAGGTTTTACCCCACCCGTCTTGCCCACCACTTAGGGGTCTTCGAGCCCTCATTACCTCATGACATGATAGGTTCACCCTAGCAGATGGACTTCCTCATGCTCATTCACATGGGATTGGTCCAGAAGCAGGGGGTGCTTACATCCTTGCTTAGGCTCGAGCCCCGCCACCTGCTGACCCCCCTGCCCCAACTGCTGACCCCGCTCCTCCTTCCCCACCCCCTCCAGCTTCTCCACCTCACCCACCTCCTACTGACCCCACTTCTTCTGACCTTCCTTCTTCGGTCACATCCCCCATCCCACCTACCCCCGCACCCTCGGTCGATCCTACCCTTTCCCTCCACCTAGCCATGCTGGAGCAGAAGTTATCCTGTATCATCAGCCGCCAGGACACCATTGCACAACATTTGATTCGTCTGGACGACCACCAGGACTGGATGGCACATCTATTGGTGCATATTGCTCAGCATCTTAGTGTTCCACTTCCTCAGCCACCAGTCTCTGCCTCCTTTCCTGGCCCTTCTGCTGCTGCTCCACCGCCGTCTCCTGCACTGTCCACAGATTCCATTCTGATGACTACGGAGAGCTCTACTGCTGCCACTTCTACCGAGCCAGGCCCTGCTGCTGAGCTTCCGATCCCAAGACTAGCACCTGCAACTCCTACTTCTTCATCTACCCTTCCCGATGTCGAGTCAGAGCCTCACCCTTCCACGCCTCCTACGCCATCTCTATCGTCTGATTCTGTACAGGATGATGCCTCCCCTGAGGCGACCCCTTGATAGTGACATTTTTCTTTATCTTATATATCTCTTCTGTCATTTTATGTGCTGTGATGTTATGCGTATTTGTAGTTTTCCTTTTTCTCGACAGTCACAGGTACGGGCATGGAGTGCCTTGGGCATCACTTTTCCCGAGGGGAGTATTTTTTCATTTCTATTTTCTTGATTTTTGGATTTACTTCTTCCACTGCTTTCCCTCATTTTGTCCCCCTTTTCTCCCTGTTTCCCTCCCTTTACCTTAGTATTGCACTTGGTGGACCATGTGCAGTATTAAGTGTGGGGGAGCACCTATATCTTTCACCTTAGTCTTTGCCCTTAAAATAACCTAGGAGACATCATTACTAGACTCTATATTTAAAAATGTAAAGAAATTTTGGTTAATCAATCTTATAAATGATAGAGTTATCAGTAGGAACATTTGGAAAGGTTACATGCTTATTTTAGTTTTTAAGTATTTTAAAATGATTGCTTATATAGTTTCAATTGCAACTTTTTATCCTTGATTAAATTAAATTGATTAGGATAATCATTTATATTCATATCATGACCTGATTGTCCCTTTATTATTTTTTCACTCCTGAGAGGTATTCTAAACCCTTTTCTGTATTTCTTTACTAATACCCTCTTTTTTGAGATATTCCTAAGATATGCATCACTACCATAATTTGAAAGTTTTTCTTTTCAAAACATGAAGAAATTTTTGAATTACTTTAACATGATTGAGGCACTAGATTGTTTTCACCCCTTTATCTTGATGCCTACCCTACAGTTAATCTTCGTTAAGCCTATAGAATCCATGAACAGCCTTTATAGGAAGCCACATTACAAGCCTATTTCCCTTCCTACCCTATTTCTTTATAAACTTTGCATGATTATTCATTTGAGCTTTAAAGAGGGAGTTGGAAATACATGGCATATTTTTGTGTACAACCATGTAATAAAGTGTGGGGGAGTGCATCTTGATTATTTGGGGCAGAATGGGTTCCAAACATCTACTCATTGTATTCATAAAGGGATGCCCTTGTGTTTTTTTGTGTAAAAAAAAACAAAAACAAAAAAAAAACAACAACAAAAAAACAACAAGGGGACCTTATGCTTATGTGACCATAAACCCTACTTGCCTAAGGAAAATCACTACTGAAAATAAGGCCATTAGCGACCGCCATTGGCGGTCGCTAAAGGCCTTTAGAGGCCGCTCAGCGACCGCCACTGGCGGTCGCTGTTGCCTCGTCGCTAGAGGCTTTTAGCGACCGCCAATGGCGGTCGCTATAGAAGGCTGGCAGATCGGCCTTCAGCGACCGCTTGGCGGTCGCTGAAGCCCCCTGCCGGGCACCCTATAGCGACCGCCTATGGCGGTCGCTATTCGAAAAAAAAAATTTAATTTTTTTTATTGAATTGAATATATAAATATAAATAAATAAATAAATATATATATATAAAATATTCATATATATACTATTAAAAACAATATTTTAAATATATATATATATATAATATATTTTAAATGTTTTAATATATATTTAATATATATATATAATATCAAATCACTGTGCTATAATAATTTAAAAACTTCGATTCAAGAAATAATCTCATTTCAGGTCTTTCGGAGCACGTTCGCTCCGAATGAGACCGCCGCACGCCGTTTTGGTGTTTTATGGCGCCGGAAACGCGTTTCCGGCCGCCGCGGTCACACGGCACCTCCGAATGAGGTGCCGTCTGGCCGACCATTTCACAATTCACACCCCGGATGTTGTCGTACGGTTTCGTGATATTCGGAGGTTGTTCGGGTGGTTTTGACCCCCCAACGCGCCATTTCAGCGCGCGTCGCGCTGCTGAAAACGACACAATCAGACGTGTCGCGCGCACCGCACGTCCGATGGACGTGCGGCCTCCTCCTGCATCTCAGGAATAATATTTCTATCGTTCTCGTGCGGTTTCAGGTCGTTCGGAGCACGTTTGCTCCGAATTGGACCGCCGCACACCGTTTTGGTGTTTTAAGGCGCCGGAAACGCGTTTCCAACCTCCGCGGTCAAAAGGCACCTTCGAATGAGGTGCCGTCTGGCCGAACATTTCACAATTCACGCCCCGGATGTTGTCGTACGGTTTCGTGGCATTCGGAGGTCGTTCGGGTGGTTTTGACACCCCAACGCGCCATTTCAGCGCGCGCCGCGCTGCTGAAAAGGACACAATCGGACGTGCCGCGCGCACCGCACGTCCGATGGACGTGCGGCCTCCTCCTCCATCTCAGGAATAATATTTCTATTGTTCCCGTGTGGTTTTAGGTCGTTCGGAGCACGTTTTCTCCGAATTGGACCGCCGCACGCCGTTTTGGTGTTTAATGGCGCCGGAAACGCGTTTCCGGCCGCCGCGGTCACACGGCACCTCCGAATGAGGTGCCGTCTGGCCGACCATTTTACAATTCATGCCCCGGATGTTGTCGTACGGTTTCGTGGCATTCGGAGGTCGTTCGGGTGGTTTTGACCCCCCCACGCGCCATTTCAGCGCGCGCCGCGCTGCTGAAAAGGACACAATCGGACGTGCCGCGCGCACCGCATGTCCGATGGACGTGCGGCCTCCTCCTACATCTCAGGAATAATATTTCTATCGTTCCCGTGTGGTTTCAGGTCGTTCGGAGCACGTTTGCTTCGAATGGAACCGCCGCACGCCGTTTTGGTGTTTTATGGCGCCGGAAACGCGTTTCCGGCCGCCGCGGTCACAAGGCACCTCCGAATGAGGTACCGTCTGGCCGACCATTTCACAATTCACGCCCCGGATATTTTCGTACGGTTTCATGGCATTCGGAGGTCGTTCGGGTGGTTTTGACCCCCCAACGCGCCATTTCAGCGCGCGCCGCGCTGCTGAAAAAGACACAATAGGACGTGCCGCGCGCACCGCAGGTCCGATGGACGTGTGGCCTCCTCCTGCATCTCAGGAATAATATTTATATCGTTCCCGTGCGGTTTCAGGTCGTTCGGAGCACGTTTGCTCCGAATGGGACCGTCGCACGCCGTTTTGGTGTTTAATGGCGCCGGAAACGCGTTTCCGGCCGCCGCGGTCACACGGCACCTCCAAATGAGGTGCCGTCTGGCCGAACATTTCACAATTCACGCTCGGATGTTGTCGTACGGTTTTGTGGCATTCGGAGGTCGTTCGGGTGGTTTTGACCCCCCAACGCACCATTTCAGCGCGCGCGGCGCTGCTGAAAATCACACAATCGGACGTGCCGCGCGCACCGCACGTCCTATGGACGTGCGACCTCCTTCTGCATCTCAGGAATAATATTTCTATCGTTCCCGTGCGGTTTCAGGTCGTTCGGAGCACGTTTGCTCCGAATTGGACCGTCGCACGCCGTTTTGGTGTTTAATGGCGCCAGAAACGCGTTTCCGGCCACCGCGGTCACACGGCACCTCCGAATGAGGTGCCGTCTGGCCGACCATTTCACAATTCACGCCTCGGATGTTGTCGTACGGTTTCGTGGCATTCGGAGGTCGTTCGGGTGGTTTTGACCCCCCAACACGCTATTTCAGCGCGCGCTGCGCTGGTGAAAAGGACACAATCGGACGTGCCGCGTGCACCGCGCGTCCGATGGACGTGCGACCTCCTCATGCATGTCAGGAATAATATTTCTATCGTTCCCGTGCGGTTTCAGGTCGTTCGGAGCACGTTTGCTCCGAATTAGACCGCCGCACGCCGTTTTGGTGTTTAATGGCGCCGAAAACCCGTTTCCGGCCGCCGCGGTCACACGGCACCTCCGAATGAGGTTCCGTCTAGCCGACCATTTCACAATTCACGCCCCAGATGTTTTCGTACGGTTTCGTGGCATTCGGAGGTCGTTCGGGTGGTTTTGACCCCCCAACGCGCCATTTCAACGCGTGCCGCGCTGCTGAAAAGGACACAATCAAACGTGCCGCGCGCACCGCACGTCTGATGGACGTGCGGCCTCCTCCTGCATCTCAGGAATAATATTTCTATCGTTCCCGTGCGGTTTCAGGTCGTTCGGTGCACGTTTGCTCCGAATTGGACCGCCGCACGCCGTTTTGGTGTTTTATGGCGCCGGAAATGCGTTTCTGGCCGCCGCGGTCACACGGCACCTCCGAATGAGGTGCCGTCTAGCCGACCATTTCACAATTCACGCCCCGGATGTTGTCGTACGGTTTCGTGGAATTCGGAGGTCGTTCGGGTGGTTTTGACCCCCCAACGCGCCATTTCAGCGCGCGCCGCGCTGGTGAAAAGGACACAATCGGGGGGGCTGTACGGGGGTGCGGGGGGCTGTACGGGGGTGGCGGGGGCTGTACGGGGGTGCGGGGGGTGTACGGGGGTGCGGGAGGGCTGTACGGGGGTGCGGGGGGCTGTACGGGGGTGGGGGGGCTGTACGGGGGTGCGGGGGGCTGTACGGGGGTGGCAGGGGCCTGTACGGGGGTGGCGGGGGGCAGTACGGGGGTGCGGGGGGCTGTACGGGGGTGCGGGGGGGGGGGGGGGCTGTACGGGGGTGCGGGGGTGCGGGGGGGCTGTACGGGGGTGCGGGGGGCTCTCCGGGGGTGCAAAGGCCATCCCATTGATTACAAAAGTGAAAAATAATAGTGATAACATCTAATTAATACATATTTCTTTTATCGATACCATACAGAAATTTATAAAAAATATATTGGATAATACATAATCTATGATATCAGATTTATTGATCTGTTGGAATTAGTTCGACTTTTTCAAATGTAGAATCATTCAAGATTATCTGATCAATAACTCAATATGTGTATAAAATATTTAAAAGACCACCATGGATGGTAATAATGCATTACTTAAATGAATAAATACAGTACATCAATGTTAACCCTACCAGTAAAAACAAAAAACATATCTCGTGAATATATGGTGCGTCACGCGTTGTCATCACTGCTACCTCCTTCTGGTGGGCCAGGTGCCTACAACAAATAAACATTATAAATATTTGAATAACAAAAATAATTTAAATTAAATAAATAAATACAGTATATACCTGTGTCGTATGATCCCCTGTACCATCAGCTCGACGCACATATTCCCGCAGTGCTCTAACCTCAGCTGTCAATTGCGCATTTGTCTCCTCGGAAGCGTGCAGCCGTGCCTCAAAATCTGACATCTGTTGTGTCATATGAGCAACAGCAGGACCGACAACCGCAGCGCGTGACACTACAGAACGAGGAATCCCTGCTCCATAGGTCAAACTATAGCCATGCCCGTCCCGACCAATAATGCGATGAAAGATCTCATCCCGTCGCATGGGAAGCTGTCGCTGGTCCTCTGGCAGATGTTCTAACTCAGCTTCAAATTGATCCTGTGAAATATTTAAATATATATAAATATATATATGTTAATATATAGATTTATGTAATTATTGGTAAGTACAGACACTTACTATCAATGTTGCAACCTCTGGATCATTGCGATCACGAGTCCTTATCCACACCGACATTTTATCAGTTGCTTCACCTTGCCCTCGCAACAGTATATTAAAAGAATATAAACACAAAACCATATTAATTAATAAATTAAAAAATGAATAATATATACCTCATGTCGGATATGAGACACGTGACGAGTCCCGAGCCTGTGAGCTGGTCCCTGCAACGCTCGATTCTCCGAATGGCGTGTTGACACCTCCTACATTCAATTCATTCAAATTTCAAACAAATCACATATTCTTAAAAATATATATACATCAAAATAATTAATATACAAACCGCAACACCCTCAGTAGACCAATATGCAACCAAGTCACACCACTGAGCCGGGAGGACACCTCTCGGGACTTTTTCCAAAATGTCAAGGGCACCCACATTTGGTACCCAGTGGTCCCTCTTCACTTTGCCTTTATAATCTTTCCACAGCTTACGGCATTTTCTCATACACACGGGCCGAAACTCTTCAGGGCATACTTTCAAATTTTGCTATAAAGAAAATAATCAAACATATTAGTATTCTTTATAAATAGAAAATAAAGTAAAATTATTTTCTTACCTGAACCTCCCTCCATAGAAGATCTAATGTGTCCTGAGGGATAGAAGCCCAATCACGCGTGGTCAATGGAAATCTATGTGGGTCACGTATGATATGACCCAGCTGACGAATAAATGCTGGGGCATTCGGTCTCACGGGATGAAATACCTCATCAAATGAAACATCTATCGTCGTGTCGGAATTCCATGATAATATGCCACGACCAGGGCCTCTCCTACAAGAGGAAGAAGCAGTCGAGTCTGATCCTGTTGAAAACAATTTTATATATAAATTGACAAATGTTATATATATATATATATATCTGTGTCAATTACATAAAAAATATAGACAATGACATTCAAACATACCTCGACCCTGAGACGTAGATGCCTCAGATGGATGATGTGGATTTTCGGCCTCTTCCCCTGACATGTCTGTAGTCATACAAAATATCAGTAATGAGTCCAAAGTGTTTAAAAGATAAATTGGATTGTTCTTAATAAATCAAACTTGTACAACTGTTAATCAAACAAAAAATGGATTGAATAATTAGTTGTGAATGAATTTTAAAAAATCAGAAAGTTAATCAACCTAAATATTTATGACTGAATTAACTTACAAAAGTGAGGATTAAAAATTATAAGGATTTATAAAATGATTAGATAATTTATGATATCCTAGGACATTCTACTGAATAGCGGGAAAACAATTATACCTTTCATTAAGCATGCAAATCGACCGTTTCTCCTTCAACAGCCGCTCTGACCCAATAAATATCTTCTTCACGTTGAACTACGGTATGTTGATCAAGTTGTTGGTAAACAAACGGAACAGTCTCGGGTTCATCTTCTTCAAATAAAAACACTCCTCGCCGAGACATTTTGACAACAACTTGCCAACTTGGATCCGAAGGCAAAGTAACGAAGAATACTTGTTCCGCTTGTGATGTCAAAATGAAAGGTTCATTCTCAAATCGTTCATTATTTCTGTATAACATATAATTAAAATTCACCAATGAAAACTGATATTGATCGACTTTACATCCACGCACTGGATCAACCCAATTACACTTTAACAATATGTACTTCAAACCATGTGTGTATACAACTTCAATGATATCTATCAATTGACCATAGTAATAACCAGAATCGACAAAGGGACAACCGATGCCACTGTTTTGTGTTGCTCGTTTGTCGTCAACATCTTTAATGTGAAATCGAAAACCATTAGCATCAATAGCTTTATAACGATGAGCCGTTATAGATGGACCCTCAGCCAGTTGGATAAATACTTCAGGTAGCGTGGGGTCCCCTAACTCCCTCAGCTTATGAACCTACATAATTTATAAAAATCAATACTGATATATGCAGAAAGAATTAGTTTAATACTTCACTGATAATGAAAATCAATTTATACATACATAATCCTTGAACCAATCATGAAATGCCGCATAATGAGATTGTTGAATTTTCAACTCAGTCGCACGATGCATCTCTTCTTTTATCTCATTAATGTGTTTCCTGCAAATGATTACGCGATGTTTAAAAGACCAACTTATGCAAACAAAACATGTAAAAGTTATACAAGCACATTGATAAGATACTTACTGCATTAATGGTGCAACTGATGGAGTATTGAACAAGATATATCGATGTGCTTGTATCCACTCGATGTTGTCCATATCAAATGTGGTTCCTTCTCCAACTGGACCATCATGAATCCGAGAGGGCTTATCTAATTTTGTTTCAACATCCATAAGATATTCTGCACAAAAGGTAGTACACTCATCCATCAAATAACCATTGTCTATTGATGCCTCTGGACGATCTCTGTTGCGTACAAATCTTTTCAATGTACTCAAATACCGTTCAATAGGATACATCCACCTGAATTGCACTGGACCAGCAGCCATTACTTCATCAGTTAGGTGCACTGTCAAGTGGACCATAACATCGAAAAATGAGGGGGGGAAAAGTTTCTCAAAGTGACAAAGCGTAAGTACAATTCGGTCCTGCAAACTTTTTAAATCACACATTCGTTGATTTCTTAAACAAAGCTGTCTAAAAAAATTACTCATCTCAATCAAGGGCTGAACAACATTGGGGGATAAACAATCAAAAATTGCGATTGGAATCAACTGCTGAAGTAATATGTGATTGTCATGACTTTTCAACCCTTGCAATGTCTTGCTCGTCAGATTCACACACTTTGAAATATTAGAAGAGTAACCATCAGGAACCTTGACCATCTTCAAAATGGAAAGAAATGTCTCTTTCTCCTCTGTAGTCATCGAATACTGTGCAGCAGGCATATATGCCTTGTTTCCCTCAGCTAACTGTAAATGCAACTGTTTCCTTAAACCCATTTCTTCCAAATCACGGCGTGCATTAACATGGTCCTTTGACTTTCCACTGACACCTAAAATGGTCCACAATATGTTATCACAAACATTTTTTTCAATGTGCATGACATCCAAATTATGCCTCAACATGTTAGTTTTCCAATACGGAAGACTATAAAAAATACTTTTCTTTTTCCAATTGTGACTGCGCTGCCTACCCGCAGCACGAATATTACGTACTGGAGGAGCCACCAAATCCTGAATTTCATATACCGTGCGGATGTTTTCTTCCTCAATCTGCGATAACATTTCGACTCCTGTCATGATCTTTGGTGCTGGGCTGAACTCTCTAGAACCATCAAATGCCACTCTGTCCTTTCTGAACCTATGCTGGGGAGGGAGAAAACGCCTGTGACCCATGTATGCCCATTTTTTGGAATGTTTAAGCCATACAGATTTTTTACTTTTATTGCAACAAGGGCAAGCAAATTCCCCTTTCGTACTCCAGCCTGATAAATTTGCATAAGCTGGGAAGTCATTGATTGTCCACAATAAAGCAGCATGCAGTTTGAACATTTCATTCGTTTCACAGTCATAAGTCATCACACCATCGCCCCAAAATTCATTCAACTCATCAATCAATGGCTGAAGGTAAACATCAATCTTATCCCCCGGACTTTTAGGTCCATCAATAAGAGTGGAAAGTAATATAAATTGTTGCTGCATACAAATCCACGGAGGAAGATTATATGGAACCAACACCACGGGCCATGTGCTATGAGTTGCACCAACCATAGACTTGAATGGATTGAAACCATCTGCTGCCAATCCCAATCGGACATTACGAACATCTTTAGCAAAGTCGGGATGTCTCTTATCAAAATCCTTCCATGCATGAGAGTCTGCCGGGTGGGTTAACATGTCACTTTCATGAACTCTTTATGCATGCCATCTCATTAAATTAGAAAATTTAGATGACATAAAAAATATTTTCAACCTCGGTTTAAGGGGAAAGTAACGCATTTGCTTTACGGAAATCGGTTTCCCCTGTATCGCAATCTGACTTTGATGAGTCTTATTTCCCCTGTTCTCTTTCCACCTGGAAGCGCCACAAACCGTACAAATATCCAAATGAGCAGTTTCATTTCTAAACAACATACAGTTGTTTGCACATGCATCTATAGTCTCATATGTAAAACCTAAGTTCTCTGTCAACTTACGAGCATAGTAATACGACTCAGGAATCTTAGCGTCGACAGGAAGAACTTTTTTCAATAAAACCAAAAGCATGTCGAATGATGTGTCTGACCAATTATTCAAAGTCTTCAAATGCAACAACTCCACGATAAACGACAGTTTATTGTAAGAAGTACATCCAAGATATAATTCTGTTTTCGCATCATCAAGTACTTCATAAAACCTCCTCGAATCACGATCTGCACCAGAGCGAAGATTTATCTCACCGGTCTCAAGATTCTGGATGTCAATGCCTTCAGGATCAAACCCACATACCATTTCAGTAAGCATTTCATGCATTGGATCAGTCATCCTTGCATCAACATCCATCTGAGCTGCATCTGTATTTTGACAACGAACATATTCTTCTCCATGACGAGTCCAACTCTTATAATTTTTCAGAAATCCATTAAATAAAAGGTGCTCCCTCACAGTATCTCGTGTGAATTGATATTTGTTAGCACATTTTCTACATGGAAAACTAATATAGTCACTTTCAAATCCTCTCGTGAAGTCAATAAACTGCATAATGCCATTGAAATATTCTCTAGACGTTCGATTTGGAAGATCAATCCAACTCTTATCCATAATAATATCTGTATAACAAACATTTACACAATACTTATTACATTTACATTTTTCAAATCAACTATATTCAAAATAAATATTAACAATTTGTTTATGAACCATTGATAAAATAATAATGTAACTGAAAGCTCATGTTACCTGATTGAGCTAGAAACCTGAAAGGGAGGGGAGCCGAAGGCGGTGCTGCGAGGGAGAGGAGGCAGCGAAGGGGAGCCGGAGCCAAAGGCGGTGCGGCAAGGGAGGGGACGGGCGGCGGCGGCGGCGGGGAGCTGGAGGAGAGGAGGCGGTGAGGGGACGGGGGATGGGCAGCGAGGGGGGGGGGGGTGTCCGGGGTCGGGGGGGGGGGGGGGGGGGCTGTCCGAGGTGCGGGGAGGGGTGTCCGGGGTGTCGGGGGCCTGTCAGGGGTGCGGGCAGGGGTGTTTGGGGTGCGGGGGTGTCCGGGGTGCGGGGGAGGGGGGCTGTCTGGGGTGAAGGGGGGCTGTCTGGGGTGAAGGGGGCTGTCGGGGGTGTGGGGTGGGGTGTCCGGGGTGCGGGGGGACTGTCCGGGGTGCGGGGGGGCTGTCCGGGTTTGGAGGGGGGTGTCCGAGTGCGGGGGGGGGGGGGGGGGGGCTGTCCGGGGTGCGGGGGGCTGTCCGGGTTCGGAGGGGGGTGTCTGAGTGCAGGGGGGGGGCTGTCCGGGGTGCGGGGAGGCGTCCGGGGTGCGGGGGGCGGTCCAGAGTGCGCGGGGGGGGGGGGGGGGGGGGCTGTCCGGGGTGCGGGGAGGCGTCCAGGGTGCGGGGGGCGGTCCGGAGTGCGTGGGGGGGGTGCTGTCCGGGGTGTGGGGAGGCGTCCGGGGTGCGGGGGGCGGTCCGGAGTGCGCGGCGGGGGCTGTCCGGGGTGCGGGTGCCGTCCGGGTGGGGGGGGGGGGAGGGCCGAGAGGCCAGAGGGCGGCGGCCGGAGGCCCGAGGGCGGAGGCCGGAGGGCAGGAGGCGAGGGAGGGTGGGCGGCGGGGGAGGGCGGGTGGCGGGGGAGGTCGGGCGGCGGGGGAGGCCGGGCGGCGGGGGAGGCCGGGCGGCGGGGGAGGCCGGGCGGCGGGGGAGGCCGGGCGGCGGGGGAGGGGAGGGGGGCGAGGGAGGGCGGCGAGGGAGGGAGGGGGTTAGGGCACCAATGGAGGGGGCGCGCGGGGGGGGGGGGGGGGCGCAGAAGCCCCCCGTTTTTTTTATGTAGGTTAGCGACCGCCATTGGCGGTCGCTATTGGTTAGCTTTAGCGACCGCCAATGGTGGTCGCCCGAGTCTGGGGGGCTCCAATGCCCCCTTTTCTAGTAGTTAATGGTGATGATTACAAAAGCATTTGACTGGGCTTTTGGAGGACGTATTTTCAGTGAGCTTTACTTTGAATATCATGCAATGTTTTTTAAAAGAATTATCCATCCTTTTTCAAGCCTCAGAATTTATTTTCACGTCTGAACCTACCAACCCTTAGCCACAGAAGCATCTGAACCTTTTTGATAAAGCCCTCATGATTTTTGTAATTCAATTTTTCTGAAGTAGAGAACAAGATATCTTAAAAAACTATGGATAGAGTGTATATACCTTGGATTGAGCATAACTCTGAATAACAATTTCTTGAGTGTGGAGTGTGATTTTGACTAGTAAGGTAAATCATCAAGTGACATGCTTATTTTTTAAAGGGTGAAAAATGTGTTGAAAGAGGATGAGAGTAGTTAATTTCATTATATATGAGGCATGATTTTAATATCTTGTGAATTGAATTTGTTTGTGCCTTTCAGAATTTTTCCTCTGTAAATTTATCAGTTATACATTTGATTAATTAAATGCCTTCCTTTTAAAGTATAGGCTCTCTTAATTAGATGTTGAGATTTTGCTTGAGGGAAAGCAAAAGACTAAGTGTGGGGAATTTGATGCACCCAATTTGTGTATACATTTCCATATATATAATTGAAGATAAAAACAAGTTTTCAGCAAATATCTATTGTTTTATGAACATATTCTTTGATTTTGGTTAATCTGTTTACTTTTTGGAGCTTTCTGGCTAAATACACGAATCAAGGGTTGCATGTGAAAATTTTGAAAATATGCGGCGTGTACTTTAATACACGTCGTGTACATCCAGGCAGGGACACGGAACGAAGGAGGGAGTCCACGCCCATGTCGCCAGGAAGAAGATACATGCCGTGTGTGGCGGTGCTACATGCTGTGTTCTACTTTCAAGAATCGGTATTTGCTGAAGAAAATTCCACATGCCAATGTGGCCATTGATGAAGACACAGCGTGTTTGAACTTTTACATGTCGTGTCGGCTATTCTAGAACGGGCTGGCGGCAAAACTTATGACACTACACGCCATGTATGGCGGCGTTACACGCCGTGTACACCCAACCACCAGGCGACATCGTGTTCAAAAGTCAAAGACGGTGTGTTAGGCCGCCTACCCGTGGAGAAATTGGCGCCAAAGCGCGTTGAACAAAAGTACACGGTGTGTACTTTCTATACACACTGTGTACTTTATTTTTCTATAAAAAGAATCCTTGGCCTACGCATTTGGGAGGAGAGAACCATTGAGAGGAAAGAAAATCTTTGCTATCAGCATTCCTGAAGCTACCAAGGTTCCGTCACTCCGCCATTCCACCTTCCGACACTCTACCTCAACGCCTACATGATGAATCCATCAGGTATCACGTGTGTCATTTCTCTCCCACTTTCTATGTGTAACCAAACCCCTCGTGTTGGGGCTGTGGATGATGGGATCATAATTTGTATCTTGTTTTATATAGTTGTGTTTGAATCGATTCATCTTACTCTTCTTAAACCACTGTCTAATATAACTGAGAATTCTTAGCCAGACCAAGGGAAGTATTCTCAGCAATACAAAAGAAAAGTAACTGTGAAAACACCCATGACCATTTGAAGGTTTTCACCGATTCAAATAATGGACTGGACGTAATAAATAATTAAGAACACTGACTACCGGACCAAGGAGTCAGCTGCTCTAATTCCAAACAAGAGGAACCGGACCAAGGAAATCTTCTAACAAAATGAAATTCTGAATGATTGAATTATTATGAACAACATAACCATTTAAACAATCTGCATAAAAACTCCTTATTCACCACATCCCCAACACATCTTTTCTTTCCATTTTAAAAACTCTTTAAATTTTACCCATTGTTTTCCTTCAAAATGTATCCATTTCTTCAAATAAAATCAATTTAGTTTCAATCAAAACCCAAAATCAACCAAATCGCTTCTAAATTCTGCATACTTCACCTAATTAAGTAATAACTCAATTGAATTCACACACTCCATGGTTCCCTGTGGATCGACCCCGAACCTATGCTATACTAATGTTCTAAGAACGGGTAATTAATTTGGGACCCATATAACTTCAATCAACGACAAGCAGAACCAAATCCCATCACGAAGAAGATTATATTCAGCAGAGACATTATCTTTGATGAAAAGGAGATTTGGAAGTGGAATCAAGATGATGATTCTAGAGAGGTACGAGTCACTTTAGAGGATGACGAAATAGTTGAAGAAGTACCATTGGAGGAACGAAGAACTGAAGAACAACTGATGCCATCATCGCATAATCTGACATCTGTAGACATTGAACGAGAACTCTCTTATATATGTCCTCAAAATGTTTGAAGCCTTGCAGATATATATGAGAGAACAGAACCAATTGAGGAGTATGCAAATTTGTATTGTCTCTTGGCGACATTCGATTTAGTTAGCTTTGAGGAAGGTAAAACCGATGACATGTGGAAGAAAGTGATGGATGAGGATATTCATTCCATCGACACCATTGAAGGCTACAAGAAAAAGGAAGGCTTTGACTTCGGTGAAGTCATTGCACCGGTTGGTCAGCCTCCCGGATATGATGCAAAAATCCTAGGTCACATGGAATATGAGTTTAAGGGGGATGTTGGATATTAAACCCATATTCCATGGATGGTGCCAAACATCCACTGTAGCGATAGAGGCTTGGAGATCTTCAATGAAGGCTGCTTAAACATGCTTTGCGTTGAAAGCTTGGATGACACCTACTACAACCTACCGTGGACATTTATTATCAATGTTTGATTTTTATTGTATGGATGTATACCTATAAATAGGGAGGGTTGTGTGTGTTGTATTTCATTATAAGAGAGAAGAAATAAAACACCGTGTTATTGGTATAATTTTTCTTCTTGCAATCACCTCCAGTGATTCACATCCGTGATTCTTCTTCCCACGATCCTCCATCATTTTTAACATTTAAATAAACAATATGTATATTAACTACAAACGGGTAATCCCAAAACATCTATCATATTTTCTGTTATCTATAAATTCATTACATTAAACCTTAAATAACCACATTTATTATTCCTATAGTTTCGGTTTTTTATCTTACAACATGCTTTCTCTGTTAATGATGATTGTTTTCATTATAGTTTTTTCTCTACTAATGATGACCCTATTATCCAGGGTATGTCCATGTTATAAAATATTCTTATTTTATATTTATTTTCATGTTTTAATTTATACATATTTAAGGTATGTAGTCATCCATTGTATGTAGTAGTCTATTGTATTAAAAACATGATATTGCGTAATTTGGATGTAATGTTCGGTTATGATTGAATTCAGTGTTGTAACATGATTCATTTCTTATATTATTAATTTTATACTTAGGTTTCAATTCATTATAAAGAAAAAAACATGCATCTTTTCAAAATAAAATGGACACCTAAATCAAGGATGACGCACCTCCCATACTCTCTTTGGACAACATGTGTCATTTTCACCACCCCCATGTGAACAAGAGACTACCCACATTTGGAAAGGAGAGTCGAGGGAGGCCTAAAAAACAAAAAATGGGTTTTTTAGGAAAGAAAACATCGAAAATATTATCCCCACTAATAAATATATTCTTAAAAAACTAATGAAAATTATAATTATTTATATATATATAATGCACTTTGTATGATTATATACTGTAACCAAATACTTGGTTGTTAAACTTGTGGATTTAGTATGAGTGGCACTTCATGGGGTGTCGGATCGTGGGTAATATTTCGAAAGGCCTAACGTTATATCTTATGAAGTGATGTGATGAACCATTGAGAGTAATGGGATACAGGTGAGCCCTACATGGGGATTCTTTGGTAATATTTTTTTTTGGGATTTGTACTTACCAAACACCACTCATTCAACATAGCAAGAGAAATTAAAAACCTAAAATCCCAAGATTAACCATGCAAGAGGCGGAAACAATGTAAATATATAATATAATGAATAACATGAACCTTTTGTTGTATATGGTCAACCAACTTTCTTCATTCAAGTGCTTGATGAAGATCCCATAGAAGTAGCCAAAGGAATCCCACCTCAATGGTGTATGCATGGGAGAAACCAAAATTACCCAATGATTGGGGAAGATTATTCTTTTCTCTACACTAAGCTAATATTTCTCACTGAAAAGGAGGAATAAGAAGTGAGATCTTGGTAAAGTAGATTTATTATGTCAGAAAAAGTCTTGAAACACACACCATATCATAGTGGCTACCTTCTTATATACGTCTTGAGACACTCTCAAACTTTCCAAAATATTTATTTGAATGTTGTGAAATGTTTGAGAAAAGAATCCAATTAGAACACTTATACCCTTGGGAAAATATTATTTTGATGATCATTATATCATATGAGATGTATCATTGATGATAACCATTGTGAAAGATATCAGAGCATTAACAATTATCTTTTGGTTTGCACGACAAAAGAATCTTTGGAATTATTGATGGTATAATGTATTTGTTTTCAACCATGAGTGAGAATCAATGTAGGTTTTTGAGAATGCTTCCCATTTATTTTGAGATAAATTAAAGTGGTGGAAGATTCCTTAAATATGTTTAAAGAAGCACTGGGATAATTTGAATATGTTCTAGAAGTTTTAGATGATGATGGAAATTGGAAAAGGAATGGCATGCATAAGTTAAACTCTGATGAATATATAAAGGTTACTTAAACGATGTTGAATGACGATTTTCGAAGTCTGTAATCTCCCTGTGATGTGTAAAATTGACTTTAATGATGTATAATAATTGTCATAATTATCGCAAGAAATACATAAGGGTAATCCTGAACATACCTGATCGAATCTACAAAAGTGTTGGAACTCTTTATAACATGTAAAAGTACTTAAGGTGACACGTAAAAGTAACTCTGGAATCAAATTGGGTACAATAGTGTTTCTCAGACATTGATAAGTAGAATTTATCAAATCACCCAAGACATAATGCAATTCATAATGTTTAGTTCCTTGATATATAAATATTATTACAATTCATTAATGAAAATACAAAAAAGTACACATTGAGAGGAACCGAAGAATTAGAAAATTAAACCAATACCAAAGATATATAAGTGGCAAGATCCTCAAAACACAGGGGTACTCGCATGAGGATAGTAAGGGTAATAAGGCGGTTTTTAAGAGAAACCCAATGTTTTCAATGAATACATAAGAGTACTCAATATGACACGTATGGTTCTTAAAGACAATAAATAAGAGTCTCTGATATCTTTCAAGTGATAAATAATGATTAATAATTTGGTATAAATTGAGATTTCTGGAAGGAGTGTTCAAAATTAAATAAAATCATATGATGTTATGATGGACTTAAACTAGGAAATATCACGATACCATGACTAAATAATGATTAATGTTGAGATTTATTGAGTATTTAATGAGGAGATATCCAAAAGTTCATTATTCAGAGATTATCAAATGAAATGATTTTAAAATCACTAATAGTGAACAAATATTAAGGATTTCCCATGATTATGGTTAACTAGATTGATTGAGATGTTTGAAGAAGATCAAAGTGTCAAATTTCATGGGGATTTTATATTAAAAATAGGGAAAAAAATTATTCATGTGATTTTGATGAAAAAATAAAAAATAAAAAGGTAATATATATATATATATATAATCTAATACTACATTCTGTTTTGAATGAAAGTTTATCTAAGATAGAGCAAGTGTTAGTCAGATATGACCACCTAATGATTTTATTCATCATCTACACTGAGGCAAGAGGTATATGATATTGATCATCTAAAAAATTTCTATTGATACTGAAGAAGATGACATGTTATTTAGTGCTCTCTTGTATATGTTAATCATTATTAATGATTGATAAGAAGGAAAATGTGCATGGAGTTTTGTTTGTGACATTAAAGATGTGAATAATAGACTCTACTTTATGATGTGATGACATTCAGGAGCATATTGATTATTTTGTTCACACAAGATAAAAAGGAGGATTGTAGAGGATTTGAGGCATCTATGATTAATCTAGAAAAATAGATATTATGAGGTAATTTTTCTTTCTATACAAATTTACAAAGATGCCATCTACCCTTCACATATAATCACTTAGATAGAATTATATGATCCAATGATATATTATTCAATTCTGAAAAATTCACTTGAGTAATATAGTGAAAATATATATCTCATACATTACCTAAAAATATCAAGGAGTGGTCACCCACATTGGTGGGTGAAACTTATAAAAATCCTTATGTTCCATGAATTTCACTATTTCAGTTGTATACGGGTGAGGGTGAGATGAAAATATAGTGTATAAAGACTTTAACTGATCACATAGTTTAATTTCAGAGAAGAAATTACAAAAAGATTATCATAGATTCATCTCCCCCTCCTCAGTGATACATCACCACTTACCTAGGAACTTCTAGTACTATCAATGCTAACCAAATCCCATTTAAAATACCAAATATTGATTGAGGTTGAAGATGTGGAATCACAATTCTATCAACAAATAGAGGTGTTCATATATATTCAATTGAAATAATTTCATATAAGGAAGAATAAGATGATCCTATATCTTCATTTAAAAGGATTATAAGTTTTTGATGCTAATGTAACATGTTTTTTGAAACTTGAGAAATATTTACCAATAATAATTACTAATATAATAAATTTTGATATTGATGGAAAATAATGAAAAAAGTATTGTTTTCTTTATCTGACAATGTTTATACAAAGGTTATGGGTCTCAAAAGTTACAAAGAGATGTATAATAACATTGAGGAATATTTTGAAATAAATATCACTATGAAATAAGAAAAATCGAAAATATGGATGGTAAATTATGAGGATTTTAGAATGGTTGATTATGAGACTATTGATAACTATAAAACGATGGGGAGTGAGATTATCAACGAAATCAAATGTTTTGGGGAACAATGGAATACTTAACCATTGTTAAGAAACTAATAAGAATTTTTCTAGAATTGTTTTTAACATTTTCAACATTAGAATAAAAAGAGGACTTATCACTATTTTAGTTACACAATACACATTTCAACTTAGATATGGAGAAAGATAATGTGTTTAGGTAGAATTGTAATGAGGAGATAAAATTTGGTGTTATGAACGTGCTTAAAATTATGGAAGAGGAAGTGGAGTCCTCTAATAAATCTTAAGATGATAAAGAAAATGATTTAGAATATAATAGGTTTGTGGATCATATCTCAACAAACATCCAAAAAAGAATGTGTAAATAAAAATGGAATAATCCACTAAAATGTTGTATGAGTGGTGAAATTGGTTATTTTGTAGCTATTTTTCCAAAGAAGAGAAGTTGAAAGTATGAACATGACGAGTATGACCAAGGAAGAAATAGGGAAAAATTAATAATGAATCTAAGAAATATGTTTAGAGAAATAATTTTTTTAAATAATAAAATGAGAAGTATGGTGAGAAAATAAGAGGAAGACTATTCCATTTATAGTAGTCAATTAAGTGAAAAAATTCATAAAAAATTAGGAAATCTAGGGATCATGATGGAAAGCATGAAGAAACCCAATGTATTGATGATGAAGGTGAAAAAATATATACTAGGAACATGTTTAAATTTTATATTGAAGTATATATTGACTGAAATAACACACACAAGAGGGAAATTTAATCCCAAAAGAAATATGTTGAGAAGATAACAAAAATTAGGATGAATTTTATAATAAGATGAATGACTATATTAAATAAATAGAACATATCAAGGTGAAAGATACTAAACAAGACAAAATATCTCAAGATATTTGAGAGAAATTGGTTACAAAGGATGATTAATTAAACAAGACACAATCGAGGAATCTTAAAGCTACAAATAACCATGAAAAAATGATGGGTGAGAATAAAAAAACCAGTGAAAATAAAGGCATATTCATCAATAATTTCTGATTTTTTTGCATTAAATCTTAGATAAAATGTATACATGTGAATCACGGGAATGTTAAATTTGTATTCAAAAATACAGTAGTCTCAATGAGAAAATTTTGTCAACTATTGATTAAAAAACATGAGAATGTCAATCCTATTCCAACGAAAGTTAGATACAACTTGAGAAGGGATGTGTCTATTGCCCTGGTACAATTTCACAATAATATAAGAGGTGTGTAAATTTAGTTTTTAAAATTCCCTGAAGTTAAAAACAGACATCTCTTAAATCATTTTAGATCATTTCTTTACTTTAATTCAATTATTAAATGAAAATATAAATGAATGTAAAGATTATTAAATATTAAATATTTATATTTTGGGAAAACAAGAACCTTTTCTAGTCACCTCCATCAAAAATCGATTTGAGTTTTGGTGATTTTCATTCTAGTAAAATTTTTAAGGTTCTAAAAATTTATTGGAACAAGCTATTAATTATGTCAAAGGTTCTATGTGTTTTTCCTACAATTTCACTATGCAAGACGTATCCACAGTATTAAATGTACACTTTGTAAAAGGATTTATCACTTAGTATGAGTAATAATATATGTAGGAAAGGAATATATATTATCACATGGTTACATATTTCAACAACTAACATATAGTATAACTTCCTCCAGAGAATTAGTTAGCTTTGATAAACATCTTTGGTGGGAATTCATAAATTGAAGTATATATCTTCTTGTTATCACCAAAACAACAAACGCATTTATTTCCTTCTTCATCTTGGAGATAAATAGATACAACTTGAGTGTACTAAAAGGAAGAATATAATAGTTTTCAAGAGTTAGAGATTTTTTATCCACTATGATCTTATAATAATTAAGTATACATATTATGTAGTTCCTTTTATAAATTATTATCTCTAATTTTTTGCATCATGTTGATGATGCATAAATCCCTCATCCAAAAAATTATTTTAGGTCAAAGAAATCCTCAAACTTCTCCATGTATAACGATAACTATTTGGCCATTGCAGTAGTTTTGGTGTAACTCAAAATTAGTGAACAAATTAAACTATGTCAAAAGATATTCGATTTTGATCATAATAATTTATTATTATTATTTTTCTCTAAAACATGAACAGTTGAATCTCTGCAAAGAAACCTATGTTTTAATTCTATAAGGATTATCTTCTTACATTATAAGGATCATTCTTTATAAGGATGGCATGGGTAAGGATGTTATTCATATGGATGATCATTGTAATAATTAGCTCTCGATTTTCATAAACGTTATCTTGGTATATGTAAAGACCATTTTTTATTTTCATAAGGACCATCTTGGACTTGTAAAAGGATCATCTTGGACATCCATAAGCACCATTCTAGAGTTTTTAAGGTTGGATCTAAACTTTGTATGAATAAGTCCTTATTTCAAAAGGATAACTTCTATTATTTTTAAAAATCAAATCAAAAATCAAAAGGATGAACTTGACTCATTTAGGGTGAATCCTTTACTATGGAAGGATGAATCCTTCCCTTCACAAGGATGACTATGTTTAAAATTTCACTCAAAAAATCTTAACATATAAATTAATATAAAGAAACTAATAAAAACCTTTTAAAATTGTTTGAAACACTTAAAAAATCATTAGTAAATAAATAGGGATTTTGTGGGCATCAAAACCAATGATATAATCGGATAGGTTGAATCAATATTAGTATAACCTATAATCTACCCATTGTGATAATCATAAAAAGGATAAAATTTTATATATAATTTGAAAAATTTTACAAGAATAGTTATAATAAACATAGAGATAAATAATCAATAATTATGAGTTAAATATTTTGTTTTCCATTATATTATCCACATTTTTGAAATAAAAAAATTGTTAAAGTTGTGAACATACCACATCAACATAGCACAATAAATGCTAAAAACATTGCGATTATATCATTCAAATAAAAAATAATATTGGATCTAACTTTCATGGAAATAATAATATTTATAATACAAGGATCAACAAAATAGTATCAACAAAAAATATAAATAGTCATAAAACATAAAAATATCTATTTCTATGATTAGGGTATCGTTCAGAAGGATGGTCTACAAACTGATTAACAAGGCCTCAGATAATTATTTGAGGTTTAGATATAGATGGATGTGGTTCATGATAGTATCTTAGTCTTGAAAATATATTTCTCAACCTATCCCTTGATTTTAAATATCTAGTTGGAGGAATCTATCAACGAGTTCATTGACCTATGATTTTGTACAGTGCTTTGTTGCATAAGCCTAATCTAATAACAATTTCATACATGAAAAGATCAAGAAAAATTAAATATTATAGTCTCAAATGATATACAATGGAATTATTAATTTTATTCATTTAATCTATGTTAACACCATCAACCATTAAATTATTTAAAATATTTAATTGGTCTTCTATAATGATTGGTGAAGTAGCAATAATAGGTTTATCCAATTTTTATTTATAACCTATAACATATTTCCATTTTATAGAGTCTCTCAGAATACTAATTTAATCACACTAAATCTCATAAGAGGTTGATTCATATTATGATATAGTTATATTATAAATTATTTCCTTGATCACTTATTGTCTATTTGCTCGGAATTGAAAATTACTATTCAAAGGAACAATATCTTTCTTTAAAATACTCTTGATAACTTTATATTCACAAATATTTTATATAAGATTATCCTGTAAGGATTCAAATATATCTTACATGAAAGATAGATTGTTAATTTTTTGTTTCTCAATTCCATGAAGAATCTTTATTTCATATGACTTGATGTACTTTACTTCAGAATTGAAATCCATTTTGAATACTTTAAATATATATAGAGATAATATATAACATTAGAGAGATCAAATACTTTTATTAAATAGGATGAAATATTTGGAAAGAGTCTTCAATTGATCCTTAATATATTTTTATTCTTAATTTAGAGCACCTGTGTCTAAAATTTGAAAATTTGTAGTCATCATGGACTTACCTTTCATCAATTCATTCAACTCATAAAAATATAACCAAGAAATCTATTTAGATTTCATTATTTCGAAATAAAATTTCCAAATTGAGGTCTCTTTCCAATATCAAAGTTCCCATTTTTATTTTTAAATATTTGAATTTAAGAATTTAGTTTATACTTTCATTACATTCAATTCAATAAATATATCAGCTATAAAACCTTGAGTCTTATTCTCAAAAACATATGATTCCAATATTCATATAATATATACTTTCTAATAATAAAAGGATTTCTTTCGAAAATACTTGATTGTTTGATCTTAACAGTAGATAAATATTATTTCTACCTTTTAAATACTAAGATTAATCTTTTATTAACTTAAAATGTTCAATACTAGGCTCTTGATAAGACTAAGTATCCACTTATTCTTGAATATCTATCCTCGGAACATCATTTAAATCTACTTTTAGAATATAAAATTAAGTATCCACAACAACAATAGTTTCTTAATACTATTGAATAGAATATATCAATATATCTAGTCATAACAATGGTATCAGGTGAATGAGGTCATTCGACCTTTTCAATAAGTTGGACAAGGACTACAAAAAGTTTTTCTAAAGTTCTCCCCCACACTAGAGTAGAGATTTATTCAACTTCATTATCCTCTCCTTGCTTATTAACAACCACAAGAATACCCAATGATGAATTTCATGTGAAACCACAACTTCTCAGCAGACCATCAAATAATACGGAACGTTTCCTATAATTATTTTAATTGTATGTATTTCTTATCAAACACAATATTTAGTAGTCATCCATAAGGATTCAATGTGACCTTCTTCCACCATTGAGAACTATGCATCATGTATCTCAATATATATATATATATATATATATATCTGTGTGTAGGTAAATGTTTTCCTATTTTAGCAAAGAATATTACATGAAAAAATATTGAAAATGGAATTTCATAAATAATTCTATTCTTTGATCAATCCTAGGCCGAGTAAACAAATCTAGAACACTTTTCTCTACTTCTAAATATTAAAATATTATCATCATAACTATAAAACTTATATACAGTAAAAACATAAAATCTTTATAACTAAAATAATCACCACATTATATATTAGGAATAAACATGAATATTGTTTTATGAGGATAGTAGAAAATCTCATCTAACATTACTTTAAAAATTGATATGTTCTTATCATCCACTTTTCAGATGACCAAATCTTAATTCTGTATAAATTAAAACATAAAATTATAATTAAAATAATAAACTTATTTCATAAATACAACCTTCATTTTAGAATGATCATTTACATAATCAACCTTGAAATATTAAAACATTCTTCAAATCCTTGTTCATAAAATTTAACCATGAATGATGAATAATTTTACTAGGTCAAACTCAGGGCTCAGTAACTGAAGCATTATCCTTCTTCAAACTTTATGAAGCACTCCCCTTCATCCAATTCATCTTCTCCATAATTTAAATAGGGTTAATGGTTTTTATCATAATTCTTATAATAGTTTAAGATTTAGATTGAAAAGAAAGATACAAATCAATTTCTAGAGGTTTTAACTGAATGAGTTTTTGAGCAAAAAGATCGAATGGAATTTTTAATTGGTATAATTATATCTGCTATAGTGACCTAAAAAATGAAAAAAAGATTTAAATAAATCGAAAATTTTATCTCATAAAGAAATAACAATGTTCCAAAATACATAGGTAAGAACTTGATTAAAAGTTATGAAATATTAAAACTCATAATGGAATAAAATCATTAAAACTCAAATAAAACCAATTAATTCTTAACAATTCCAAATATCTAGTAGGAAGGGGATTAATTAATATATCCATCAATTTATTTCCAGTGATAATAAATTTAAGATAGATATCACGTTTTTTCATGTGGTATTTCAAGAAATGATTCCTTATATCTATAAGTATAGTTCTATAATGGCTTATCAGATTCTTTGAAATGTTGATAACAATTGTGTTTTGAAAATTAATTGGTATATGCTTAAAATTAAAACTCAAATCCATTAGGTTGTGTTTAACCCACATCCCATGTGTATATAAAATTTCAAATTCATTGTATACATCTTCAATATTAGACAATTTAATGGAGTGTTTCTTCTTACTAGACTTGGAATCTAATGATTTTCTGAAGAAGTGGTAGGTTCCTGAGGTTCTCTTCCTATCTAATCTAAAACTCCAAAAGGTAGAAATAGAATATAAGATGAAATCAAAACCAATGGTTCTTAAAATATAAATGGAAAGAGATATGGTTCCTCTAAAATATCTTAATATCTGTTTTCCAGTTCTTAAAGGAGATTCATTAAAATTGACTTCAAACATACCACAAATACATAAAACAAACATTAGTTCTAGTCTACTATTTGCTAAATACAATAAAATCACTATTATTCTTCTATAAAACTAATCATCCACTAGTTTTCTATCTTTATAAAAAGATAGTTTTAGTATTAAAACTCATAGGGGTTGCATATAACTTAATATCTTCATGTCCAAACCTCTTAAATAGGTCATGTATGTATTTAGTTTAATTTAGAATATTTCAAAAGTCCTTTTGAAAATTTTTAAATCTGACAAAGAAGTTTAACTCACTCATTATGTCCATTTCAAATTATTTTTTTCATAATTTTTGAAATTTAATTGTATATTTATTGGTTAGTTATATGAAATATTACATCGTCAACATAAGATAGAATAAGTAAAATATCAGTGGATGAACTTGTCTTATACAATATAGAGTCTTAAAAGCCCAAATGGAAAGCATTTGATAAATAAAATGAACTCAAAATTTCAATCCACGAACTAGGTGCTCATTTGAGGCCATATAAATCCTTAGTATGTTCAAAAATAGAATTTTGTAAAAGAATACTTTAAAAACTAGGAGTTTGTTCAATATAAACATCCCCTATAAGAAAACAATTTGTGAAAAACGATTTAACATCCATATAGTAAATTTTGATAAATAATACGTGGTTCTTATGTTATAATGATTATAATAACTTCAAATTAGGCTATAGGGGTAATGATTCATCATAATATATATTTTCCTCTTGATTATAGCCCTTAGTCACTGGTATATCCTATTTTCTAATGATCACGTTGTGATAAACTTGATTATTCCTAAATACTCATTTAGTTTGTATAATAAGATAATCAAACCTCTAATCAACTAATTCCAAAATCTTATTCCTCTAAAACTAGTTTATGTTTATTTGAATATACAATACCAAAATTTCATTACAGAAAGTTTAATCAATGATTTTGGGGTTAAGTTGTTATAAGAAGAAAAATAATTTAATATGGTTTATAGGACTCCTTATTCTCCCAACCCCCTCAATAAGGCTATTTATAATCATTTCTAAAGGATGGTTTTTTAAAGTTCTAGGCTATATAGGATACTTACTTTCATGTTCATCAATTTCTATCTTTTTGAACAGGCTTGTTCTTGATCAAGTACCAAGTCACCATTATTTTTATGTCAAAAAGAGGATCAAATTTCTAGTTATCAAAATAATTACTAAGATCATAAATTTCAGTTTTCTTATGGTTAAGGGGATCACTTTAATTAAAATTCACATGATTTGATTATTCAATTATCCCTGAACTCTTATTAAAAATATATAATATTTAAAATTGTGGAATAAGCCTGAAAGTTTCCTTTACCCACCTTTGTATCAAACAAACCAAGGTTATCCTTAGAGTTCAAGATATAAACAATAAATCTATAAAATTTGTAGTATCCAAATGTTTTTTCTATTTTTTCACAACTCACATGGTGTTTTAATCAATATAGGTATTACTATAACCTTTTTATGACATAACATTCTATGTTTAGGGCTTCAGTACAAAAATTAGTATGCATGCTTTATTTAAAAAACATAACTATAGAAATTTATTGCAAATTCATATTCTTTCATTCAATTACACCAACCTATTCAGGTGTTCTAAGGGTAGAGAATAGGTGTTTTATACCATGTATCTAACAAAATGAAATAGATTAATTATTTTCGAAATCACAATAATGGTACCTTCTCAAGGAAACATTTTTTTTATTTTTTTATTATAGTCTCTTTTTTAAAAATTTAAAAACATTATCACAAGTATCATTGTTAATCCTACAATAGTAACCCATGTAAATATATAAAAAAATCCATCCAATTAATAAAAAAAATGATTTCAAATAAGGTTTTTTATCCTTGATAGTCCTAAAAAATCCAGAGGATACGAACCAAGGATCCAAAAGAATCCATCTCATTGACTTGTTTGAAAAAAATATTTCTCTTGCTGTCCCATTTTCCATGCATCACATAAATTCTCTAAATAAATATCAATTAAGGAAAATATGAAATCAAATTATTATTTGATAACATACTTAAAGAATAAATACTATAATTTTCTTGTCTTTAATTATGAATACATGAATCATTTATTTTAGCATTCAAACCCTCAACTTTAGTTTATATAAAAAATTATGTTATAAATTATAGACATTTTTAGTAACATACCACAATTTATGTATATATGTCTCTTTAAATATATTTTTCTGAATAATAGATTCTTTATTTTAAAATTCCAATCTAAACTAAACCATAACTTATTAATGACATATTCATTTTGTTACTAGGAATAAATAAAAGTAAATACTTTGAATAATCTATATAGAAAGGATAATTAATGGAGTCAATCGATATGAGTCTTCCTTAAGAGGTTAATTTTTTGATATTGAAATAGAGGTAGAATCACTAGAGTTTACTATAGACCAAATCAAAGATGAAACCAAATATGTATGGATTCAGAGAGATCTTTCGTGGTTCATGTTCAAGCTCAGGGGAATCATTATGAAGTTTATGCTTGCTGAATCACCACAAGTGGCTGTCACCATTCTTATCAATCCATTAGATATTGTGTGGAGGTATTAAGGTGAGATGACCCCAAAATCAATTAAATATATAATAAAAAATCTTTTAGATAAATCTCTATTACATAATATTATAATGAATTCTTTATAATCATAAATTATTAGATTCATTAGATCATACATACATAATTAACTTATTTTATGAAATATCTTCATCACCTCATATAAAGTTCTCTTTACATATTACCCCTTAACATTAACTAATTTAAACTATTACTCATTACCTGGAGAAAGGAAACATATAATAGGTTGATCTCATATGATCAATAAGGGTAAACAATGACCATTTCAATTGATGATTATAAATTAGCATAAGATAAGCACAAGGGTGTGAGAGCACATTCACAACTTATGAGATCATACTCTACAATTCATAAACCTTAAAACACGATTCATGTAAGGAGGATTTTTTCTAAATAATAAAAATTATTTATAATAGTTTTGGAATCATAAATAATCAATCATTAGCCATGATATCATATCATTAGAATATGAAATATGTTTTTTGGAAACAAAGTGTAGCATAAACATAAGAATAGAAATTCCTTTCTTTAGTCATGACTCAATACCAATACTATAATATTGGAAAAAGACCCATTATAGATTGGGTTCAATCCCCATTCCTATAGACATTGAAGTAACATCTCAATGCTACTAAACATGATATTCATCACATGGTATGATTAAGGTAACTATATGTGTGCCTTCTTAAGATTATTACAATCACCTATGTACCCTAGTAGTCTTTGGATAATTACTCATGTACCCTCTTGGTCTCCATCTAATCACTCTTTTACCCTTTTGGTCATAGTAAAACCTTCCATGTACCCTTAGTATTGGAAAAATATTTTACAAACAATTTTAATCTCATGAGATATAAAAAATTAACCAATTAAATTCATCACTGCTGCATATTTTATTTAACCTCTTAAAAAGAAATGGGATTTATGAAACATAATTAAAAAAACATCATCATAATCCACCCATTAAAAATAAGTGGATGGTATCATAATACCATATCACTAGTGAATTATCATGATCCTTAAGGGATGTTGAAATATATTAATAATAATTTCACATAAACATTTTAAATTTTCATTGAAAAACAAGTGAAAACGTCATTTTCTTTCTATAAACTTTAAAAAATAAAACTTTAGAGACCAATGGATTTTTTTTAAAAAACTAATTAAACTTGTCAAGTAATTTAAATTAAGATTAATGTAAATGGTGGTGAAATAATCATCCCATTCCATATATGTTTAAGAAAAATATTATTTTCATAAAATTTAAAAAATTCAAAAGTCAGTCGTATAGAAAACATATAAAAAGACTATATTTTATAGGTTTTCAAATAAATAAAAATATAGTTCAAAATGACATTAAAAAAATTATAATATAGAAAAGAATAGTCATGAAAATTGTTAACGAATATGGACATAAAAGAAACATATTCATGTCTAAAAATGATTAATAAGGTTATATTTTCATAAAAACATTATTTTGGACGTTTTGAGTACCGAAGAAGGGGGAAATTGAATGAATATTTTAAAATTTGAATAAAAAATAGAGTAGAATAAAATAGGCTATGTTTATGTGATAAATAACATATTATTTCCCCTAATAGAAATCGAATTATAAATAATCTAGATAAATTTGAGATTATAACACAACCCCTCCCTCAAGTCGAGAATTTCATTACACAGACTCTAAAATCCTTTATAATAAATTTTGAATTCTTATAAATATTAAACTAATCCAAATTAATACTTATCGTACTATATATCATTCCATTATAATTTCCAATTCCCATTTATAAATAATTATTAATTAAAATCAATATTTGGGTGTCAACTATTTTTTATTCCATGTATGTTTTGGTTTGGAGATTATAGTCTTTAAGCTTTTTTATAGTATCATCATATTATGAATCATCATAATTTTATATATATAATATTTATTTTTTATATAAACTTTTAGAAGAATATTTGTAAATCAGTGATGTAGAATTAGTTCCATAACTTCATGGAGATAGTAGTCTGTATGTATACAGAAGTGATGTTTTAAATTATTAATAAATGAAAATGAAAGAGGTTAAATAATAATTTATCTTAGTTCAATGAAAATTAGTTAATAAAAATCATATATATTCATTAAATACATCTATATAACTATCAATGATAGGTTGTGATGAAAAATGAAACATGTCACTTCTTGAAGACAATAGTTCGTACGTACACTCGAGCAACACATTAAATATCCATTGGATAGAAATGAGATAAAAATGGTTATACCATTAAGCTAAAAAAAATTAATTATATTAAATATGATCATTTGATTATTTTAATATGTTAATGGAATATTTAAAGGTTATTTAAGAAAAAATAAACTTGAAAGTGGTCTGTAAGAACATATACCTCTTCTTTAGATAAAATCCTTTTAAAAGAAACTTATGGAATATTGGATGTTTCTTTGAGAAGACAAGAAACTATAGAACACAGTTATAAGGGTTTGAAATTTAATTGGGAAGATCTTCATAGATATAAGGTTCTCATGTGTTGTGGATAATTGAGAAGAGGGTGTGTAAGTGATGGGATTGACACCCTTATAAATATTAAGAACATTAAAATATAATAAAGTCTCTCTCATGGGAAAGTGGAACAGAAAAATAAATATATGAAAATATAATATGATTGATGTCAAGATACAATAAATAAATGGAATTAAAGTTATGTTTTAGGGTTACCTTGAAGCCATATCCCATTATTATAACCTTTCTAACCCATTGTTTCCATTATCGTAGTGACCAAATTTTTAACAAGGTAACTTATTTTTCTGAAAAAAAATGAAATCATACTTATAACCAAAATTGGAAATTATAATTCCAAATATGAAATACATTTTACCTAATTAAAGTGATAATGGTGGAAGAACTGTTTTTAATATCTATGCATAAAACTCATAAAACCCATTTTTAGGGAAAAATATATTCTTTAGCGTTACAAGATTTTATTATCATTCCTAGAATAGTAAACACCATTAGATTAATGTTTATTTATTTTATTGAATATATTATCTATTGTTTTAAAATTCATTCCACATTTGTGTTTTATTTAATCTATTAACATAATAACACATCACATGCATAAAATCATTTTTTCAGAAAAACAATATATCTTTTAAACTTCAAATGATTCTATATTAATTTCTAACTATTTGTTAATCAATGTTTGTATCACTATAAATTTTATACATGTGTAAAAAATATGTTTCCATAAGTTTAGAAATAAAAATAATAGTAATTAAATTTTAAATAAAAAATATATATAAAAACAATTTTTGTATAGAATGCTATTTTTAGCTTATAATTACTAGACTAACATTACATATAATTTATCAACTGTTTAATGAATTTAATAAATTGATTTTATTTCTTAAATTCTATAAATTTTATCCAACTATATATTAATGTGTTTCGTTTTATATTTTTAATTACTAATTATTCACTTAATACTAGTGTTGTCTATATCACAAGCTACCTTACACATCTATTTTATTAAAGACAAATATATTCTAAAATCTATGGGTGTTACATTCTATCCATTACATCCTTGTGTTCCCATATAGATTCTATAAATTTAAGGTTCACTGCAAAACTTTGGCCAAGTGAGTGGTCTTGTTCTAAAACACTTTATCTCTTCTATCCCAAATCTCCAATGGTTTTCCTATATAAGATAGATCATAATACTGTTATATCACCTTTGGTTTTAGTACTTGCGATGGATAAATTATGCACATCCTTAGAATTGATACATGAAACACATTTTGAATGTAGGATACATTTAGTGTAAGTTCCAAGTAACAAGTTAACATCTTAATATGATTGAGAATCTGATAAATAATGACATATATTTGGATAAACAACCCCTTTAATCTAAATCATGTATCCCTATACTAAGGAGATATTCATAATAAATCCTTTTCACCCACTTCAAACTTGAAATCTTACCAATGATTGTCAGAATGAATTTTCTTTCAAATTTGATCTATCTAATGTGATATTGAGTGGATTTAACATTCTATGTCATTTATTTACCTATATCCTACCCAATATATTTTTTTTCTCCAACTTCATCCCAAATTGTTATATTACTACACTTTTTTCAATAGAGGGATTTATAAGGAACCATCTGAATTCTTGAATAAATGCAATTTTTATAAGAAAAGTTTACTAAAAGAAGGTGTTGATCCCAACTAACATTGAAATATATAGGGAATTATCTATGAATATATTCTCGGGTTTTAATAGAAGTATTCGAAATATCATATATCATAGGATGATATATAGTGTTAAAGATCATATTTATATTCAACACTTTCTATAGACTTCCTCACAACATCCTGGAATTCCTCAGATATTGATTAGATGTGATTGTGAGTGGAAGTCCATAAAAACTTACCACTTATTTAAGGTATATCCTAGAATGTTGATTAAGTGATAAAACTTATCTAATATCTATGAAATGTGATTACTCCATAAGGATATTGACTATAATAATAACTATGTTACAACCTTTAGATATATTGGGCTTCTCTAAGAAGAAATATATGGTTATAAATTCCCATTTTCACAAAGTATGGGTAAAAATATCATCATTCTCTTATAATTATTCTATTCATATTTAACTTGTTGACATACCAAGTATCGAGAAACATACTCCTAAATATATATTTTCATGATAACCCGCCATAAATTCTCTTTAACATCCATATAAAACTTTATACACCAAAGATCAACATGGAAAGGAAAAATATGTTTATTATTGAAGACATCCTTAATCATTTTTGGTATTGATGGGTTTCATACTTGGTTCGTGAACCTAATCATTACATAAATTTAATTTTTAAACCTAGGAACATTCCTTAACATTTTTGATATCTCCAAATCATCCTTCCGCACCTCATTATTTTTCACATAAATGGATTGTTTAACATTCATCTATGAATGATATGAGATATCCACTTGCATTAATATTAAGCATCATCCGTTAAAAATCCATAAGTAATGGATCTATTTAAATCATCATTATAAAAAAACTAGTATGATTCTTCTAACTAAGAGTGTTGTCAACATTATTTTCCTTCCCATTGTGGTAATGTATTGAGTAGTCATAATATTTAATTAACTATAACCATATACATTGGAATATATTCAACTATTTATATGTGAATATATAATTCAGGAATTTTTTATTGGTATATATATATCAAAACATTCTCTATAAATATAATGTCTCAATATCTTCAAAGAAAAAATTACCATCGGTAACCACATATCATGAGTTGAGAAACTTTTCTCATGAACAATAATTTTCCATGATGCATATGATATAACCATGTCATTTTTTGAGAACATATACTAATACTTTATTTGATGGTTTGCTTTATATCACACACCCTTATTTATTTTAGGTTACTGTGGGAATATGAGTACTAACCAAACTTCTCTTTGGATCCTTTAAATTCCATTCACATTCTTCTTTCCAAATAAACATGACTCCCTTCTATGTGAACATGGTTAGTGGATTTTATATCCTTGATAAATCACTCACAAATCATGTATAGTATCCAAACAATCATAGACAACGTACATATCTCAGTAAGTGAATATCAGTGGAGAATTAGTAAGTGAAAATAGAATCATAATAAATTTATATTGACTATATCTTGTAAAGAAGGATGTATTAAGCATTCCCTCTCTTTGGACCATTAGTTAGTGATATCTGGATTGAATTTCAATCTTTTAAAATCATTGATATCCTCGTATTTGACCATATAAATCATCAATACAGGGTATATGATAATTATCCTTGATCGTTATCACATTATGTTCAATATAGTCAATATAGAGATGCATTGAATGATGTTTTTTAATAGAAATATCAAGTGCACCCCATTGAGTTGAACATGGAAGAAGAAATCCCTTATCAAGATTCTCATTGGGTTTCGTCTTCAATTCATTAAACTCAATTGAAGAAATTTTATAAGGATTACTTAAAATTTGTGAAACACTAGGTTTTACTTCTATATAAAACTAAAAATCATGATTTTAGGGAATACTAGACAACTCTCTAGGAATTAAGTCAACGTATTCCTAAAAAATATGAATATAGTAAATTATGAGTTTCTCCCAAACCATTTGAGATAAAACACCTCTTGAATATTTATCAAGGCCCATATAATGGATATAATTTTCATTATAAGTTCATACTCATCCCCACACGAATAGATAATCATATGTTTATTCAGAATATTAAATGTGACTTCCCATCCTTATAAATTAATGTGTATTGTATATAGAGAGAGATAATACATGTACAAAATCATCTAAAATTATAATTAAAGTAGAATACATATATGTATAGGATGAAAATTCCTATATACATCTATCAAAGATGATATAGAGACTTGAGAAGTGATCAATGCACCACTATGAATTTTCACTGATAATTTAACATCTAGTAATTGAGTTGGTAATGTGATACAAAACTATTCAAATATAAAATTTTGAGTAGTCCCTGAATCAAATAATACATTTCTAGTTTTAGAGTAAATGATAAGTATACCTTTCATCAGTTTCTTCTCATGATCCACTTCAGCAGTTTTGATCACATGAGGTTCCTTTTGTTTCTTGGGAGGTTTCTAATATTTATTTCCATTATTAGCCCCCATATTTATTCCCTGGTTGGCATAATGACCATACTCATTGAAATTGAATAACTGGATTGTTGGTGGTACATTATATTTTTCTATCTCCCTATTCATGTAATTGGATATCCTCTTCATATCACTTCAATATTAATTTTAACAATGGTATTATTTTCCACACAGAAAACATTTAACATTCACCTTAAAGAAATTTTCCCTCATGCCTCTTTCCACGTGTTTTACATAATGGTAGATTAACTTTATTTCTTCTATGGGTTTAATTATTATAATTTTATTAAAATTCCATCATTCTCTTTTGGTCCCAAAAAATAATGAGAATAATTAGAGTTTCCATGTTCCATTTCTACCTCAACACCACATCAGAATACATATTCAGATAAATCAAAGTCTCTTATAGTTAATTCCTTTTGGGTACTCAATTTTGTAACACCCCGAGATTTAATGAGATAGATTCTTTTTAATTTCTTTGATGTCTTTTCTTGTATGTTACAGTGGGATTAGCTTGTTCTATACACAACACCATATTAGCTTTCAATATATGCAACACTATTCTTATATTGTTTAACACAAAATTTGATGTTATTTTGATATAATTAATTTCACACAAGGCCAAGTATAAGTGAACAACTAAATAGTATAACCAAGTCATTATAATGGTTGGTATAAACAATATTAACTTCCTTAAAAAACTATTTAATAGAAAATAAGTGAGTCTATTAAATAATACAACCACTCTTTATGGATTCAATATAATGTTTAAAATTCATATTATATGTTTTCTAGACATGATATAATAACAAATTCAATTTTTTTCAGATAAAAGAAGTATTTTTCAAAAAATGCAGTTTTGCCGCCTTTTGATGGAGCACCAATTTTAAATCTAGTTTTAAAAACTTTTATATTTTATATTTAATAGAAAAACCTCTTATATGGAATTGAAATATAAAAATTTTCTTTTTATGAATTTTTGTTTTTTTCTGATAAGTTTTAAATTTTGATAAAGTGTAACGTTAAACTAAATTTTAATTGAAAGCAATTTTTTTATCAAAATAATTTATGTAATTAAATTTTATTATTATATTATTTTAAAGTATAAATAGAAAAAATTTATCATTCAATATAATTTATGTCATTATCATTAATTTTACATTTAATTTACATGTAAAAACATTTCAATCTTTTGCAATATTTTAACTATTAAAAAACACGTTCTCTCTTTCCGACAATGGGAATAATTTTATGTTAATTACTTCAAATTTTTTGTTTTTAATTTCTAAAAATGGATTACATATTTGAAATCAGTATTCCCAAATTATGTAAATAGATTTATTTAATTTTTGGGCATTATGAATAGTAACTTTGGTAATTTTTATTAATAATGTAAAATCTTTTAATGAGTAATTAAGGATAAGAATACTATAATAAAATTAACCTATCAATTTTCTTAATATCATTGGATGTGAGTTTTTCAAACTAAATCATCCTTGGGATGAAATGGTAGGATATTTAATTTATTTTATTTATAGAAACATTAAATACGCCTCACCCAAATTTTAATAACTAAACAATATTTTATATAAGGTTATTAAAATGATAAATTATATTATAAATAATTTTTTGAAAGATAAAATGTTTTTAATTATCATGGTAATTTATTTTTAATTTTTAGTAAATATATAATTACATTAAAAATTTTATTTTGATGGTGTATAATTTAATTAATTGATGGTAAATAAATAAAATACTAATTATTAAAATACTAATAACCATTAAAAGACCAAAAAACATAACCAGTTATTATTTTTAAAGTATATCTTGATCATAATAATCCAAGGGTCGAGTTATTGACCGTTTGGAGCCATATGTAAGAGACTGTGACACTTATATTATTTTATTTAATGTGTTTTTAAAGTTTTCACATTCATAATTTAATATGTATATCATTTTTAATTTTTAATTTTCCAGTAGATAAATTTGAAGAAAATAATTCTAATAAAATATAGTATATTTTTATTTGTCATAGTAATTTATTTTTAATTTTTACCCAACAAATAAGTATATTAAATAATTAGACAAAGCTCATGTAGTATTTGTTTTATTAATGGAAATATCAGATTAATGTTATTAAAAATAATAAAATAAATATAATTTTAGCTAATTAATTTTTAAAATGTTTTTATATATGACCTAGACCCCATAGAGATATAATGAAATAATGTTTTTGATGATAAAATCTTTTCATGATAATTTTAAAAATCCATGAATTGAATAGTGTCAAAATTGACACTATTGTGGTTTTGTCAAAATAATGTATTTTTAAATTATTTAAAAATCATAAATCATTTTAAAAATATATATAATTATTATTATATGGTTTAAAATTATCTAAGGTACTTGATCATTTTCTAATTTACATCAAATAAATTAATATTTCACCCTTTTAATATTGAACTATTTGTTATCTTAATTAAAATTAAATAGTATAACTAAGTGTTAATTAAAAAGATAAGGTTTAAAATGAAATCAAAACTTATCTAAATTTTATTTGTTGGTGAGATTACAATATTATCATATCGTAGTTTTGAATATATATTATTTTTAAAGATTTTTAGTGGGGTTTTATTTTTATTATAAATTAATATTTTTGAGGTTTCCAGAAGTGCCCCTCACCTCAATTATAAAAGGGAACCTAATCTCTCACATCTTCACATAACATTGAGCCATAAATCTTGGCCATACCCTATTATTTTACCTTATAAACTTCCCTAGTTACATTTTATAGGTTCTGGTCTTCTTCAATGACCAAATCTAGTGCTCTAAGAGGAGATTTAGAGGAAGCACGTCGATGAAGAGGTAATATCCTCTACTTATTCTTTCAAACTTCTTTCCTCTTATACATCCACTTAAAAATTTGTTTCATTTTAAAGTAATAAATACAGTATCAATTATATAACAAGATGTCATTATAATTATGAAACAACCATATTCTACCTTTTGTCCATCTTATGAAAAACAAAATCACCACGCGTGCATACGTACGACTTACCGTCTCAACATTGCAGTGTAATATGTTTTTAAACACCACCTTAATTAGATGGGTAAAATTATGGAAGTAATAATTATATATTATTATTAAAACAATATACTAATTATTAAATATTATATACCATACAATTCAATTCCATTCAATAAAGTTTGGGATGCTTTCATCGCTCGTACGTACATATGACCTACCATCTCCAGGATGTGATGTGATTCATTCTACATGATATTCAATAATGCATGATTATATAAATGTAAATAATGAATAAATATGGTATATATTATGTTAATATTATTTTTTAATGATATACATATTATCTAATAAAGATAACCATAACTTACTCAACAAAACATGCATAAGAACATGGAGTAGTTAATGTCTAAAGAATGAGTAACAATGAAATGTTATTTACAAGAAGATGATATTATGATCATATATGTTAACATTAAAATGACTATTATTATGAAATAAGTCAAAGAAATTATTTAAATCATTATATAGAATGTTCTGATACATAAAAGGAAATAGGACCTAAGGTAAGAGATAATTTAGCAATCTCATTATTATCTGAGAATTTTTGTACGTAAGTATTTACTGGGGTATATTTATCATCCAGGTCCCTGTATTCGAGTCTATATTATTATTTCTATTAATTAAAAAAAATAATGATAATTTTTCACTTTGGAAATTTTTTATTAAACAGTATGAATGGAATCTTTGGTCGTTATTTGAAATGAGGTACTTTTTGACTTTTCAGGAAAACGTACAAGGAGAATATTTTTTTAACTTATACGACATAGACAAATTTTTACGCTTTATTTCCATGAATCTTCCTTTAAAATATTTCAATTTTATTTTCAATTAAATTCTTTTCTATTAAAATAGTGTGTCATTTTGAGAAAATAAAACGTTTTTAAAGAAGAAAGTATATTTTCCTCAAAAATTAATTTCATTTGTTTTTTCAAAATTATTTTCCGTCTAAGATTAATGATATGTTTCCAGTATACTGTCCCTATTATTTTTATGGTTTATTATGTTTATGATGGAATTATAAATATGAAATCCATTTTTTTTACATGTATTATGTTATAATCTAATGATGTTTATGAAACTCATTTTATTCCTTGGCTTATGCTGTGATGAATGATTTTTTTCTTGGAATACATATTTATAGTTTTCATTATGTGATGGGTGTGACCTATATATCCTGAAAATACATTGATTAAACATTTATATCTCATGATATAGACAAGACTCTAACGGTAAGTAAATATGGTTAATTAATATAGGGATAAAATGGAAATTATATCTGGTTCCGTAATACAGGTTGGAACGAGGAGTGAACTCGGTTCAGTAATGGAATTTGTCTACTATGATAGTCATGAAAATTATCCTTAGCTAAGATGGAAATGATTTTATATGATTATGTTTTTTTCCAAAAGTTCATGTTTTATGCCAATGCTATGTTATAATGGTTAATGTTACTTTATGATTTATTCCTTACATTCTACCAAGATTTATTTTATGACTCAAGATTTAGATATTCAAAACACATGGTCATGTTTTTACATTATTTTGTTTATGTTTTATTTATAGTCCCTTACTAAGAATTAGAGCTCACATGTTGTATTTTTTTACTTCCCCCATGATATAAATATATGTTTTAGGTTGAAAAAACTAAAGGCGAATATATTTATGGGAGATGTTTAAGATCTTTCACCAAGCTAGAAGAATGTGTTCCGAGTTTCCAAATACAATTAACAAATACGGTCTTTGCATGTCTATTTTTGTAAAGTATTAAGTATTACGCAAAATAAATATAATTTCCATGTACGTCAATCATGGGTAGTTAGAGTTAGTATTAGAGCACAGGTTTAGTTAACCCTTATAAACTAGGATGTGAAAACTTTAGTGATATCCCTTGAAATATTTCTAAGGATACATATAGGGATGTCTTTAAAGATAAGTATAACTATAGGATACTATCCTATAATTATGGTAACTACCACGAATAACCTTGGACTAAAACTAAGAGGATAGAGACTTAATGTACTCCCCCTTGATTATGTTATGTTCCTTGTATGATTTTTTCCATTCAGACTATTCTTTTTGGGTTTTAGAAAATGTATGGAAATAAGAGGATTCATGTTAATGGAGAATATAATGGACAATGGAATGGTATTCCTTATGAGAAACCAAAAATAGTGGGAGTTAGAATGCAAACAATCATTATTATTAATAATCAGAAATATCATAATATGTTCAATAATCTCAACATTAGTGAGTTTCTTGACCCACATAATAATAAAAATATGGAGTTTCATGGTGATCATAGAGGAATGAAAGTTCAATTCTCCTCATGTAAATCATATGGGAAAAGCCATCAAGGATAATGTTTCAAAGGAACTGGAAGATACATTGGGTGTGTAAAAGAAGGACACAAAATCGGTAATTGCAAAGGAAAATGTGCAGTAAACACAATGGACAAGGATAATGGTATTACTAAGAAATAAATAATGGTTATATGTTTTAAATTTGGAATGTATGGGAATTATAAAAATCGATGTCGTAAGTTTATCCCTGAAGATAATCAATATGGTCATATGAGTAGTATTTATGTTACTGACAATGAAGAGACTACAAATAATATATGAGATGAATGCAGTGTTAAGGAATAAATAGATGAATCTCGATCAATGGTTTAATAAGATGGTGGGATGATTTTATGTTTTTAAACAATATTTTTTTATAAGTAATTTTATGGTACTATATAATAAAGAAACATTTAAGGATTGTTACACTATTTTATTCCCTTAATTATTTGAAAGTATATGTTGAATGGTACTAGTAACCATTAAAAGTTATTCACATATTTTTGGAAAATACATGATATGTACGTAATGATGGGTTAAGGAGATACTGGTATGTTTGATAGTATTAAAAACCTTATAACCAATGTAAGAACCATGTGATATCATGGTTTTAGTATATAATATTTTTGGGATTTTAAGTAAGAGTTAATTTTTGACAACATGCATGTTTTCACTATGCTTATATGGTTATTAATGTTATTACCATATTCCAAGAGAGTACATGATTAATATATTCACATGTTTGGAATGTGACAAGACAAAAAATCCCTATGAAAAATGGTAGATAAACATTAAGATGATTTAGTTAACCTCTTTCTAAAGTTTTAGATTTTTAGTTTTTGGAAGGATTGTAACGTTACACATTTATGGATAGTATAAGTTGTACTTCAGTTGAATTTTTTTAGATTAATGTATTATCTCACTATATGTGGACTTATGTGTATTTGGTAACATGTAGTAACCTTCTTTTGAGAGATATGGAGTGACCTATCATTATATTTATATATCACATGATCTGCTAACACTTCAAGAATGAAAACATAAAATTTATTTCATTTAATAAAAGATGAAGTGGAAATTATTCAAGACACAAATAATGGTGATATTGTACCAAAATAAATTAAGTATTTATTCTCGTGAAAAATTATTCAACTTTAGAAAAAGGATCTTGAAACAAAAAAAGTTATCCTAATACCTTATTAACTGATGAATTAGATGGTCCCTTAAATTATCATAGATTTAAGGATTTCTAATTATTAACATTCTCCTAACATTTTTCTCTATCACTCTCCATAATAACTTGATGGTTATATTTTTCCTTCTAAATCCATGTTTTCAGATCTCACTGATGTTCTCTTATATGGAAGCCTAGTGATGAGTTACTTTGGGTAACCGTTTTATTTTTAACCTTCCATTTTAAAATGAAGTTTTAGTATTCCATTTAACGATGTGGGTTTATAAGAAAGAAAATTTCAAGCAGCAAACCTTTTATGACCTTGATGAATTTTGAGTGAAAAATTTATTTTAAGGGGGTAGAATGTAACACCACGAGATTTTATGAGATATACTATTTTTAATTTCTTTGATATCTTTTGTTGTACCCTACACCTAGATTATCTTGTGCTATACAAAAAACCCTATTTGAGTGTGGTATACACAATACTATTCTTGTCTTATGTTACACAAAATTTCATGTTCTTTTGATAGAATTCAATTCATGAAATACCAAGTATAAGTGAACAACTAAATATTAGGACCTAGTCATTATAATGGTGGGTATGAATAGTATTTACTTCCTTAAAAAAAAACTATTTAAATGAAAATAAGTGAGTCAATAAAATAATAAAATCACTCTTTATAGAACAAATAAAATTTTCAAAATTCATCTTATATGTTTTCTAGACATGATATAAGAACAAATTATATTTTTTTCAGATAAAAGGAGCATTTTTTAAAAAATACAGTATTGCCGCCTTTTGATGGGACACCCATTTTTAATCTAGTTTGAAACTTTTTTATATTATATTTAACAAAAAAGTCTTCTTATTTGGAATATGGATATAAAAATTTTCTTTGGATGAATTTTTGATATTTTTCTGATAAGTTTAAAATTTTGACAAATAGTAATATTATACTAAATTTTAATTCAAAACAATTTTTTTCATCAAAATAATTTATGTAATTAAATTATATTTTTTAATGGTTTTAAAGTATAAATAGAATATATTTTTATAATTAAATTTAATTTATGTCATTAGCACTAAATTTTCATTAAATTCAGAGGTAAAAAAATATCAACCTTTGGAATGTTTTAACTTTTAAAAAACATGTTCTTTCTTTTCGAAAATGGGAGTAATTTTTAATTTATTACTGTAAATTTTTTATTTGGAATTTTAAAATTTGGATTCCATATTTGGAATCAGTTGGATCAAATTTTGTAAATATATTTATTTTATTTTTGGGCATTATGAATAGTAACTTCGATAATTTTTATTAATACTGTAAAAGGGTTAAACAAGTAATTAAGGGTAAGAATACTATAATAAAATTACCCTAACTCTTGTATTAATCTAATTGTATGAGTTTATTTATACATAAATCATCTTTTATTTGAAATGGTTTCCTTTGGAAGTCACTTGGATGAGATTAGTACATTTAATTTTTTTTATTTAATGAAATACTAAATATGTCTCACTCAAATTTTAATAACTAAACCTTATTTTATATAAGGTTATACAAAATTTAAATTCTATTATAAATAATTATTTGAAACCTAAAATGTTTTTATTTATCACGGTAATTTAGTTTTAATTTTTAGGAAATATATAATTACCTTTAAGGCTTATACTTTGATGACGTACAAATTAATTAATTGTTGAACAATCAATAAAACAATTATTATTAAAATAATAATAACCATAAAAGACCCAAAAAATTTCCCAATTATTATTGTTCAACCTTAATCATCCAAGGGTCGTGTTATTGACCAATTTCATCCATATGGAAGAGATATTTACACTTATATTAATTTATTTAAAGTGATGCAAAAGATTTCACATTCATAATTTAATAAGTATATCATTTTCAATATTGAATTTTAGAAAATATAAATTATACTAAATGTATTATTATGAAATATATTATATTTATATTAATCATATTGTTTTACTTTAAATTTTTACCAAACAAATAAGGTTATTAAATAATTACACAAAGCTGATGTTCTAATTATTTTATTAATATAAATATCAAATTAATGATATTATAAATATTAAAATATATATAATTTTAGATAATTAATATGTAAAATTATTTCTATATATTACATATACCCCATATGGATATAATTAAATAATTTGTTTGATGATAAAATCTTATCTTGGTATTTTTAAAAATCCATGAATTGAATAGTGTCAAAATTGACAATATTATTATTTTGTCAAAACAATGTTTTATTAAATTATATAAAAATCATTAAAAATTATTACAAAATATATAATAATTATTATATGTCTAAAATTATCTAATTTACACATTAATGGTGTAATTTAAATCAAATAAATAAATATTCGACCTTTTTAATATTGATCTATTTGTTACCTTAATTAAAATTAAGTAGAATAACTAATTGTTAATTAAAACGATAAGGTTAAAATTGAAATATAAACATGTATAAATTTTATTGGTTTATGATATTTAAATTTTATTATATCTTATATTCTAAAATATCTCATTTATAAGGATTTTTAGGCGGTGTTTGTTTTATTATAAATTAATATTTTTGAGGAATCCAAAAGTGCCCCTGGCCTCAATTATAAAAGGGGACCTCCTCCCTCACATCTTCACATCAATTTGAGCATTCAAGACCATCCATCCGCTGATATGTTCCCTTATATATTTTTACAGTTACATTCTATATCTTCTTGGATTCTTCAAATACCATATCTAGTGCTCTAATAGGAGATTTAGAGGAAGCACGTCGAAGAAGATGTAATCACCTCTACCAATTCTTTCAAACTTATTTCTTCTTCTACTTCCACTTCATATGTTGTTTAATTATAAATTCATAACTCTAGTATCACTTATATACTGAGATGTTATTATAACTTTGAAACATCCATATTCCACCTTCTATCCATCCTACGAAAAATGAGGTCACCAAGCATGTGTACGTATAGCTTACTGTCTCCACGTTGTAGTGTAATCTGTTTTTCACCACCACAATAGTTGGATGGGTATAATTATGAAGTAATAACTACATATGATTATTATAACATTATATTAATTCTTAAATATTATACACCATCTAATTCAATAGAATTCAACAAATTTAGGAATGATATCGTCGCTCGTGCTTATGTACGACCTATCATCTCCACGGTACGATGCAATTCATTCTATATGATCTGCATTAAAGAATGATTATATAAATGTATATAATGAATAAATATGATATACATTATTTTAATATAATTTTTTAATGATATAAATATGACCTAATAAGGAGAACCAGGACTTATTTAACAAAACATACATAAGAACATAAAGCAGTTAATATCTGAATAACGAGTAACAATGAAATGTTATTAACAAAAATATGATAATATGATCATATATGATAAAATAAAAATTAAAATTATTCCGAAATAAGTAAATTACATTATTTAAATCATTATACATGAGCTTTGATATATATACAAAAGAAATCAGACCTATGGTAAGAGATAATTTTGCAATCTCATTATTATCAAAGATTATTTATACGTAAGTATTTATTGGGGTATATTTATCATCCACATCCATGTTTAATAAGTATGTAATATTGTTAATATTATTTTACATTTTTAATTTAATTTTACCCTTTGGTGAATTTTTATTAAACAATATGAAAGGAATTTTTTTGTTATTCATTACGAGGTACTTTTTGACTTTTCCGACAAAAGTAGAAGGAGAATGTTTTTTTAACTTATATGACATAGATAGATTTTTACACCTTATTTCCATGAATATTACTTTAAAATATTTAAATTTTATATTCAATTAAATTCTTTTATTTTAAAATTGAACAGAATTTTGAGAAAAGAAAATGTTTTTGAAGATAAAAGGATATTTTCCTCAATAATTAGTTTCAAGTGCTTTATCAAAATTGTTTTCCTTCTAATATTAAGGATATTTTTCAAGTATAATATCCATATTATTATTATGGTTTATCAGGTTTATGATGGAATTCTATTTAGGAAATGAATTTGTTTTACATGGATTATTTTATGATGGAATGATGTTTAAGAAAACCACTTTATTCCTTAAGTTATGCTCTAATGAATGATTTATGTTTTTGTGAACATATATGTATGGTTTTCATTATGTGATGGGTGGGACCTATATCTCCCTCTAATAAATTAGGTAATTATTTATATCTTATGAGATATACATTAATAGAATGTAAAGTAAATCTGGTTCAGTAATATTGGGCTGAAACAACAGGTATACCCAGTTCAGTAATATAGGGCTGGAAAGAGGAGTGAAATCATTCAGTAATGAACTTTGTCTGCTATGTTGGTCTTGGAAATGAACCTTGGATAATATGGAAATTATTTTCTATGCTTATGAATTTTACACAAGTTCATATTTTATTCCAATGCTACATTATCAGGGTTAATGTTCCTTTAAGATTTACGCCTTATGTACTGCAAAGATTTATTTTATGACTCGTGATTTTGATATTCAAAACATATGTTCACATTTTTACATTATTATGTTTATATTTTACACGTATTCCCTTAATGAGAATCTGAGGTCACCATTTTTATGTTTTTATCTTCCTCAGGATATAAATAAAGGTTTTAGGTAGGAAAACTAAAGGGGAATATGTTTATAGAAGATGTGGAATATCTTTCACCTAGATAGGAGAATGTGTTTTGAGTTTCCAAAGACACTAAACTAATAAAATCATTGGGTTTCAATTTGTGTAATGTATTAATTATTCTGAAAAATAAATTTAGTATCCATGTATGTCAATCTCGGTTTGTTAGAAATTTTGATTCACTAAATAAAATATCTGTTTTTATATCATGGTTGATAATGAAACTTTAAGTGTACCTTTCCTATATGGAAATTTTTCCATATATTTTCTAATAGATTCATCATCCTTCTACTTAAGCTCATGCAATTTCATTTCCATTTTCATGTGAATATTTCAATGAAAGTATGTATTGAAAAATAATATCTAAATATACTCTAATTCCATAGATTAAATTTCATCATATTTCCTGGAATTATTAAAAATATTACACCATTGATATACTTCATCCTTCAATGGATAAACATTGAAGACAAATATTTCAGGATTTGAGCACTAGAGAGTAGAAAATATCTTTTTAGTAGTGTTTATTCATTTCATTGAAATTAGTGGATCAAAGGACCCTCTAAAGGAAGTGGTATATTGCATCACAAAAGACTAAATGATATGTCTGTCATTACTTTAATTGTTTGTAAGCTAAACCTAATTCATGGCTAGAGAGTTTCATAAGAATATAAATATGGGTTTTCATTACACCCCCTTAAAATTTTGTTTCCCATGTGGATAATCATTGCATTACACGACTATAACAACCATTATCTTTATTACACACTTATACATGATTTATTACATAAACTTCACTTGATACAACATTGAAGACTGAGAGGTCTAGTGTCTTTGGGGATTAGGATCATTATATAACAAATTAAAACACGAAATACAATATCTTTATTGAAAACTTCCTTTACATGACCACTACATCCCCCCATACTTAGCATTGCATGGGATAACCAATGGACATGCATAAGGAAAGGGTGAGCTATGAAACCTAGTAAGGGAATAAACATGGAATAACATGAGTAATACAATACATGTTATAAAATAGGAATATCAATGGATCACAAGAGAAACATGAACATAAAGGCTTGATAAATCATGATAATCATAACATGGAAATGTGGCAACAACACTTAACATGGAATTAGCATGAGACAAGGCTCATTGCACATGGACCATGAGTAAACCCTCATTGCACTTGAAGAACAAGTAAAACCTCAATGAACTTGAATTATCATGAGTCAAAACTAATTACACATGAAGTATCATGATACTATACTTTACCCAATGCATTGGAGCGCTACTAGGGTGCACCCTTCTAAAATATTTCATTTCATGCATAAGTGTGCCACATGGATCATATAACGTGGAATCAATCACCATCATAGGTTATTCCATGATTAAGTAATTTGGAATAAATACATGAAAGTACCATTAAATAAGTATATGTTAATAAAGGTTATTAGCCTTGATAGAGACACGGGTACTGTATTCACTACACAATGATCTTGGCTTTGAAAAATGCGGTACAATTTCGGTAGCAAAACAACGTGACATACAGATTCATGAAAATGGTTGATGAGAGAGAAATGAGTGTCTCATCATATTTACATGAAATGGAACATAAGGGGGTCATATGGACACATGTACCAACAAACTTAATGGAATTTAGATTCATAATACAAAAGAATTACTTGGATGTAAAAGAGGAGAGAAAAATCCCTCACGAAATTTCAGCGTGGTAACGGGTGTACATGGGAGGAATTAATGAGAGAGAAAGGGGTCTAACATCATCCAAACATAAATATGAAAGTATGGGTAAGGTGAGAAATCATACCCTAATATTTGTAATTGAAAATAAAAGGGAATAACAATATTATGAAACTCGGATAAAAAGAGAAATGTATGCATCCCTTACTAGGAAGTGTGATCCAAAAGGCTTGAGAGAGGATTTATAGAGTATTGTTGAGAGCTTGGGAACCTGGGAGGATAATAGAGAGAGTAGGGTAGGGGTTGGACGAACTCCAAAGGTTTTGAGTGAAGAGAAAGAGGGAGCTTGGGTGGGTTTATATAGGAAAGGAGAGGGAATTATTTATTATATAGGTTTGGGACACCTCACATTAAACTAATCAAAACCACAAACCATCCCATGGTTTTTTCCTATGGGTTTTGAAAAAGGGGAGTGGAAAAAAATATTTTATGAGGCCAATGGACGAACGTCTTAAAATAATAGGGTTTTTTATATAGAGGTGAGTCACACTCTCAGGGAAAACAATTTAAAAAGAAAAAATGTTTTACAATCCTTGAAGGGTATACTAAAGCTTTGTAAAATAAATCAGAAAAATATAGAATTACATTATTTTAATGGTAAAATATATATTATCCGAACATAAAGTTTATATTATTTTATTACATCACTATTGGTTCATTATGATGTCATAAAACACATTATATATTTAAACAGTATTTGATTTTTACCCAAAAAATTCAACTATATCAGAAAATTATGAAAAACTCTTCATTGGATAATTTCAACATCCTGATTCCAAAAATAATATTCATTTTATCTAAATAATTTTATAAATTTTTTAATTTTTACTTTAAAATAAAAATCGACAATTATTGAAAAATCACAGGTTTTGATAAAAACAGCTTTCAAAACTTAATAAAAATTAAAATTGCATCATAAAATTATATAATTAAAGTAATTAAATAATAATAATATTTTATTAAAATATTATTTAATTTAAAAGTCCATTAATTCATCAAAATAGATTTCTTAGTTGAATATTAACTAAAAATAGTATTTGTGCTTTAAAAACTATTTACAAAGTAACAATAATAAAATGAATTCACATTCTTTATACAAAAATAATATACATAGTCATAGTGCTAGGGTCTTGTTACATAACCCCCTATAACACCCGAATAAGACTGAAGGGTAAGGTGTGCGATGGTGACAAACTCTTGGGGTGGCTCGGATTACATCGCTCAGGTGGTAATCTCTTTTTACTTCCACTTATCTCGTAGTTGGTTCCACTCAAGATTAACGTGTTCAAGCTCAGCTTGGGCTTGGTAAAGAGTGAAACCCAATGATTCCACCTCATTTCTGAGCTCTGAAAAATGGGGTTTTTATGGGGTAAGTCTACAAGGTGATGCCATCACTTCCTTTTTCTGAGTAAATTGGATTTGTTAAAGCCCGATATTTATACTAATCATGTGATCACTATTCAATGACTATATTAGCAACGATCACAATTCATAACGGTATTTGAAAATCCAGAAACATAATACCAATGAAGTTCACATTTTATATAACCATAATAAGATATTTAATCAGATCAAGAGGAATTTCCATTAATGATGGTTTTGGTTGTTACAATCTTCCCCCCTTAAGAAATTTCACCCTCGGAATTTTCTTTTCCCACACTAAAAAAATGTGAGTAACTTTGCTTCATCACTTCTTCTAATTCCCATGTCACTTATTTAAACATGTGGTTTCTCCACAACACCTTGACGAGGGGCATTGTCTTATTTCATAGAACATTTTCTCTACGATCTAAGATCTTCACTGGTTTCTCCTCATAATAAAGATCATCCTCTAGATGTACTACCTCTAAAGAGAGTACATGTGAAGGTTCTAGTATGTACTTAGTTAAGAGGGACACATGAAAGATGTCATGTACTTTGGCCATAGTAGGTGGTTTTGGTAGTCGATATGCCACAACCCCAACACGATCAAGAATCTCGAAGGGTCCGATGTACCTAGGACTTAACATCCCTTTATTTCCAAACCTAATGACCCTCTTCTATTGAGATATGCATATAAATACCATGTCTCAAACTTTAAACTCACGGTCTCATTGATAGTTATCTTCATATCTCGTCGGTCGACTCTGGGATACCTTGATATGCTGCTAAATGGTTTTCACCTTCTCCACCATTTCATTAACCATTTTTGGTCCTAGCTACTTAAGCTCACCGACTTCATCCCAACATGTCGGTGTTCTGCACCGCTTCCCATATAGGGCTTCATAAGGTTCCATTCATATGACTTAGTGGAAACTGTTATTTTAGGATAATTCAACCAGAGGAATATATTGGTCCCACCTTCCTTTAAAGTCTATAGAACATTCTCTCAACATGTCCTCTAGTGTTTGGATAGTCTGCTCGGATTTTCCATCATTTTGAGGATGATAATCTGTATCGAAGTTCAGCTCAGTATTTAGAGCATGTTAAAGACTCATCCAAAACATAGAGGTGAATCTTGTATCTCGATCATATACAATAGATAGTGGTACTCCATGTAGCCTTACCACTTCCCTGATATATATTCGTGCCAGCTAATCCAATGATAAATCCTCCTGAATTTCAAATAAGTGTGAAAAATTTGTAATATGATCCACAACAACCCATATTTCATTGTTGCCTTTAGATGTCTTTGGAAGTACGGTGACAAAGCCCATGGTGATGTTCTCCCATTTCCATGCTGGTGTGGTCAATGGTTGCATTGTCCCCTTAGAATTCTACCTATCTACCTTCACATGATGACACACCAGGCACTTTGATGTATACTAAGAGATCACCTTCTTCATATTATCCCACCAATAATTCACTCTAAGATCTAGATACATCTTTGTGTTTCCTGGGTGGATAGATAAATTTGAACTTTTTGCATCATACAAAAGTTCCTTCTTTAGCTCTAGACTTGATGGAACACATAGTCTTTTCTCAAATCTCATAATTCCTTCCTCATTAACATTGAACTCCAAGGATTTCCCTTTTCTGATAGCTTCCACTTTCTTCTGAATTTTTACATCATCCTTTTGATCATCCTTTAACCTTCCAAAAGAGATGGTTGAGAAATAATTTGTGAAAGGATTGATGATGTTACCTTCTTTATAATTCCCATGTCCATCTTCATCAAGTCTAAGAAGATTGGATCCTTCTCAATTCTCATAAATGATAGAATCATTGGGTCTTTTCTATTTAGATAATCTACCACCTTGTTCTCTTTCCAAGGGTAGTAATGGATTGAGAAGTCATAGTCTTTGATCAGCTCTAACCATCTTCGATGGTGTGTGTTCAACTCTTTCTATGGGAATATATACATGAGGCTTTTATGGTCCATATATATTTCACACTTCTCCCCAAAGAGATAAAGCCACCAAATTTTTAAAGCAAAGATCACCGCAACGAACTCCAAATCATGTGTTGGATAATTCTACTAATGAAATTTCAATTGCCTTGAAGAATAAGCAACGACTTTATCATTTTGCATCAACACACAGCCCAGTCCCATCTATGAAGCATCAATGAATAGCACAAAAATTTCTCCACTTGTAGGTAAAGTGAGCACAGACATAGTGATAAGCCTCATTATCAACTCCTTAAAGTTTTCTTCACATTCATCACTCCAAGAAAACATTACTACCTTCTGAGTTAGCTTGGTAATAGGGTTGGAAAATCGTGAGAAATTTCTCACAAATCATCGATAATATCCAACTAACCCAAAGAAGCTACGAATATTTATTACCGATGTTGTCCTCGACCATCCCTCAATTGTATATGTTTTGGAGGGATCCACAGATATCCCATTTCTTCTGATGATATGGCCGAAGAATGAGACCTCCTTCAACTAGAACTCACACATGATGTACTTTGAATAGATATTCTCTTTCTGAAAGGTCTCTAGTATAGTTCTTAGATGCTCCTCATGATTTTCATTGGTTTTGGAGTATATTCGAATATCATCTATAAAGACTACCACAAAGTTTTTGAGGTATTCCCTAAAGACTCTATTAATCAAGTCCCTAAAGATTTCTAGAGAATTAGTGTGTCCAAAAGGCATTGATATGATTTCATAGTGTCTGTATCTTTTACTAAAAGCAGTCTTGGGGATATCTTCCTTCTTCACCCTTACTTGATAATATCCAGACCGCAAATACACCTTAGAGATGTATTGTGATTCATGAAACTTATCGAACAATTCATCAATTCGTGGGAGAGGATACTTGTTCTTTATCATGATTTTGTTAAGCTCGCGATAATCGATGCAAAGGCTCATTGACCCATCTTTCTTCTTGATGAAGAGGACTAGTGCACCCCATGGTGAAGCACTTGGACGTATAAACCCTTCATCCAGATTCTCCTATAGTTTTTTATTCAGCTCCTCAATCTCCATGACAACCATTATATAGAGAGTCTTGGATATTGGAAATACCCCATGTATTAGATCAATTGAAAATTCAACATCTCTTCTAGGAGGAAGACCAAAAAATTTCTCAGGAAACACTTCAGCGAATTCCCTCACAATAGGCATGTCTTCAAGGATAGTTTCCTCCTTAGAATCAATCATTTGAACCAGATATGCATTCTCATAGGGCAGTAATATTCATGCTTGTGATGATGGAGCCAAATAATATTCATCTTCCTCCATGCACTTTTATAGAATTGGGGGTTGATTCTCCACATGGAGAGTGATTTCCCTCTCAGGGAAATTTATGTTGGCTCTATAGACGGAAAGCCAGTCCATTCTAAGAATTGCATCAAATTCCGTGAGAGGGATTATGAAAAGGTTTTTCAGGAAATTAAATACACAAATTATGATAGAGGATGAGTTATATTCATGGGATGAAATGGTTTCCCCATTTATAGTACTCACTGAAATCTTTACTTCCATGATTTTTGGTGGTGCTGGGATTGTTCTACTAAACCTTTGGGATAAAAAATAATTCATAAAAACCTGAATCAAAAAGTACGTTCACTATTCTTGAATGAATAACTAGTGTAACTGTCACCACTTCCTTGTCGGGGTTCACTTCGGTAGTAGTGATGGAAAAAGCTCTACATTACTGCCTTGGAGGTTGTTGGTTTCCTTAAAAAACCCTTGGATTAGGGCCCTAATTTGCAAGATGCCTTGGTTCTTTGAAGTTGTAGCAATGAACAACACGTTGAGATTCGAACAAAGCGTTCCTTTCTACTATTGCAGTTTTGGGTTTTTCTTGTCAGCAGTTAACAGCTAGGTGCCCTTATCTTCCACACCTAAAGCATTTCCTTATCCCCTTCAGGCAATTTCCAGGGTGCTTCTTTCCACACCTTTGGCAAGTGGGGTGTTGGATCTTCTTAGCACCGTTGGATTTATCCATCAGACCTCCAGCATTGATGTCCACCTTACGCTTCTTATACCCATGATACCCTTGAGATTCTCTAATCTCCATTTCAACCTTGAGGGTACATCGAACAATTTCCTCATCGCTGTTGACGTCACACATCGCCAACGCTTTCCATAGGCTAGGTTTCAGCCCACCAAAGAAGTGGTCAACCTTGCATTCGGGGGTAACGAAAAAGAAGGAATCATATTGTGTAAGCCTTGTAATGTTTTCCTCATATGATCTGATAGATTTGTTGTCTTTTTTTCTTAAGGGAAAGGATTTCCCTTTCCATCTTAAGTCAGATGGTGCGCAGAAAATATTTATCGAAAAACATCTTTGGGAAATCCTTCCATTTCAACACCTAGATCTCCTCCATAAGCTTAATATTTTTTATCAATGTCCACCATTGATCAGCTTCACCCTCATACAATAAGCATCCAAAAGAACCTTATCTTGTTTAGAACATTAAAGGATATTGAAGATCTTTTCAATGGAGTTGATTCATTGTTCGGTGATTGAGGGATCAAATGATACATTAAAAGTAGGAGGTCTTTGTCTCATGAAGCTCTCGATAGAGACTTGTTCTTTCCTGGGGGGGGGTGAACATTCCTCTTGACCCATGTTTCTATTCAAAGATTGAGTTAACTGAGAGAGAATCGTGACAAAGTTCGTGATTCCTACTCCCATTGGATTGGGAATTTCATTAGCACAGTCATCACATTGATCTTCATATCAGTTGTTAGCCTGAGTCCTCCAATTAGCAGACATTGGCTAGAATAAAAGGAAAGTTAGGGGTAACACACAAAGGGTAATCCATGGAAAAAACTGATGACTTATAAATAACTTTTATTTCCTTAACTTATGAATCTACAGGCTTCAATCTATTTTATTCATGATCTACTTTCTAACATATATTCTTAGGGTCATTTTTTAATTCTCTTAATAAGGGTTAATACTAAGCTTGTGAATATACCAAAGCATATCTACCAGATTATTGTAACCAAGAGTGAAGCAAGGAATGTTTTCGTGCACCGGTTCCCGTTTGAGTCTATCTCAAAGCGATGTTTTTGGGTTTTACCCCTTGGATACATCTATGCCAGAGTTGCCTCTACTTGCTCGTATCTAGACAAGGATATATTTTCTTGATAAAACACTAACTAAATACTCACTAAAACTTAGGGATGATTTTATTATACTTATTACTGTCTCTAAGTCTTCATTAGGGTTTTTTAATCCTAATTCCAAAAAAAATTAAACCTATCCTTTGATACCAACGATAACAACCATTCTCTTTATTACACACTTAGACATGATTTATTAAATAAACATCACTTGATACAACATATAATATTGATTGGTTTAGTGTATTTGGGGTTTAGGATCATTACATAACTTCATAAAACAAGAAATACAACATCTGTATTAAAAACATCCTTTACATTTTTTTTAAAGTGATGACATGAACGAGTTTCCTGGTTCATGTTATCAAGGGAATTTATTAAAATCAAAAAGTTGCAGTACAAGCACGAGGTGTAATGTGTTTACACCAGTAGGGATTTAAAGAGAGAACAATGGAAATCATGAAAAATAAACAAAAACAAAGAAACATATCTATTGAGGTGAAGTCCTTCAAGGAGCAGTGTCATCTAACCTCCATAAGAGTGAAGAAGAATTCCAGATACAACCCTCCATGATTTGCACAGCAAGCGCATAAATAGAAAGAACCGGCCAGAATTAATACCTCAGAATCTTCAGCAACACAAACAGCCAAGTAGCATGAGGGATTCTCCAACAAAGAAATACCATGCTGCTCTCTAAATAAAATTTTTTCCAGATTCCAGAGGGAACCTAAAAAATCAGATCAAGAGTGCAAGAAAAATGAAGAAGATTATTTCATTCAAATCAAACAGAAACTTGAAGCCTTCTCAAATGCCTCTTTTGCTTTTTCATAATCTCTAGAAAGTATCTAGAAAGTCTAAATGAATTGGCAGCCTACTCGTATAGAGCAGCAGCACTCTGCCAATCAGCACTCCATCTCGTAAGGGTGAGCTTCGTGTGAGCACCTTTTGCAAGAGCATCAGATGCAGGCTGTGATCTGCTGCACTCTGTGTACAACTCAGACGCAATTCTGTACTTGTTAGCAACCTCACTCCAAATTTTCAGTTCCTTTGCAATGGCAGCAGTAGACTCCATAAGCTTAGCAGCATCCCATGGCGAAGAGAGCATCTCTTGTCCTTAGCAAGAAGATTTCAAACAGCGACAAGAATCAAGCCAATCCAAGGTGAGCGGATAATGACAGAATCAGAAAGGAAGCCGAGCAGAGTTGAAACAGGACATAGAAGCTCCTTCAAAGCAAAGACCATTTGAAAAACCACTGAATAGATCAGATTCAGATCCAAGAAGCAATCTCTGAAGCAGATAAGAAAGCCATCATCATGAATCACTGCCAAGTTATGTTCTTAAATTCAAAATTTGGATTTTTCTCAAATTCCTCGTCCACTTTGATAAGCATTCTTTTTCTAATATCAAGATAAGACTCGGCAGTCATTTCACAATTTTGGTAACTTCTAAAGGAAGTTGCATCATGTGCCATAATCTAGGAGTCAAGCTCCTTTGGTAATTTCAAAGACTCCTCAAGCTGATAGGAATCCCTAAGTGCAGGATCATTATTATCCTCACTTGAGGATGATTCTGAATCAGGACATTCAGAGGATTGTGATGGGTCAGGTAATTGTTCAATCGGTGTAGGTTGTGGAGGGACCTCAATCTCAATAGTTTTGGAAGCAAGAGATCTTGTGATAATAGTCCTCTTACTATTGGCATTGCCCCGATACTTTCGGGTTTTCCTGGGATGTGTAGTGATAAAACCATCAGAGTCAACAATAATTTTTTTCCTTTTCGGACCATCATTGATGCATCAATATCTTCTGTAACCTCCTCATTAGTTCCCATATCCTCAAGTGAATCATCTCTTTTAACTTCAGATGTACTGATTGGAAGGTTATAATCTTTTTGAATAATTTCATAAGCCTCATGATGTTGAACTTCATCCTTAAGAGCAATGGTGTTATCAATCTCAGCAATGACTGTGTTGATAAAATCTGATAATTGATTCCCAGGGGCTTATATGGTCTGGTCTACACTAACATTTGATTGATTAGAGCAACCAGAGGGGCCAGCCTCCTTGTGTATATCTTTAACCTTTTCAATCCATTTTGATTTCAAGTTTGTAGGACCTAATTCATGATTTCCACAGCTGAGAGAATCATGTCCCAGCCTAAAACACTCCATGAAATAGTCTGGAACCCTCTCATAAAAAACCTCTTGTAAGAATCCTAAGTCACCACTCTGAATCCAAATGTTCAAGCGCAGTGATTTTGAAACATCAATCTCAATGCATTTCCTGGCTATTGAAGGTCTTGAAAGAGCTTTTGTAGCTGCATCTAGCCTCAGAGGATAGCCAATGAGTCTGGCAATAGGAAATAAGGCTTCCTGTTTGAACAAGTGCAAGGGAAGTTCCGGAAATCCTACCCAAATAGGGACAATCAGAGGTTCAGAGTAGTGATTAAAATCTGGTGTCCAATTTAAAATTTTCATTAAAAAACCTCCAAAGGACCATGAACGTTTGACCCACAGTCGATAGTAATCCTCTTCAGAATTTAAACGAAACACGATGTGGGTGGGATTCAGGAGACCTATTTGAAAACCCACAAAACCTATAGCTTCAAGAGAAGTTATAAGATACTTCATGGAAGGTCTTCGGTGTGGATATTTCCCAACTAAAAGAAATCGGAGGTCCTATGAAAGAAGATTTACCTCATCAGTTGAGAAAGAAATTGCCAGATGCCCTCGATGTCGAAAGGATTTAGGAAGAATCTGTAGATCTGGAGTCGCTGCATCATGTGAGTTGCGATTTGCATTTGATTTCCCCCTGAAAACATCAGCGTAAGATCGATAGGTAGGGTTCTGTCACGACGGGCACTGCTCGTCTTCCTGTCGGGTCTACATGACCACTACATTCCCTCGTACTTAGCATTGTATGGGATAAACTGAGGACATGCATAATAAAAGGTTGAGATATAAATCCTAGTAAGGGAATAGACATAGAATAACATGAGGAATATAATACATTTTAGAAAATAGGAATATCAATGGAGCACAATAGAAACATGAACATAAAGTCTTGATAAAGCATGATAATCATAACATGGAAATGTGGCAACACCACTTAACATGGAATTAGCATGAGCCAAGGCTCATTGCACATGGAGCATGAGTAAACCCTCAGAGCACATGTAGCATGAGTAAACCCTCATTTCACATGAATTAGCATGAGTCAACACTCATTTCACATGATATATCATGATACTATACTTTACCCAATGCATTGGAGCGCTATCAGGGTGCACCCTTCTTAAACATTTCATTTCATGCATAAGTGTGCCACATGGATCATATAACATGGAATCAATCAACATAATAAGTTATTCCTTGATTATGTAATGTGAAATAAATACATGAATTTACCATTAAATATGTATATGTGCATAAAGGTGAATACCCTTGATAGAAAAATGGGTATGGTATTCACTACACAATGATCCTGACTTAGAAAAATGCAGTGCAATTTCGGCAGCATAACATCGTGACATAAGGATTCATGAAAATGGTTGATGAGAGACAAATGGGTGTCTCATATTATGTACATTAAATTTAAAGTAAGGGGGTCATAAAGATACATTTTCCAACAAATTTAATGGAATTTAGATGCATAATACAAAAGAATTACTTGGATGTAAAAGGGGAGAGAGAAATCCGTCACAGAATTTCGGCATGGTAACAGGTGTACATGGGAGGAATTACTGATAGAGAAAGGGGTATCCCATAATCCAAACATAAATAGGGAAGTATGGTAAAGGTGTGAAATCATACCCTAATATTTGTAATTGAGAATTAAAGAGCATAACAATATTAAGAAACTTGGATAAAAAGAGAAAGGTAGGAATCCCTTACTTGGAAGTGTGATCCCAAAGGCTTGGGAGATGCTTGATAGAGGATTATTGGGAGTTCTTGGCACCTTGAGAGGATTATAGAGAAATTAGGGTTGGGTTTGGATGAAATCTCATGGATTTGAGTGAAGATTCAGTGGGATCTTGGGTGGGTTTATATTGGAAAGGAGAAGGAATTATTTATTATTTGGTTTGGGACACCTCACATTAAATTAATAAAACCTACAAACCATCCCATGGTTTCTGCCCATGGTTTTTGCCAAAGGGGAGTGTAAAACAATATTTTATGAGGCCAATGGCCTAAATTCTTAAAATAAAAGGGTTTCTTATGTGTAGGTGAGTCACACTCTCAAGGAAAGCAATTTAAAAACACAAAATGTTTTATAAGCCTTGAAGGGTCTACTAAAGCTTTGTAAAATAAATAAAACAAATCTAAAATCACATTATATTAATGGAAAAACATATATTGGACGAAAATAATGTTTATATTATTTTAATACATCACTATTGAGTCATTATGATGTCATAAAACACATTATATATTTAAATGGTATTTAATTTTTACCATAAACATTCGACTCTCTCAGAAAATTATGAAAAATTTACTGTTGGATAATTTTGACATCCTGATTCCAAAAAAAATATTTATTTTATCTAAATAATTTTATTAATATGTGAATTTTTACTTGTAAAATAAAAACTGACATTTACCGAAAATTCATTGGTTTTGACAATAACAGCTTTCAAACATTAATAAAAATTACTATTGAATTCATAAAAATATATTATCAATGTAATTTAATAATAATAATATTTTATTAAAATAATATTTAATTCAAAATTACATTAATTCATAAAAATATATTTCTTAGTTGAATATTAACTAAAAATAGTATTTGTGCTTTAAAAACTATTTAAAATGTAACAATAAAAAAATGAAGACACATTCTTTATACAAAAATAATGTACTTAGTCATAGTGCTTGGTTCTTGTTACATAACCCCTTATAACACCTACATAAGACCGAAGGGTAATGTGTGCGATGATGATAGACTCTTAGGGAGGCTCAGATAACATCGCCCGGGTGGTAATGTTTATTAACTTCCACTTCTCCTGTAGTCTGTTCCACTCAAGCTTAACGTGTTTAAGCTTGTCTTGGGCTTGGTCAAGAGTGAATCCCAATGACGCCACCTCCTTTCTGAGCTCTAAAAAATGGGCTTCATTTAGGGAAAGTCTACTGGATGAGGCCATTTCTTCCTTTGTCTAAGTAAATTGGATTTGTTAAATCCCTATATTGATACTAATCATGTGATCACTATTCATCAACTATATTAGAAACAATCACAATTCATAACATTATTTTAAAATATTGAAACATAAAACCAATGAAGTTCATATTTTATATAACCATAATAAGACATTTAATTTGATGAAGATAAATTTCAATAAATGAAGTTTTGGGTCATTACAATGACACATTAATTATTAACATGATTCCTTCCTTTTCAAGTCACCGACTAAAACCAAAAATCATTGTCTAAGATTAATATGTCATTAATAAAAGTGAAAAATTATCTATTCATGAAAATAATTCTGAATATGTCCTAAATTATAACACCATATTATAAACTAATGTCACTTTTCATTTCTCCTATGTCACATTGGTTTATCATATGTTGTAAATGTTTTTATCCTCTCATTTATCATAAAATAATATCTAAACATAACTAAACTCTGATTAAATACTAATCATGGTGAAGAGAGAATCACTTATATGAATATTAAATACTTTTGGATTAATATTCAATAAATATAATTTTAATTCACGCTCTCAAACTGTAAATGTTTAGTGTATATGGAGACTACATACATAATATTCAAATTTCAGGAAATATATCCAATATTTCCCACCTTGTTATCAAAGAATAGTAACCTTAATATATATTCTCTATTTAAAACCTTTTTCATTATATTAGGGAAAGGAAACATAATAAAGGGTGAACTCGTATTGTTAGTAAGGGTAATCTTAATCAATATTAATCGATGATCATAATTGGGAATACGCTAAACTTAAGGGTATGCTAATAAGATAAAAAACATACAATATCATACCCAAAAACTCATAAACCATAAAACACAAGTCATATAATGAATATTTTCTATAATAATGGACTTGAGTCATAAGATTAAAAATTCATGAATAATCAATCATGGGCTATGAGAGAAAATCACAACCATAAGACAAAGGTTTGTGGGGGAAAAATTGTGGGACAAACATATGCATAGAAAATAAGTTCCCCAGTCTAGGATCACTTCCAAGAATAATATAGTGGGTAGAGTACCATAATGGATTGGGTTCACTCCCCATTCTAATAAACATAGAAATTATATCTCAACATTACTTATTAGGAAATTTATCACATAGTATGCATTAGATAACTACTCTTTTACCTTCTTATAATTGAGCTCGGAAATTGTGTAACCTCTTGGGTTTGAGATAATCACACATGTACCCTTTTTGGATTGGGGTAATAACCCATATATCATTAGGGACTTAGGACTATAACTTCCTAAAACCCTTAACAACTGATCAGTGTCTGAACTGGTGGAATTCTACATTACCTCAAGAGCACCTCCATTTATTCCAGAGCTTGTTGACTAGTGTAAATAGTTTAATTAGATTCTTTGAGGAGACTAAACCCTTTTTTCTAGAGTAAAATAACATTATAAAATAATGGAAATAAAATACATAATTTAATACCATGAGAAAACTCGTGAAATGTTTTATGAACTAAACATAATCCATGTAATATCTTATATTATTTCATGGAAATAACCATGAGTAATACATAACCATAGTCACATAAATCAAGTAAAAATTTTATAAATGGAGAGTTTAAAAACAGAAAGAATGAAATGTGGGTCAATCTATGGATTGGTATCCATTACCCATCTCTATCCTAGAATAAAATCACTCATTTTTCATAGGGCAGTTTCCCTTATCCCAACCCACATTCTTAAAATCCAATCAGGTACTAATGAAAGACCAAATAAAGTGTGAGTATGGATTAGTAGGCCACCACCAATGATGTACCTAAATAATATAGTGTAAAAGAGTCTGTTCATGTTATGGATACATATATAACTAATTCAAATTACTAAATAAATAAATAAATAAAAATATGAAATTGAGTTTTCATGAAAAAACCCGTGATAAGACCCACCTACTTTGGCCAGTTCCGGATGAATATTGGTAATGTCTTGGAGATCGTTCCAACCCATACCACTCCTGATCAAGGGTAATATACCCATCCTCAGTATAATTCGAACCTAGGGGCAATTTACCCATCCCTACGCCCAATAATCCACCCAGCGGTCAAATTCACCCTTTGTATAACCATCTATCAAAGATTCATTAATCACCTCATCTACCCAGGGGTCAGATTCACCCAGGGTTTAACAATCAATCTAAAATCCATAAGTCACCACATTGTGAAATTATGATATAACTAAGGAATGTCTCAATATTATCATGATATAAAATTAAAAATTCAAAGTTTGTTAGTTCAATTAACATTTACATTCTAAATAAATTCTACCTACCACTATCTTGGAACATTCATAATTTCCATCCCTTAATTCGCATTAAATGAATACAACATGGGATATTTCCATTTATAAAGCTCATTTTAGAAACAAATAACATTTTTAAAAGTAGAAACCCATTTCAAAACACTTTATTAATAAAAAATATAAGAGTTCTAGTTTTTAGTGGCATATTAATTTTCAACACTAAACTCCAAACCAAAAAAATTCCCAAGTGTGTGGTACAAGGGGAATAAGAATAATGAAGGGAAGCTATGATCCTTTTCCTTTGATTTGAAAATAATTTCAAGAGTTTTATAACATTCCAATAATTTTGTTTAACTATTGGAGTAAAAATTAACATGACTCATAGAAACCAAATTTTATCATATCCAAATCCCCTTAGATAAAATTACATGAAAACATTACCATTACTTCGGGGACACCTACCTTTTCAAAAGAGGATTCTACATACCCAAAACAAAGATCCAATTTGACTTATAATAGAAGGAAATGAGAAAGAATATATATATTTTTTCAAAATAATTTACACTATCTTTAAAAGTAAAGGATGTAGTAGGATGCACAAAACATAAATAAAATAGTTAAAATGAGCTATAGTCTTAACTAGAGCCTTCAATCTTATTATATGGAAGGAGGAACAAATGGGGATCAAAGGAGTTCCTTCAAAACACTAGGATGAAGATAGGGGTGCACAATGTGGGGGTGAAAAAAATTAATGGGGAAATTTAGATTAATAGATAAGGGTTCATAAGGGTAAATGTGTATTTTTTTCACATTTTTAAGGGGGTGTATGGTTTGTTCACATGTTTTGATAAAAAAATGTTCAATGATTACCATCCAAACTATTAAAAACATTCCATATCACATGATTATGATGCATGGTCTCACAAACCAAGCACCAACAGTGTGGAATGAATCTTTATTTTCTATAGAAATTTTTACGGTTTATAAAGACCCTTCACTAGGTTTGAAAAACTATGTAACTCTAGTTTTTAGGATGTACTATTGGTATAAAAGTTAACACTAAAAGTTTTTGAACCATGAACCCTATCCTACAACTCCAAAACAAATATTTCCATTCCCTGAAACCATAGTTATCTCTCTATACCATTCCATCATCTAATAATATATTAAAAAAGTCACAAAATATGTGTATTAACATAATATTAATGGGAGATATGCCTTATGAAGTGAGGGGTGCTAAAAACAGCCCCACCATAAAGTATCTCATCCCTAGTCTACATTCTAAAGAATCCCTATGATTTTTCAAAGAACAAAACTGGACATTGTGTGTGAACATATAACTCTATCTCCCAAGTTCCATCCTAGTTCCATCCATGTTTATATAGTAGGTTTACTATAGGGATGTTCATCCCATGGATGAACATTTCGTAACGATCCAAAAGGTGAATAGATAATTCCACGAAAGAAGAGTCAACCTCCAGCTCAACATAATAAACCCCAATAATGTGAGATGGTCAGGGTCACACCATCAAATCCAAGAGACAAGGAATGAATCATTTCTTACCAATATGGGATATATAAATGGTAATCTATGGGGAATACTATTCAAACAACCTTAAATGGCACAAAAAACTATTACACCAACTTCCCCTACTTATAAATCCTATGATTCTCTAATCTCACTGACATTTATATGAAAATAAGGTCACCCACCTCAAACCTTAGTGGGATTTATCTTTTGCTGGAATAGGATATTCGTATGCTCTATATAGTCTGAATCTAATTCATTATCAACTAGATCAACTCAAAGTTCACTTGTACTAGGCATGACTCAGGCTTGGATGACTCCCAAACATCCATCCAGGATAGGGTTTATCGACATGAACTCAAATATAAGGCCTCAAGATTATCTATATAGATTGGTTCCTAGTGGAACTTATTGTAAGAGAATTCCACCAAGTACATATGACTCTTCCAAGAGCAAAAAAAATTGAAGACATATTATTGGATCAATTCCTCGAACAAATTTATCATGCATCCTAATTTCCCATCTGATTGTGGATGATAAGTTATGATCATATTGACCTATGTGCCCAATTAATTCTTAAGGACCAACTAGAATATCAAGGAGAAAGGGGTATCTCTATATGATAAGATTCTCTATGGAACCAAATGTAGTCATACTACTTCATAAATATATAGCATTCCATGATCATCAATGGTAGAAGACTCATCAGCATGCCAAACTCAGATGGTCGATGATAATATAAATTGAGACATTCCCCTGAAGATTCTTTGGTATGATCATAAAAAATTCAATCATGACATCATCCAAACTCTACTCTAGAATATACTATGATTGGAGATGACTGCTGTAATGTTGATTCTTGGTCTCCACCTACCGGTAGGTGAAGCATTTAGAGACAAAACCAACTATGTCTTTCTTCATTCGGGTCCACCAATATTTCTCGCATATGTAACTATGAATTTTGGTCATCGCTAGATGAAAAACCCTTATCAAGTAATGGAAGTGCCTCATCAATTAATCATACATTCTAGTTGGGATAACCACTCATTCCTGGACATAAACAATATCATTATCATCCAAGCACAAATCAAGAGTAGGTTTCCCACTATATATAATATCCATCGTCATCAGATAGTCATAATATAATAACTCTCTATATTTCACCCTATCAAGAAGAGAAGAAGTAATAGATAGGGAATCCAATGTAGGCTTACACTAGTACTCTTAGACATCAAAGTGAATCTCTTCAAATTGGGCCATGATCTACTATATAGAAATTTATTCCAAAATAACCTATGAATGAGATTTCCGACTCTAAGTGGATGACACTATATCCCCCTTCTCGAGGGTATATTCAGGATTTCTGTCAAACAAATAAAGGTACCACAACCACCTCCTCTACCTAAGATTTAGCTCACATTTGTATAAGAGGTAATGAATACTTTTATGATCAATATAAACCACAAACCTCAACCCAAAGAGGTAGTTTCAACAACTTATTAGAGTGTTCACCATGTCAATGAGCTCTAAATACTGAGTCGGGTAGTTATGATGATGTGGCATCAATATCCTGAACAAATAAGAAAATACACAACCATTTCGCATCAACACTACACCTATACCAACACTTGTGCATCAAGATAAAGTATATAATTTTTTACTTAGTTTAGGTAAGGTCAGTATTAGAATAGAAATAAAACTCTTCTATACATCTAGAAAAAATAATTCCTAAATATCAGACCAAAAAATATTACCCCTTTATTTATTAGGCCCATCAATGGTGTTGTAAAGAAGGAAAAATCCTAGATAAACACATTGTAGTAGCTATAAAATGGTGATAATCTCAAAAATATCAATGAAATTATTCGGTATCTCATTATAAATAAAAGACTCAACCTTCTTGGGTTCCATAGAAACTCCAGCCTCAGATATTATATAGCCCATGAAATGCACTCGATCCAACAAAATTGAAAATTATAAAATTTAAAATAAATATTATTACCCCAATGAAATTTCTAAAATATCTTCATATGTCCAAAACTCTCCTCTATAGACATTAAGAACACTAATATGACATAAAAACAACATCTAAAAGGAGTATATATTTGGATGCAAAAATCTATTCATTAGGGCCATAAAGACGACTATAATGTTATTTATCCCAAAAATCATATCTGGGTACTCATAGGGGACATATTTACTTTTAATGGATGTTATAGGTTTATCATAAATTCACAATATTTGTTTATGGTAACCTAAATGGAGATCAATATTATAGAATAAATGGTCCTCCTTTAGCTGATTGAATAGGCCATCTATGTGGGGGACTGGGTGTCAGTTATTATCTGTCATCAGTTTTAGCCTATAATAGTCTTCACACAACCTCAAAGATTCATATTCCTTCCTAGAGAAATGAACCATAGAACCTAAATGGATGTGCTCATTCGAAAGAACCACTTTCCCACTAGGTCCTATAAATTGGAATTAAATTCTTGAATCTCTGACGATGAAATCCTATAAGAATTGATCAAAATAAACATCATAACCAACAAGGGTGTAAATATAAACTAGATATCTCGATTTAGTGGTAATTAAGAAAATAATTCTAAAAATACATCCTTCAATAGATCAACCATAGGAGGGGAAATATACTTATGAGTCTCTTCCTCATCTATAATAAGGGTACAAACCTATGTTTCTATTCCACATACTTGATAATGGTCCAGTATGGTATGACCTATTCAAACATCCCATTCTCTAATATACTAAAAACTTCCTTCATCAAGTGAATCAAAAGAAACCCAGCAGTGATAATAACTCTTACGAGCATGGTAATGATAAATCTAGTACATCGTAATAATTACGTCAAACTTTCCCATTTCTAATATGATGGTGTCCTTGAAGAAAAGATAGTCGATATTGATTGAGCACAATCAAAACACTTTAAAATCTTTTCAAATATCAAGATAAAGGTTTTATAAATCAAAATAATGGAATAAATATACTCCACTACCAAACCTAAGACACTAAAAAGATAGTAATATATAAAAGAGTGTGAGGATCCTATGTCAAATAAGGTAGAAGTAAGAGTTGATTCCACCAAAATAATACCACAAATAGTCTATGGCTTGACACCCTACTATGATGGAGTAGGATTTACTATATAAAACATTCCTTCCCCACATCAATTCACTACAATATGACTGACCATATTCATACTCCCCTGCTGACCCTCTTGGTATCGGCCTTGGGCTCAATGAACACTAACACATCTCTATGGTCCAGTAGATATATACCCAACTACCTCAATGCTTGGGAGTGGTAGCCACCCTGACCTATGAACCCTATGCGCATCTTGATACATTACCTCTACCAATATGTTTCTCTCTTCTATAAACACAACACTTATTTCCCAACATCCCACAAACATGGAACTCCATAGGAGTTTAGGCGACCTGAGATCAAATGTTTCCAAAGTGACCACAATGATAACATTGCACCTCATTTTTTCCTCATGAAGGGAGATAAGAGTAACTATCTTATATGGATTGTCTTATAACACCCTAGTGCGTGTCATATAATCATCACTTATAGCTTCCTGAAGATCCACCCAGATAATTTATTGCTCAGGAAGAGGGAATTCAACAGGTACTGTGACCCTCAATGATATTCCATTATGTAATAAATGCATAGATCATGATTTCAAAAAAAGAGGTGAAATATAATAGGTTCAATAGAACCTTGATAACATATTACATTCCAGCCTTAAAATGTTTTCTTAAGGATGCATTATAACTATATAAGGTAAAATAGAACCTTTGAAGCTCTGTAAATAGGATAGAATAATTCATAACAACCATATCCACTTTCTCTAGCCTCATAGAATTATGGGACCTATTCAATCATAGGATCTTTGGAAAGATGTGGCTAAATAAGAATGATTGAATGTATTTCTAGGTCATACCGACATGCTTCTTCCCATGGACAAGAATGTCCCACTGTTTCCACACTTCCCCACCTAACATGTAAACTACCAATTTCACCCTCTTTTCCTTAAGACACTCTAGGTGACTGATAGTAGTCCGCATGGACTCCATTCATAGATCTTCATCCTATGGACCACCTTCACTTTTGAAAAGTATAGGGTGGTGAAATAGAAAATCATGAGTGGGATATAAAATTTTCAGAGAAGTCCTAGGTTATCCCATCTCTAAGGAATATACTATACACAAAAAGATATCACATATCAAATCATGTACAACAAGATTAGGAGATACCAGAAAGAACACCCACTATAGGGGAATTCTGTTACCCCCCTTTAGGTTTAGGTCTATAGACATATATGGTGGAATAACCCTACAAAGTCCCAAAAATATCCCAGAGTAACACACAAAACAATTATTACCAATGATTAAAGTAAAGGTTGCAAGGAACAACTACCCATATCCCTTCAAGTCATACCACTAATTTGGTTTCCATTAAACAATTTTCTAAAATAATTTAACATTGTAATTATCTCATTCTTTATCAAGGTATTTTACTCATTCTATTTACATTCTAACTCCTTAACCTTATCTCAAGGATTTAATTTTCACTCTATGGTCAAAGAGAGTTATATTTACATGATATAAGTGAAAACACCTTATAGATTATTTATTAATGATTTATTTAACCAAAAATTAATTTAATAATCCATTTATATGTTCATTTAAATAAGGTAAAATCTAGGGAATTGGGCAAGTAATATGCTACCATATCATATGGTAAGACACCGTATAAGGTGTCGATGTCACTATAAATTTTCATCGAGGTTTTTCTAAAGAAAAAATTATTTTAATATATTCATATAATTTAATAACATACCTGGAGAAAATAATAAGAAAAATATGTTCTTTTCCTGATGCATGAACGCACACACCCTCTCTTATTGTTCTGGACTAAGAGGTAAAATCTCAATAATAAATCAGAAATAAACCGAGTACACCACTCAAGGTGAACATCAACAAATTGTAAAATAAGAAACAAAAAACAAAAAACCAATACCCATTGAATTAGACTTACCCTCATACATGGGTTAGCTACTCCCAAGAATGTTCTCGTTATAAATCCTAGACACGTCCTCATATCCTATCTACAAGCCTAAAATGTAACGCCCCAACCCTAGCTACACTGAGTCAGTATATTATTACATAACATTGGCATAATCACAACAGATCACGTCTCAAAATACCAATTAGATTAGTAGCCTTAAAAGTACTAGATACGTATATATAATTTTCATTACATCATCAAATAAAGAAAAACAACATCATTGTGTCCCCTTTGAACACACTCTTAACTGTTATCTTATTCCTGCAGGTTAATCATAAAATACTTCTTCACATCCTTGGAAAAATAAAACATAAGAAAGGGGTGAGCTCAGATGCTCAGTAAGGATTAAAATATAGTAGCGACTTTCATAAATAAGCATAAATATTTTAAGGCAATGTATAAGACTAAAACACAAGCCTTTTAATCTTAAAATTCAGCATAATAAGGAAAATATAAATAAAATAATTCCATTTACTAATTCACATGTATATTCTACTAGTTGAATTATCAAATGTAATATCAAATAGCCAATTTCATAATGATGGAATACATAATGACAGACTTCATAACCACAAAGTCAAGGCCTCGTGTAAAAAATAAAAATAAGTTTTTGTCAAGGCCATGTGACAAGACACCGATTTTTCTAATGAGACTTACCGAAGCATTAAGGAGCTATAATGGGTTTCACCCATCACTTACTAATTCCAATTAATTCCTCATATGAAATTTTTTAAACACAACATAAACATTCATATTAAAAATAGCATACGAAATGTCAATACTTTATCCATAAACCATCAATGGTATAAAAATAACACATCCACATTTAAACATATCACAAAACCTTCAACACAATATAGAATATTTGTATCATATTAAATCAAATTCAATGAAGTTTAAAATCCATCGAAATATGTTTACATAGATGAAATGAAAACTATTTGAAAGAAATAATTACTTATATTTTAAAATCATTTAAAAGTCACATAATTATAAAACAAAAAATTTATTTTGAAAATATTATTATAAGTTTTAAATGTAATCTTCTAAGGTGTTATAATGGAGGAAAATAGCCACACCTTCCATATAAGTTAAAAAAAACATTGTTTAGTTAATTTTGTTGAAAAGGTCGTAAATGACCTTGTTTAGAAAACAATGGAATTATTCCTTTATAAAAATATTATAAAATGTAAAACTAGGGTATAAATGACGTTAAATCATAGACTAAGAACTAATAAAAATGTTTTGAAATATATTTTTAAGAAACACATATGTGGATGATAAAGAGTTCCCAATAGATACTCACGTATAAACCACCTCGGATAATGAAGAGATTATAGAATTAACCCTCACCTTGTACTTTTCCATGATAAAGGGTATGTTAAATTCCAGTATAATAGTTAAATAATTGTTATTAAATTATACAATAACCAAATAAATAAATATGATATCATATATGATCTTCTAATATTGCTTTGTTAATAATATTTCAGTAGTATCATTGTTTCGGGTGTTAACTAATTCATTTTCCTTTATATGTTTGGTTATGTAAGCCATGTTTTTTAGGGATCAGATGTATTTGATTCATATCTAGAATGATATTATGTTCTTAAAAATTATTTTTAATTTTAAAATGAAAATTATTCATGAATGGTTATGACGTGGAATGAATTTCATCGCGTTCGTGGAGACAATAATCTGTACGTACGCACGACCGAGAATATCATTCTATTGATTGTTAAATCATATGTAATTGGATGGTATATAATATATACATAATCATTAACATGTTATATTTATTATTTATATCATTTATACTAATTATTATACCAATGAAAATAATGAAGTGTTCGAATAACAAACTACACCACGATGTGGAGATGGTAAGCCGCAAGTACGCACGTATGGTGACTTGTCATTCATAAGATGGATAGAAAAATAAATATGGTTGTACCATATTTATAATAACATCACATTATGTATAAGTTATTATAGTTATAATTTTTTTTATTAAAAAAAAAGAAAGTGGAAGTGGAAGAATAAAAGAACTTTGAAAGAGATGGTGAAATTATTACTTCTTCATTGGGTCCTTCCTTTTGAGTTGATCAAAAAGGATCATTAAGTTCGATTTAAGATCAAATTAAGGCCTATAGGTTGAATTTAGGGAATTGTTTAGGTTATTTGAGTAGGGGTTGGCCGAGCCAAATGGCTTTGGAGGTGTGATTTTGAGAGAAGGGGGAGTACCCTTTTAATGTATTTTGTTATTGGGAGGAGCTGATCTCTTATAAGAAGGGTTGTTCTTGATCTTTAGTTTTGGTCTTTTTGGACTTGTTTTGATGTTTAAGTCTCGATGTCATGGGTTTTCCCCCCTTCTTCCCTTAAAAGGGGGTTTTATCAAAATAAAAATTTGAAGGCCTTCGAGCCGTTGGATAGTGATGGTCACTTTAGGAAAAGCTTGAAATATTATTTTATTATACAATCGTATTAAGTTTATAATGGCTAAAAAATGATTAATTTAGAGGATAAGATGGGTATGGGTTGGAAACCTCTCAACCAATAGGTTATATACAGGTTTAGGTCACTTTATTAACCTTATCTTTTAGATTTAACTCTTAGTTAAATAGTTTAACTTTTACAATGTATTCTTGTATTATTATAATAAATGGTTAATAAACATACTATAAAAAGACAAGAGAACCCCAATTGGTTCATTATTAATATATATAACCTTATCTAAGCCCTTTTCAATCCTTTTTTATGAATATTATATCAATTAAAAATATAGTATTTGTTTTAAAAACTCATTTGTGTCAATTTTGACACTATTTGGTATTTTGTTTTTGTGAAAGTCATAAAAACATTGTTACTTTGAAAACAATTTATTTAATCAACTATAACATGTCATATTAACCTATAAAATTATTTGAATTCATCATAAGTCTCAATTTACATTTATTTTGATATTTATAATATCAATTATTTTAATCATTCATTAATAATGTAATTATTGCATCATCATTGTGTCATAAATAAATTTAATTATATAATGTCTAAAAATTATAATTAAAATACCATCTTGTAGGAAATCATTTTATATTTCTAATTAATATTTATAGTTGAATTTATCTTATGTATTACCCTATATTAAAAATGGGTAAGTTATTAAACTTTGAATTTAACACTTTTAACTCTTCTTTAAATAAAATAATAATAAATGTCTTAATCTACTACATGTGGACCAAAAGGATCATATTTTGTTCCTAAGGTTTCTTTTGGTCGAAATAAACATATATAATAGAATTATTACACGTGTTAGGGTAATTATAATATCATTTTTACATTTAATTACCCTATTTACTTTTAACCAGGGTAAATAAAAGTCAAAAGTTACTATTCCTCAAAAATTATTTTCATCTTATTGAACCACATTTTAATTATTGATGTTAACCATGTCTTACGAATTTTTTAAATTCATCTCACAAAAGCTGTAAAATTATGTTTTATGAAAATTTGCTAATGCTCCTATAAGGTGGGTAAAAGATGGTAAAAATTTCAATAAAAATTTGTATATCTAATATTATTATAAAATTGCTCCAATGAATTACATTGCACATATATAGGTATTATGTATCTATTTTTATCTAATATAAATTTAAATAAAATAAATAAATTTTTTAAATAAAAATTCGGTTTTAAACAATAACATAGTGTTTTCTCTATTCATCAAAAATTGAAAGTTTTCAGAAAAAATAAAAAAAATTCACCCTAAGCTAATTTTGATACTCCAAATCCAAAGATGGTGTCCGTTTTGAAAAATAAAATTTATAAAAGTTAAAAAAGTGGGTATTACTATTCCTAATGGCTAGTTTGATTGGTCGTGGTGTGTCTAAACTCCAAGTTGCATACAACTCAAGCTATAACATTAATCAAAGGGAAACATACCATAGAAGCTTGGAGTGTTACATTCTCCCCTCCTTCAAATAATTTTGTCCTCAAAATTTCTAGAATACTACTGCATAAAAATATTCATGTGGTTCTTCCTCATAAGTTCCTCTGGTTCCCACATTACCTCTTCCATCTTATGGTTTCTCCAAAGAACTTTTACCAGATGAGTTGCCCAGTTTCTCAACACTTGTTCTATGGTATCAAGAATTTTTATTGGCTCTTTTCAATAAGACATGCTGGGTTCCAGTTATATTTCTTTATAGGTGAGTACATGTGTTGGTCCAATCTTGTATTTTCTCAATAGTGATACGTGGAACACATCATGATCTTTGGAGAGACTTGTCGGCATTGCCAAATGGTAAGCTATATCCCCAATTTGTTCTAGAATTTTGAAAGGTACGATGTACCTGAGACTTAATTTACCCTTCTTACTGAATCATATAACTCTCTTCCGTGGAGATACCTTCAAGAAAAAATGATCTCCTACTTGAAATTTCAAATCCTTTTTTTTGGTTATTGGAATAACTCTTTTGCCTACTTTGAGCTTCTTTGATGAGGGTTTAGATAATCTTCACCATTTCAATTGTTTCCTCAATTAGTTCTAGGCCCACGAGTTTTCTTTCACCAACATCATCTCAACAAGTTGGTGTGTGACATCTCTTTCCATATAACACTTCATATGGTGCCATTAAAATACTTGAATGGAATCAATTGTTATAGTAAAATTCTACCATAGGTAAACATTGATCCCACATTCCTTGAAAGTCAAATGAGCAGCATCTCAACATGAATTCTAAGGTTTTAATAGTCCATTCTGATTGTCCATCAGTTTGAGGGAGGTTGGCAGTGCTCAAATGGAGTTCAGTATCCAAGGACTTCTGAATAATTTTCCAGAATCTTCATGTAAAATGGGGATCATGCTCAGAAACAATCAATAGAGGTACTCCATGAAGTCTTACAACTTCATTAATATATTGTCTTGATAAACGTTCAACTGGTAAATCTTATCTTATAGCATGAAAATGTGCTGACTTGGTAAGAAGATCAACAATGACCCATATTGCATCATTCCTTCTAGGAGTCTTTGGTAGTCCCATGACAAAGTCCCTCGCAGTATCATCCCATTTCCACTCAGGTATGGGAAGAGGTTGCATGACTCCTCTATGATTTTTTCTTCCAGCTTTCACTTATTGATAGACCATACATCTTGACACATAATCAACAATATATCTCTTCATGTTTTCCCACGAAAAATGTTCCTTCAAATCTCTATACATCCTAGTGCTTCCAGGGTGTATAGAGAAATTGGAGTTATGAGCATCATCTAATAATTCCCTTTTTAGATCAGGTATGTTAGGAACACAAAATATCTCACCAATATTCAAAATCCCATCTTCATATATGATGTCGGTCAATCTACCATTGTTCATAGCTTTAATTTTCTTTTGAAACTCCTCATCATCAGTCTGAGAACTTTTTATCATTTTTAGTAATGATGGTTTGGAAACCATTTGATAAAGTATTGATGTTTCACCTTCCATGATTATTCCCATATCCATATTTACTAGATCCATGAAAATTGGATCCCTTTTAACTCTCATATTTTTCAAAACTCCATGATCCTTTCTTCTCAAAGCATAGTCCACCTTATTTTCCTTCCTCGAGTGGTAGTGTATAGTGAAATCATAATCCTTGAGTAGCTCAAGACATCACCATTGCCTCATGTTGAGTTATTTTTTTGAGAAAATATACTTTATTCTCTTTTTATCATTATATATCTCACATTTGCACCATAGAGATAGTGTCTCCAAATATTCAAAGAAATTATTATAGCTGCTAACTCAAGATCATGATTGGGATAGTTTTGTTCATGAATTTTTAGCTATTGTGATGCATAAGAGATAACTCTATCATTCTGCCTAAGGACCCAACCAAGTTATTTATTTGAAGCATCACTATAAATAACAAACCCATCATTCCTTGATGATAGAGTCAATATAGGATCATTGAATACTCTTCTCTTTAGTTCTTCAAAAACATTCTTCACACTCTTTTTTCCAAAAATAATTAACCCCTTTACATGTGATCTTAGTTAATGGGTTAGCCAATCTGGAAAAATTATGGACAAAGCACCGATAATAACAAGATAAACCAATAAAACTGTATACCTCAGTTATATTTGTCAGCGCTGTCCATTTTTGTATTGCGTTGGTGTTTTGAAGTATCAACATAGATTCCATCCTTAGAGAAAATATGGATAAGAAAAAAAATCTCATGAAGCCAAAATTCACACTTTCTAAACTTCCCATATAATTCATTTCTTCTAAGGTTTTTTTAGAATAGTGCACAATTGATTTTCATGATCTTCGTATCTTTTAAGTGTACTAAGATATCATCAATAAATACCACTATAAATTCCTCAAGATATTCCTTGAAAACTATATTCATTAGATAGATGAAAACATAGGGTTTATTAGTCAGTCCAAAAGGCATTACTGTAAACTCATAATACCCGTACCAGGTTCAAAATGCTATTTTCGGAATGTCTTCCTTCTTCACACACACCTGATGATATCTAGATTGAAGGTCAATCTTTGAAAAATATTGAGCTCCATGAAGTTGGTCAAATAAATCATCAATGAGAGGTATGGGATACTTTTTCTTTATTGTTATAGCATTTATCTCCCTATAGTCAATATAAAAACTCATAGATTAATCTTTCTTATTAACAAAAAATAGGGGTGCCTCATAGAGAAACACTTGGGAGAAAAAATCCTTTATTACTCAATTCCCCTAGTAGTTTCTTTAGTTCCACTAATTCCATAGTGTCCATTCTATAAGGGGTCTTTGATATGGGCCTTGAACCAGAAATTTAATCCATGGAAAACTCAATTTATCATTCTATATGATGTCTAGGTAAATCCTATGGAAACACATCATCATATTCTTGAACAATAGGTATTTCCCCCATTTGAACATTCTTTTCCTCACCCATAGTTATTTCATTCTATTCCTCCCTAATAATTGAATTTAGTAGAGCTACTGGGGGTGGATCTAGATTAGAATCAGGTGCTGACGTTTCTACTATTAAGATAAGGTACTTCTTATCATCATCTGAAATTGTAACCTCCTTCAACTTATAATAAATTTTTTCATCATGGTCCAAAAGCCTATCCTTACCGAGGATTATCTCAAATTAAATCTTGGGTATGACGATGAGATAAGTAGATAAAGAACATTTATATTCACTAATGGGAACTGATTCACAAAACATTACAGAAATGATACTTCCCTTAGGAGTTTTACTGGAAACTACCTTGTTAAATCAAATTGGAAATATCTAATTTTCTTAGAAAACCGGGAATATCTGAAAGAATGTTATGATCCAGAATCAAATAAATAATTGGCTAAAATTGAGGAAAGCATTAAATTACCTGCCACCACATCTTTTAGAGCTTCAACCTCAGTTGTAGTGATCATATAATCTTGTCCTTTCTCCCTTGGTCTTTTCTGTGGTAAGTTTCCGTGGCTCTTAGGATATTCATTTTCATAATGCCCAATTTCTCTAAAATTGTAGCATTCAACATTGATAACCTCTTTTTTCCATTGCAATCACAAGATTGGTGCCCTTTTTCACCACACTTGTAACAGACTCCCATTCCCTTTAAGAAAGTATCGGGGTATTTCTTACCACATTTACCGTAGGATGGCTATTTAACTTTTCCCTTCTTCCCCTTATTTACATTTCTAGAGTGTTCAGTAGATCTCTTCTTATCTTACTTTTATTTAAAGTCGTAAGACTTAGAAATTTCTTTTTGTGTCTTGATAACACATGTGACAATATCTTCATATGATGAGATAGATTGTGAGACTAATGCTCGAAAGAGAAATGGTTTTAACCCATTGAATAATAAATCAATCATAGTCCTTGGGCTAAGTATATAATTTTTTGTATGCCTTGCTAACCTTGTAAATTTAGCCTCATAATTTGTGACATTTTCATCCTTCTTTTTCCTTAGACTCAGAAATTGTATTTCCATATCCGCATGATGGTCATGAGGAAGGTATTTTTCTAAGAAAATCTCTTTAAAATCTCTCCATTAAATAATTTATACTTCTTCATATTCCCCTATATTTTGAATTAATGACCACCATTGATCTGCATATCCCATGAGGCGATAAAGTGGCATGAAAACTTTTTCCCTTTCGCTACTCCCAAAAGCCTGAAATATTTTCTCCGAGGAACTTATCCATTCCTCAGGTACAAATGGATTTTTAGTCCCACTTAATGTTGGTGGTTGTTTCCTCATGAGGCTGTGTAACATTGATCCCCCATGTTTTGGATCAGGGTTCTCCATACGAGTAAGGATATTATTCATAACCGGAGTGAGTTTTCCCAATGTGGTGATAAGCTGATCAGAACCAGTTGCATCATGAGCTCCACTATAATTATCTTAGTATGAGTGAAATACATAAAAGGATTACATGTATTGATACGGTTTCCATTCCTAACACTAGGTGCCATTTCTAAACAATGGAATACATTAGATTAGTTTTTAATCACAATAAATAATTCTAAACTTGTAAAAAAAATTATAATAAATTGAACAGTTTATGGATATAATACATAATCATAAAAATGTTTTCTTTGAGGAGGTATATAATCATAAATCCTTCTTAATGGTTTGTAAAGAAAATGGGAATTATCCTAAGCATATCCCTTAGGGGTGTTGTGACCTAGAGTGCAGCAAGGCCCGTTGTCATATACAAGGATACCCTGGGTTAAGCCCGAAACACCTTGTCAGAGTATTCACTCCTAGGTACATTTGTGCTAGATCTTACTCTACCTACTTATATCCAGACATGGATGTATTCTTTTTAAAACACAAAAATCTCTACATTACCAAAATTCTATGAAGTTCTTCTATACTATTCCTTAAATTCTATCTTAGGGAAATGTTATCTAATCAGATTATTTCTTAATCTATATTCCTAGGATTGTATTAAAATTCCTTTGATACCAACTGTAACACCTAGACCCTAGTTACCCCGAGTTGGTACATTATTACATAAAATTTTCATGATAACAATAGATCTATTCTCAAAAGACTGGTTAGTTTAGTAGCCTTGGAAATACTAGATATATACAAAAGTTTTTCAATATATCATCAAATAAAGAAAAAAATCATTGTGTCCCCTTCGAATAGAATTTTATCCCTCAGCCTATTCCTACATGTTAATCGTAAAATACTTCTTCACATCTTTGGAAAAATAAAACATAAGAAAGGGGTGAGCTCAGATACTCAGTAAGGATAACAATATAGTAGAAACATTCATAAATAAGCATAAAATTTTTAAGGCAATGTATAAGACTAAAAAAAAGCCTTTTAATCTTAAAATTAATCATAATATGGAAAATATAAATCAAATAACTCCATTTACTTATTCATATGGATATTCTAATAGTCGAATAATCCCATGTAATATTAAATTTCCAATTTCATAGTGATTGAAAGCATAATTCCAGACTTCATAACCACATAATTAAGGCCTCATGCCAAGACTATGAATAATATTTTGTCTAGGACTTGTGCCAAGACATAAGTTTGTCTTAGGAGACCTACCGATTCATCAAGAAGCTATAGCAGGCTCCAACCGTCACTTATTAAGTCCAATGCATTCCTCATATGAAAAGGTTTAAACATAACATAAACATTTGTATTAAAACTAGTATACGAAATGTCAATACTTTATCCAAAACCATGAATGGTATAAAACTAACACATCCATAGTAAAACATATCAAAAAACATTCAATAAAATATGGAATATCTATATCATAATAAATCAACTTCCAATAAGTTTAAAATCAATCAAAGGATATTGACATAGATGAAATGAAAAATATTTTAAAGAAATAACTCCTTCTATTTTGAAATCATTTAAAATTAAAATAATTATAAAATAAATCATTTATTTTTAAAATATTCTTACAATATTTTAGGGGAACCTTTAAAGGTGTTATAATGGTGGAAAGTACCCACACCCACTGTATAAGTTAAAAAAACATTCTTTCCTTAATTTTGTTGAAAAAGTCACAAAGGACCTTGTTTGGAAAACGATGGAAATATTCCTTTATAAACATCTTATAAAAAGTAAAAAAAGGGTATAAATTAATTTAACCCATTGTATAGTAAATAGTAAAATTATTTTGAAATACATTTTTAAGAAACACAGATGTAGATGATAAAAGGTTCCCAGCAGATACTAACGTATAAACAACCTCAGATAATAAAGATATTGTACAATTAACCCTTAACTTGCACTTTTACTTGATTGAGGGTATCTTAACCTCTTCTATAATAGTTAAATAATTGTTATTAAATTATACAAGAACCTAATACACAAATATGATATCATATATGATCTTATAATATTTCTTTGTTAATAATATTTTAGTAGTATAATTGTTTCAGGTGTTAACTGATTCGTTTCCTTTATATGCGTGGTTACATAAGCCAGGTTTGTTGTGGATTTGATGTCTATGATTCATATCCAGAATTATATTAAGTTTATAAACATTATTTTTAATCAATAAATGAAAATTATTCTTGAATGGTTATGATGGGAAATGAATTTCATCACGTTCATGGAGACGCTAATCCGTACGTATGCACAAGAAAAAATATTATTTTATTGATGGTGAAATCATATGTAATTGGATGATATATCATATATAAATAATCATAAAGAAGTTATATTTATTACTTAAATCATTTATACTCATTATTATACCCATACAAATAATGAAGTGTTTGAATTACAAACCACACCATGATGTGGAGACGGTAAGCCGTACGTACTCACGTATGGTGAATTATCATCCACAAGATGGATAGTATAATGAATATGGTTGTACAAAATTTATAATAACATCATAGTATTTATAGGGTACTGGTGTTATTATTTTGGTATGGAAGCAACAAATAAATAGGAAGTGGAAGAAGAAAAGAACATTGAAATAGGTGGTGAAATTATTACCTCTTCTTCGGGTGCTTCCTTTGGAGTTGATCAAAAGGGCTCTTTAGGTTGGATTTATGATCAAATTAAGGCCTTTATGTAGAATTTAGTGTAGTTTGGAGGATATTTGAGTCTGGTTTGGCTGAGCCAAATGGTTTTGGAGGTGTGATTTTGAGTGAAGGGGAAGTACCCTTTTATAAGAGAGGTGAGGGTCACTTTCAGAAAATCTTAGAATATTATTTTATTATACCATCATATTCGGTTTATAATGCCTCCAAAATGATTTATTTCGAGGATAAGGTTGGTATTTATCTACAAACTCTCATCCAATAGGTTTTAGACAGGTTTATTTCATTGTATTAACCATATCTTTTACATTTAACTCTTAGTTAAATAGTTTATCTTTTACCATGTATTCTTGTATTATTATAATAAATGGTTAATAAATTTACTATAAAAAGTCAATAGAACCCCATAAGGTTAATTGTTAATATATATAACCTTATCTAAGTCCTTTTTCTGAAACTTATATGTTTAACAATTTTATATCAATTAATATTATAGCATTTGTTTTAAAAACTTATTTATGTCAATTTTGATACTATTTAGTATTTTGTTTTTTTTAAGTTATAAAATACATTATTAATTAAAATAAAATTATTTAATCAACCCTAACATGTTATATTAACCTATAAAATTAGTGTAACTGATCAGAAGTCTTAATTTATATTTATTTGGATATTTATGATATCAATTATTTTAATCATTCATTAATAATATAATTACTGCATCATTATTGTGTCATAAATAAATTTAATTATATAATGTCTAAAAATTATAGATAAAATACCATTAAGTGGGAAATATTTTTATCTTTCTAATGAATATTTATAGTCTAATTTATCTTATTTATAACCCTATATTAAAAATGGTTTAGTTATTAAACTATGAATTTAACACTTTTTACTCTTCTTAAAATAAAATAATAATAAATGTACTAATCTAATTAAAGTGGACCAAAAGGATCATATTTTATTCCTAGGGTTGATTTTGGTCGAAATAAACTTATCCAATATAATTATTACAGGTGTTAGGGTAATTATAATATCATTTTTACCTTTAATTACCCTATTTACTTTTAACGGTGCTAAATAAAAGTCAAAAGTTAATATTCACCAAAAATTATTTTAATGTTATTGAACTTCATTTTACTTACCGATGTTAACTATGTCTCTTGGATTTTTGAACTTCAACTTACATAAGCGGTAAAATTAAGTTTTATGCAAATTTGCAAATGCTCCAAGAAGGTGGGTAAAAAATGATAAAAAGTTCAATAAAATTATATATATATATATATATATATATAATATTATTATAAAATTACTCCAATGAATTAAATTAAACATATATAGGTATTACGTATCTATATTTACTTAATATAAATTTAAATATAATAACTATTTATTTAAATAAAAAGTCAGTTTTAAACAATAACAGTCTTTTCACTATTCATCAAAAATTGAAAGTTTTCAGAAAAATACCAAAAATTCACCCTAAGCTAATTTTGATATTCCAAAACCAAAAAATGAAGTCCATTTTGAAAAATAAAATTTATAGAATTTCAAAAGGTGGGTATTACTATTCATAGTGGCTAGTTTAATTTGTCGTGGTGTGTTAGAACTCCAAGTTTCATACAACGCAAGCTATTGCATTAATCAAAGGGAAATGTACTGTGGAAACTTGGGGTGTTACATTAAAACATGATACAAAATTAAAGGGTCTCTAATATAATTGTATATCATACTGCTTCCCATGAACCACTAATTAGTTCCTGAACTAAGAGAATGCTGAATTTCCTTATGCATACTTACTGGTATGCTAGAGGCTTTTGACTAGTGGTGAAGGATCAATAATAATCCTTGGGGAGACAATATCCTATTTTTAGAGTAAAGTAACCACAAAAAATAAGAAAAATACATATACCATAAAAAGCATGAGTGAAATCATGATATAATTCAAGTATTAAACATAAACCATACAATATCCAATGTGACATCAAGGAAGCTTCCATGATTTATACATATCCACAGTCACATACATGAGGTACAGAAGTGTTAAGATGGAAATGCCAAAAACTGAAAGAATAAAAATTGTATCAGTCACTATTCTAATAATCATTCACTGTCTTCATCCTAGAACACAATGAAATATTAATCATTGGAAACTTTCCCTTTTCCCTACCTATATTCATGTAATTTTCTCTAATACCAATAGTGACCCGAATGGGGTGTGTGTGTGTTACACAATAGACCACTACTAAAGAAATCCCTAAATAATCCAGTCTACAAAAACTAGTAAATTCAATGGTTACATATATAAATAATTTATATAATTAGAAAATAAATAATTAAATAAGAATATGAACATGGGTTCTTTAATGACACCCATAGTCAGACCCACCCAATATGGATAGTTTTGGATGTCTATAAAAACATTGTGGAGACCTTTCCAACAAAAACCACTCTAGAACAAGGGTAATATTCCTATTACCATTCAAACAATCACCTAGGAGAAACATTCCCATACCCAAGACCAAGTGTCCACCTAGGGGTTGGATTCACCTTGGGTTTAAATATCAATTAGATATTTATCAGTCACCATGTCCTCTTGGGGAAAGATTCACCAATGGTTTAACCATCAATCTAAAATCCATAATTCACCACATCATGCTTTCATGATATAACAAATTCATGGCCACCTATTAACATGATACAAAATAAATTTTTTAAAGTGTATGATTTCAATTTACATTTCAGTTCTGAATAAATTCCAACTACCATTATCCAATAAAATTCATAATATCCATCCTTTAATTATAATCAATAGAATTCTTGAAAATATAATTAAATTTACAATTTATATTTAAAAAATAAATAACATTTTTAATATGGGAAACATATTTTAAGAATCTTAATTAATGGTAAATATGATGTAATATTCAATTCCACATTCAATTTAAATTACTAAACACTAACAAAAAACAATCTCCATGGGTGTGGTCTAAGGGAAATATGCATAATGAGGACTCATATGATCTTAATTATTTAATTTGATAATAAAACAATTACAAGATTTGTATAACATTCTATGAACTTGGTTTAATTCTTGGAATAATAATTATTATAATTAATGGAAACTATCTTATATAAAATTAGAATCATTTAATAGAAATTAGGTAGACAATGGAAAATAATACATAGGGGGCATCTAACTTAGCCCAAGATAATTACACATGCCCAAAAACAATCTTCAATTGGAGTTAGAAATAAAGAAATTGAAAAAGTAGATAAATTCATTGGAAATAGGGTATATTAGATATAATTGGTGAGGGATTACTAGGATGTTCAAAACATAACTAAAATAGGGAAAGAGTGTCGTAGTATTACATAGAGACTTTAATCACCTCATATAGAAAGATTAACTAATGATGATAAAATGGGTTTTTATCAAAACCTAATAAGGAACTAATGGGTTTATATGGAGGAGTATCTAACCAAAATGAAGGTGAAATCAACTTTAAGGGATAAGGGCTCATAAGGTTAAAAGTGTGATTTTTTAGCACTTTATAGGGACACATGGTTTGGTCACCCATTTTAACAAGTCGTTCACTAAATGTTCCATCCTAACAATATAAAAAATGCCATTTCACTTGGTTATGGAACACGATATCAAAAAATGTGCACCAATTGTGTAGCATGGATATATCATTTCTATAGACATTCACATGATTTTCTAAGAACCTTCATACGGGTTGACAAACGATTCACCTATTCATCTCATGCCACATTTATGGGGGTCTTGGTTATCTCTAACCATACGCTAATAGTGTTACCATTGATACAAGTCTGAAAAAATGGATTTATAAGCCTTGAACCCATGGTTCTCTCTCGCCACCCTTCCAAACTCTAATAACATACTAAAAAATCGTTACACATAAGGGATATCTTAAAATTAAATTGAAATATTCCTCAAGAATATGGTCAAACTTTATAGGGACAACCTCTTATATACCCTTGGGCTTGGTAAAACCACATGTGTAACCTTTAGTTCTTATGATATATAAAACATTATAAAAGGAATTGGAGGGATCTAATGAACCCACCAACATATAATTAACCATTAATATATATTCTCTATGAAGATAAGAGAATTCATCATTCCTTTATAGTTTAATTAACCCACGAGAAAGAAATAGGTTACATGAGATATCACTAAAAAATTAGTACAAAAAACCATCCATAGAAAGTTTGTTGATTTTATCATAATATCACATTCCCATTGAAGCATAACAATCTTTAGTGGATGTTGAAACATATAAAAATTAATTTTATAAAATCATTAGAAACATTCTTGGAAAATAATATAAATATCCTTTTCTTTTGATAACTTTTAAAAAATAAAAATTCCCAAAAAATGAAAATAGTATTTTCTTAGAAAAAAATATTTTAAGGAATTTAAATGATGAATAAATGACATGATTACAAAAAAATAAATTCATTTCACATATGTTTAAGAAAAATATTTTTTACACACTTTTATAAAAAATCACAAGTGAATTATACAAAGATTTGAAAAAAAGGCCATTATAATCCTCTTATAAGAAAGTAAAATATAGTTGAAACATACTTGAAAAATATTGGAATGCACAAAATAACATTATTGAATCATTTTAATGTATATGGACATTGAAAAAAATTCCTAACCAAAACTGATAAATAATGTCAGTTTTTCTTAAAAGTATAATTTTTGAATTTTTGAGTAATAAAGAGGGGAAGATATAAGAAATACATGAAATAATAAATAAAAAATATGATAATAAAATATATGGGTTTTACAAATAAATATAACATAATTTTCTATATTGAAAAATGAAATACAAACAATCCAAATAATTGTGAGATTATAATTGAAACCCTTACCTCAAGTACTAAAATTATTGATATGCACTCTAACATCCTACATAATAAATATATAATTATAATATATCTAAACCAGAACTATTTTAATTCATACCAAACTATATATCATTAAATAATAATTTATAATTACACATTAATTAGTAATTATTTCTTAAAATTAATATTTCGGAGCTGATTTTTCTGTTTTCCATGTATATTTTGGTTTGGATATTCCAAAACTTGCAACTTGGTCATGGTTTAATGATATTAAAAATATAACTAATTACATAAAAATAATATTAATACATTATATAAATCTTTATAACCAACCATGTTTGTTAGTGATAAAAAAATGAATTACATCACTTTGTGAAGATAGTAGTCCACACACACATATGAGTAGTGATTTAATTATTTAATGGATGGAATTAATGGAAGGTAAATGATAAGTTATATCTATATAATCTAAATTTGGAAATAAATATCATATATATTTACTAAATATATATGTATAATCATCTATTATAGGTGGGTATGAAAAATAAAATGCACTATTTCATGAAAATTGTCGTCTGAATGTATGCATGGGCAATGCTTTCCTTTTACATTGAATAGAATGGAGATATAAAATGGTTGTAAAATTAAAATAATATTTTAAATTATATTAAATATATTAACATCATAATTTTATGATATTTATGGATTATTTTATGGAGGTTTAAGAATAATGAAACTTGAAAAATGTCAGTATGAATATACACCTCTTCCTTGGGTAATCTCCTTTGAAAACACCTTAAGGATTCCTAGATGTTTCTTTTGTGAAGAGATAAACCTACATGATGTGTGGAGGATAGATTAAAATTTAGTTGGTAATATCCTAGTTTACCTGTGGTTCTAGTGTTTTGTGGAGAACTAAGAATAGGAGGTTTCCGTTTATAATTGATAGGCATGGCACACTTGTCAATATTGGGAGTATTAAAATATAAAAAAGTCACTCTCATGGGAACAAGGCTCCCAAACACACGATTTTATAATTTAAGGGTATGAAGGAATAAATACACTAAAAAATAATACTATGGTTTAGAGATATCTTGAAGCCTTATCCTTTTATTTTAACCCTTTTAACGCATTTTTACCATTATCATTGTGACAAACTTTTTACCAAAGTAACATAATTTTAGGAAAAAATGAAATATTCTTTATAACAAAAGTTGTAAGAAATATTTACATATGTTGAAACCATTTTATAATATTAAATTTATAAATGTGGTATAAATTAATTTTAATATATGCGTACAAAACATGTAAAATTTATTTTTACATAAATGTTTTTAAGAATAAAATAGTATGAATTTTAATTCCTTTCATAGTAACATAAATTAGATGAATTTTAATTTATTTTATTTAATATTTTATCTAGATATGTATTAAAATTAATCAATAATAGTTATTTTTATAATTAATTAAAAGAAAGACACATTTCACTAATAAAAACAATTTTATTAAAAATATTTTTTTTAACTTTGAAATGAGTTTATCTTCATTTAAATCAATTTTATGATCAATTTATGAATTATTAATAATTTTTGTAAATGAAAAAAAAATTCCTATTAATAATACTCAAAATAAAAACAATTTCCTTTCAATAAAACATATATGATAAAAAACAGTTGTAAATAGTCATTTTTATTAGCCAAGAATTACCAAATATTTAATCAATGTAATATCTTGACTTTATTACTTGAATTTTATAAATTTCACTCAAATATATATTAACCTATTTTATTTTATATTTTAAATAAGTCACAATTGAATTAAGTTCGGTGTTGTGTGCATCACAAGATATAAAACACATCAAATTTATTAAAGGTAATTATATTCTAAAATCCTAGGGTGTTAAAAGAGGGGTTATTTAAGTTTTGGTTTTCATAATACAAACGTTAACTATTAGTATAATCAATATTAATTTTATATATACACACTAAGAATTTTTATAGGATTTATGTTATATGAATAAATTTAATTAAATAATAATGAAAGTATATAATAAAAATATATTGATAAAATTCAGTGATTTTTTTTTAAAAAAAATAATCAATTTCGAATAAAATAATTTAATGTTAAAAGTAGATATTTTTTAAAATTGTTTTTTTCTATGTATTGTATTTATTAAAATGAATTTATCAATTTTAATGAATTATCATACATAATGTTTTAGTTATAAAACTAAATATATTAAAACATAGTTAATTATTAATCTATATGAAATGATATTAAGAACACATAATATTTTAAACATCATTTTTCAAACTATAAATAGGTTTTCATTATAAATTATTTTTTAATTTACAAGTTATATTATATTTTTTTGAATTTTAATTGAATAAATTTAACTTCATTTTTGGATTCATCATGTCAAAATCATCCTAGGGTGATTTGTTTGGGATTTATCTAGAAATTTTTATTTTTAGGTGAATAGTAAAAATAGTGTTTTTATAAATATAGTAAATTTTGTAACATGATTATGATATAATAATGGACTAAGAAATTCATGAACCTTTTTTATGGTTCAAATATATATGTAGGAAGTAAAATTATTCAATTAAATATAACGTGTTGAATTTAGAAACCTATGCTTGAAATTTTGGAACCTAAATTATATTGTTTACTAATAAAAACTTAATTTTTCCCTTCATATAATTATTTATTCAAATGATTACATTGTATTTTTATTGGTTTGAAAATAAAATATTCATCTATTTTTAATAACAATCTAATAAATTTCATGGAAATTAATACTATACATAATTTTTTTCTAAGTTCATTTAATTGTTTAAATAAGTTATTTCTAAAAACATTTTCCAGGTGTTATATGTTCATTATTTTAGAATAATTTTTTTAAAATTAGAAATTGATTCAAGAAAAATTCTTTTCATATTTGGGATCAACATGTTCATATTATATAACAAGGAAACTTTTATTTTTATGGAATAAAAAACTGTTTCAAAGTTAAAAATAAATTTATCACGATATAGATAAAATATGGTAAAATGGTTAAACTAAGAGATAATGGGTTAAAATATCATAAACAATTATCTATAGATGTGTTTATGAGGGATTTATCAACCAATAATTTTCCAACCTCCATTATTTTCATCTTCACCCCCTTGAATGGCTGGAAGGCCTTCATTTTTATTGATTTTTGATAACCCCTCTTTCAAGGGATGAGGGGGAACCCTTACAAGGCCCATAGGCTCAGATATTACATGGCTAGTAGGCTTTGGAGATTACATGACCCAAAAGTCTTAGGGAATTCAACCAGACTATCTACAAGGAAATGCCCCTCCCCAGCATCTGCATCATGATAGTATCTCTCCACCTTCGCATGGCCGTCTGGCTAGGATTCCCATGCAAGCATAGGATGGTCACGATGGCATAGCCATACCCTCTCATTCTGAAAAATCCACTTGGCTCTGCTCTTGTGAGTGCACCTTCTCTGAATCCTCTTCTAGGGCTGCCCGTTTTTTTGTAGTGTGTCTGGGGCAGCTGCATGTGGCCCGAAGGTCGTGAGGGTGCCCAAAGGCCTTAAAGGTGGCCTGAAAGCCCTACTGACCCGAAGTCCTGGATGGCCCGAAAGCCTTAATGACTCCATGCCCAAACCGGTGGACCAAGGTGAATAATCCTAGTATCTCCCTCTCTTTAATTCTAAAATGAAATCATTTCCCACATTCTGGATGGTTCACCACCTCCATAGGTGGTTTGTTTCATTTTACAACTCCTCCTTCGTGGGACGGATATAAAAAATATTTTTAACATGATATTTATTAAATTATTAATATTTTTCAAATATAAATTATTTATTATATTAGTACTATTAAAAATAAATGGTTATTATAAATTTCACCTCCTAAAACAAGAATGTTGAGAAACTTTTCTTAATTTGAGTCAATTTTGGAAAACCTATTGATGGGTATAAATTTTGTGCTAAAATTATTATATTATATTAATATGTAAATATATTTTTTGATTCTATAATTTTAAAATTAATATTTATGTTATTATTAATATACCACCTTTAGTTTGTTAAAACTTATTGAAATATAGTCGTCATGGGTTTCGCATGTAAGTATCATAAAAAAACTCCAATGGAATGATCCTAGAAAATCATATATAATAATGTAAATAAAATTTAAATAATTAAAATATTAAATAGATAAAGAAATCATAAAAATGGAATGATAACCAAAATCATTATACTGAGTAGGCAAGGAACATATTAAATAACTAACACTGACAATCAATATTAACTAAAAAATTATAATAACTATGAAATAAATGAAAATAAAATAATAATTTAAAATGTGATAAATATGAAAAAGTTTCTAAAATATATTATTAATGGTTCTATTATTATTATACAGGATTTTGGATTACTCCCAACCAAACAGGAATCTAAGGTAGTGGTGTTGGAGACTCAATTTACTTTTCATTGGGCCAAAATCTATTTCCCTTTAATTTATACATATAATTTTCATATATTCTACAAAATCATTATTTCCCATGTTATTTTTTCTTTCCATTTTTAAAATTTAAATTTTCACATAACATTCTTCTTCTTTGATGAATTCCTTCCTCAAAAAACTATCTTGTTCTTACGAATATTTCTCATCATTTATAACAACAATTTATCTTTCATGACTATATTATTCTTACCATAAATATTATTATATATAATTTATAAATATAGGTATATTTAACATTCTATAACTTTTATATCTCTCTATATCTTTTTATAAATAGGTAAATTTTTAACTCTTTCTCTGATGTGGGGTTTTTTTATAACCACTTAAAATCATATCAAGGGATTTATATTCCCATCCATACATGTTTATATTATACTCCACATTCATTTAAATCAAATTTAATTATTTTTTAGTAAAATTACCGAGGATTATTTTAAATGGATACTTTAAAAATCTTTCATTAACCTTCATGGAAATGATTTTTTTAAAGTGACATGTAACATTTACTTTTATAATAGTGATAAAAATGATTTTTGATAACATAATTTCTAATGTTTTTCCATTTTCCTCTATAATTCCATAGGTCTTACCTCTTATGGAGTAATGTTCATGGTATATTTCTAAATTGTTTTACACACCTTTTGAGAGATACAATTTTGGGATGAGCCAAACAACTGTGATTCAATGTTATGGGATGTCATTTTTGAATGATAAGAAAATTATTTACATTCCATGATATATTCTTTATATGATGTATGATTGATTTCATGTAGAATGAATATGTATTTTTTATTATTAAGTGATGGATGGGGTCCATTATATCCCCCCAATAAATTTATAAAATTTTCATGTCTCGTGAGGTAATGATGTAATGTTAGTGTATGATTTGGATTTATCACCTCATAATTCACTGACATTATTAGATTTTTTCACAAAATAATATGTGGGAATGATTTAATTTTATGACAATTTTATTATTTCCTAATAGTATGCCAATGAATAATTTCAATGTTATGAAATATTCTAATGTTATGCTTTAATTTTATATGATTAATTCCTCATGTTTATAGGCCATGCTATAACTTATATAATTTTATATTGGTCATTTTATGATATTATGATATCATTACATGATCTACGATGTTCTATAATTTCTTTTGATTCAATTTTATGATTATATGGTCATTTTATTTTGAAATTTCTTTACTATTTCATGTTTTCTCCAAAATATTTTACGTAACAAATCAATAATCATTTATAATATTCACTTACTGAGTATTTGAGATCACAAATTTATTTGTTTCACATTTACTAGGAAATTATATGGTGGATTATGTTTTTAAGGAATTATTATATAGAGATAGTTTTAGGAGATGCTGAAATAATAATATAGAATTATATGTTTATGCAGCATATCTCCAAAGATGCTAGTCAAGAACCATAACACCCTAAGATTTTGTGATTTTTATTCAAATTAGTTTAATCTATTTGATATTTTTTTCCTTTCATGAAGCAATAAATTTTGTTTGGCTTGGATTTTACAAAACTCCATGTTAATCATTTTCTAAACACAAAACTTATATTAGCTTTATGTACACAAAACACTTAGTTAGCTTGTAGTACAGGCAAGACTAAGTTTTACCACCTTTTAATTACAAACCTATTTTTTGAAACAAATTTTGACACTTTTATGAATTTTATTTATAAAATTAAATATAATTATTGAATTAATAATTTTTAAATTATCTGAGGGTGAATGTTTGAGAATTTTTCCAAAAACTTCTTTTTTGATGAATAGTGAAAAATATATCATTTTAGTTAAAAACCAACTCTTAGTTTAAATAATTATTATTGTTAAATTATATTTAAAATAGGTTTATAAGTTCAGTAGATAAATTATACATATATTAATCCAATTTAGTTCATTTTAATCATTTTAATATTTAAATTTTATGTAAACACTTATTAATATTTTGAACATTTTTACTTTAAAAACTGGCTTTCTCACCATGTTTGCAGTATTAGCGTTATACTTAATTTTCCCACTTCTGTGATTTTAATTTGGAAAAATAGAAATAAAAGGTTTTAATAAGTATAATAATTTTCTTTTAATAATATCAATTTAATTTTGAGACTAAAAATTTTAGTGGAAGTGATTAAAGTTAATTATGGCGATAAAGGTAAAATTAAGCTTAATAAGGGACTAAAACTTAATCATAAGGACCAAAATGACTTGTACAGTTGTCTAAATGACATTTTAGAACAATAATTTGACCATATACCCACTTGTTTTTAAGTTGATGAGTTATTTTTATATTATTAAATGCATTTTCTGTATATAAAAGGTTAAGTAAGGAAAAAGACAAAAAGAGAACTTTCATTACCTTTACCATTTATAGAACATTTATATATGTAAAAACATCATATTTTAGGTCATACATATCATTTTAAAATATAAATAGGTTTTTATATCATAATAATTTATCATTAACATTTATATATGACTTAGTCACAAAAAATGCTTAAGAAACGCCAATGTAGTGATTATTTAGTAATTAATTAACTATAATAAATGACACTATAAATATTAAAAGTGAGGTAAATTGATTGAATTATTATCTATAATTATTTTTGTAGATGAATATATCATGTTAAACTGTTTTAAACTTAATATATTTTAATTCCAATATTTTTTATTTATTATAAAATTAAAATTAAATATATAATGTCAACATTTCCATTAATGTTATTTTACAATAAATGATATTTTATTAAATTATCTAAAAATAATAAAAACCCAATATCCTTCCATGTTATTTTTAAGTGTTAATAAATATTAAATATGTTCTATTAATGGACCAATTTATCTTTTAAAACAAACATATTGACCAATATACTGTAAAAACATTTTTAGCATGGTCTGAGTTTAAGCAGTGTTTTTTGTGCGTCACAGGCGCTTGTTTCAAAATTAATTTCTGAATCACATAATATTTTTATTTTTAAAATTATGTGAAATATTTATAATCAAGTGGAAATGTATTTTTAACAAAAAACTCACAATAATATATTTTTAATGGTTAAACTACATAGGTTAGAAAATTAGTATCTTTAATAAAAAACAAAATGATAAAATTGGGTAAACTTAGATTATAAGAAACCAATTTATGAAAATGGACATATTTTTGTGTAGTGGAGTGTTTTAAAAAACATTATTCCCCTTCAATAAATTAATTTTTTTTTGGAGTAATATTAGGTAAGATATACCTCCCATTAATGAAAACCTTTTGATATTTACAAGAGTAGCACTCCCCTACCACTATAAAAAGGCAAGCATTCTCCCACTTCCTCACACCACTAAAAACACTTAGGATCATCCAATATCTACCAAATACATATAAAAAATCCATAAATTACTATTTTAATCCAATATTATGTCATAATGTAATCCAAGGAATCTATTCTGTGAAAACCAAAAGGAGTTACGCAAAGTAGAGGTAACATCCTCCCTCAAGCTCCTCTAGCTTATTTTTATTCTCCAACCCTCCACTATCATTATTAAATTATTATAGAACAACCCAAATAGCATAAATATACTTATATATTTTTATTATAATTTTTAAACCTACACTTACACACACTTCCATCTAATGGGTAATGAACATACTATTTATATGTATGGTGAACTACCGTGTTACAAAGTGATGATTGTTGGTTTTTTCCTTTTCCACATTTTATGGTTAGAAATTTTGTTGGAAACACTTATTATATATGATATATATAATAAATATTTTTATTTTAATCTTATATAATTATTTTAAAGAACATATATTTATACTTTATTTTTTAAATATTATACTTTTATTTGAGGAAGTGTGGGCTACTGCCCCCTCAAAGCGATGTGATTGATTCACACACTACACAGAATGTATTAACGATGGGTTTAGGGAACCTATATGACATATATGACATAATAATATTAATTTAATGATATTATATACATATATTCATATAATTAATTTTATTTCTTTCTTTCAATATAACAATAAGACGAAAACCTCATTCATGCATACGTATGACATACCGTCTCCCTGAACGATGTATTCCATTTCATAATTCTATATTCTATTGTTTATTATAATTAAAATATACCAAATATATTTGATATTTAAAACATGTTTTAAATTTTTTAAATCATGATATGTGTATAATAACCAAAGATATAACAAATTAAGACACTTGTGAAAAACAAATCAAATATTACCTGAAGCGTAAGCTTAACATGAAATTGTTAACAAAAGGGTAATATAAAGTCAGAATAAAACCACATATGGTATTAGATATAATAATATGGTTCTTTAATAGATTTATAATAAACTTATATTTATTATACTTGTAGTTTTTACAAGTACAATGAGTGTCAAGGCACAAGGTAAGGCAATCTCATCCCATTTTTTATTTTTGTGAGATACATGATTTATTCACCACCCATTCCTTTTGTACGGTGTGTATACTGACCATGGATGAATTGCACGATTATTATAAATAAATTTATTGTTATTTACATATCCAATTTATGATATTACTTTCATGGGGTTTATGTTTCCGAAGTTACCAAATCGATAAAGTAATTTTGTATCAATTTTCATTCTTTGAGACACATGCGGTGTTATGAACCTTGATTTTTCCATGAGGTGTATATAATACATTTGCAATGTTAAATAATGAATAAAATTATTTTCATGATATTTTAATCTTCATTTAATTTCATTTTCTTCAATGGGGAGTATGGTTCAAAGTTACCAAGTGGTAAGTGTTTATTGAAACAATCTCATCACTTTTCAAGATTGTTTATATTTATAAATCGCTTAATGAAATATTATGACCCATATCTCAAGAACACTCATGAATTTTATTCTCCTATTGTTATTCCTAATATATTTACGTATTAGTTCCATTTTCCTACTCTTTGGTACATAAGATATTTAATATATTGTTTTTAAGAAATCCTAACTTTCCCTCTCTCTTTGGTCAAAAATCCATATTCTTTCAAACCATTATTTATAAAAATGTTTTCAATATTTATCTATATTTTTTAAAATTATTTTAAAAGAAATGGTTTTCAAATTTTTTTCATGTTTATTTAATAAGTTTTCAAGGAAAATTGTTTTTAAAACATTTTCAAGATTAGTTTATACGTTCTCAAAGTTCCCTCAAAGAAAAAGGTTTTTAAAATGTTTTGAAGAATATTTAGTATATTTATGAGAAAAAAGGTTCTAAAAGTGATTTCAAGAATTGTTTCTATGTGTTCAAAGTATTTGAAAAGAAAAGTTTTTCCAAAAATTTTTCCAAATTTTTTTCAAATATTTCTTTTTATTTTCTGATGTTTATTTTCATGAATAAGGATTTGAAAAGGTTTTATGTTTTAAATCGAATTTTTCAAAGAAGAAATTGTATTTTACTATAGAAATATTTTCAAAATATGTTTCTGAGATTATTTCCCATTCATGGATTTATAGGAAATAAACCAAAGGTTCCATTTATATTCTTTCTCTGAATGATATATGTTTTGTTTTGATGATTTTTTTGACAACCTATTTCTATTTCGCAGGTTATATGTTTATGAAATATATCCCACTTACACGGGTTATATGCATATGAATCCCATTTCACTTCAATTGTTTATAGCATGATAAATTCTTATGAAACCACATCCTTTCACATGAAACTCTAGGATGAAACCATTATGTAACCTATATATTTTCCATAAATTATGATATGATTAAATGATTATAGTAGCTACTTCATCTTATGGATTATGATAGGATGTTTTAAAAGATATGTTTTTTATAGGTGATGATATAGTGGATGTTTTATTATCTTGTGGAATACATAATAATGATTTTATTATTATATGGGTAGGACCTATATCTCCCTCCAACGCATTGGGTAAAAAATTATATCTCATGAGATAATGATAGGATTCATGTCGATGGGCTCGATCCACTATGGGAAGATGGGTAAACCTGCTCAATTTAAAATAAAGGATTGTGACTAGGGATTGTTGTGTGTCCCTCCCAGTAGGTGTGGTTACAATGGAGATGGATGATGGGGAAACCAGATCCCTTATGGTAAAATGGGGAAACCTAATCTTTTACATGGAATGGAATGTGACTTAGGATGGTGGTGTGTCCCGGCCAGTATGTGTAGTTCCAATGAAGTGCTCTGATAAGTTCAATAAATGTATATTTACTTATAAGGAATGATACCTAGTGTTTATGTATAAAAAAATTCAATGTATTATTACTATGAAATCATTTTATGGATTATGTTCTTTATTTCCTTATGATTCATGCATTATGAAATGCCAAACACTACGCCATGATTCATGTTTCTAATCTTATGATATATGGGGCCTGATCTTCTGATGTTATTATCACATTATCAAACCCCTATGATCATGTTTATTCTTACATGTATCCAGTTTTTTATCCTTACTGAGAATATACCATAATCTCTTTTTATGTTTCCTTACCCATGTTATGAAGATATGTTAAATTTGTTAAGTGTATAAGAAGGGTGACAATCAAGAAGAAACTCATGGGAGATAATTTATGTCCTTTATGTACCAAGATTTTTGTTTTCATGTTTTCATAGGCACTAATCTAATATTGTATTTGAGAATATTTTTGTGTAGTGTTTTAAGTATTTCAAATAATTGATGTAATGTCTATGTACATTTAATAATGGATCATTATAGATTATATCAAAGTGACAGTTTAATTAACCTTTGGAATCCATGATGAGAAATCATTAGTGATATCCCTAGGTATATTTCTAAGGATATGTCTAAGGATATCTCTAATGATAAGTATAAGGATGAGTTAATTTTTTCAGAAAATATAAAAGATTTTTTAAAAAGGATAGAGTGAGTGTTTTCCTAGAAATACATCCCTCTTTAGATACTACAACTGGACATGGTTATATCACAAATGTATATAGGTGTATCAAAATTGACAAGGTGTTTTGTGCCTAAATCGGTGTAACCTTGTACATAAGACCTTACTAGGAACCTAGTTTGACACTCTTTGGGGGTATACTTTAGAAATTAAAAGACACTTTTCAAACCATCATAAAGGATTTGAATAGAAGGTGACAATGAATAACCTTGGATAAACATAAGGTTCAGTCGATTAAAAATTAGGTGTCATGACTAATACATCCTATAAGTAATTTTTCATGATTACATGGTTTTCATATATGATATGTGTTTCATATGTTGTTCCTTATAGTTTTAGTGAATGATGATAACTATAAGGAACATGGTTAACATTGAATGTTTCATATATGGAAAGTGTAACATCCTAAGTTTTAAAAGAAAACGTTGTGTTCAATCACGCACATTATACGCCACATCGATCTTAAGCGAACAACTATAAGATATTTAAATGTTACCATCAAAAAATAGTTGTTATAATGAAGGGAAAAAACAATATTAACCTAATTATGAAAATATTTTTTACACATGTATATATAACTAATTATATGGTGAACCATTAATTATAAATGAATGTGAATAACTTTTTAGAATAAAAGGAAATGTTTTTTTCTAAAAACTATTTAAATGTGCTCAAGTGTGATTTATAAATAATAAAATCATTGTCATTGAATTATATTATTGAAATATATATTTAATATATCCAATATAATGTTTAAAATTCAACTTTTATGTTTTCTAGATATGTTATCAGAACAAATCCAATTTTACAAATTAAATATGTTTTTTTTTTCAAAAAGAACTTTTGTTGTCTTTTGATGGTGCACCTATTTTAATTCTAGTTTTCATCACATTTATAAATTCAATTTGAAAAAATAAACTTATTGTTTTAAATCAGAAAATTCAAAATTTACTTTGGTTAATTTTTTTGTATTGTTTTTATAATATTCATTTTTTAATGAATTCTGAAAAAAATAATGCATTTTAATTGAAAAATACATTTTCATGAAAAACAAAATATAGTGTTGATTAATGTTTTTGAATGTTTTTAATCTATAATTAGATCAAGTTTTTATTATTTAATCCAATTTAATCCATTTAAAACAATTTTACATCAAAATTGGATATAAAAACTTGGTGAACTTTTGAACGTTTTTCACATAAAAACCTGTTTTCTTATTCCTTTAATGAAAATGATTTTTTAGTTAAAATCTACAAATTAAGTATTTTAAATTTAGAAAAATGTATTCAATATTTATAATAATAACTTTAAAATTATGTAAATAGGTCTCTTTTATTTTTGGACATTATGAATAATAACTTCAGTAATAATTTTTATTACCATGGTTAAGGGTAAATCAGGTAATTAATGGTAAAAATTATATTATAAAAATATAAAACTACCCTAACACATATCATAATTTAATTTTTTGAGTGATGTTCTGCCAATATCATCTTTGGGTCGATTTAAGGACCAATTGGATCCACTTGGATGACTTCAAGGCCTTTAACATATTATATTCAATAAAAAGTCATTTTTGTTATACTTTTATTTTTATTACGTAAACAATTTTTAATATGGAGTTATATAGGGGATAAATTTTAAAATATTTACTATTTTAGAAGACAATTTATTACATACATAATGGTAATTTTTTTATAATTTTTGGGAAATATATAGTTAAATTAAATAGCGACACAATGATGATGCAATAATTTCTTAATTAATGAAAGAATCAAATAAATGATATTATAAATATTAAAATAAATATAATTTGACATAATTTATTTCATCAAAAAAATTTATGGATTACTTTGACATTTTATTGATATTTTAAAAGAGTTGGTTCAACAGTATCATGAAGTTATGATATTACTAAAAAGTCATGAAATGAATAGTGTCAAAATTGACACTAAGGGTATTTTAAAATATAAGATAATTTATTAAATGTCATAAAATTTCTAAAAAAAACAGGATTTAGATAACTATACGGAATGTGTCCAAAAAATTCATTAATGACTCTTTTATTGGTATTTTGTAATTTTATTGTAATTATATTAACCCACAAATTGTAAATACCATGATATCAGAGTAAGATTTAAAAGGGTAAAATAAGGGTTAAAACAAAACAAATAAGGATGAAAAAACAATCAAAACATGTTAAATTTTTATTTTATGAATTTATTTCGAACCATAATAATCTTATATTCAAAAAAAATCAATATGGACCCATTTTTAATATAAAATTAATTTAAATTAATTAAATATTTTGAATAATTCGAAGAGTGCCCCTCCCCTCTCTTATAAAATGGAACTACTTCCTATCATTTCATAAATATTCAAAGCCATTTTTATTTGACCATGATTTGGTGAAATCAATTATTATAATGCCTATGTACATTATAGAGTTCTTAGTTTAGGCATCCAACCGTCGTTATGGGTGTTAAGGTGTTAATCAAAGGTGATCATCCGAAGGAAAGGTATCATTTTTAATCAAGTATTTCAATTTTATTTCTTCTTCCACTTACATAAAATATCATTGAACCATTTTTATATAATATCTATAGTATACTAAACATAATTATATTATATCTTGTTAATATCATCACCTATATCTATCTCCACTTCATTCAAATTGGAAAATAATTAATCGTTCATGCGTATGTGTGAACTATCACCTCCTCGAACCAATATAATTTTTTTTCTATAACCATCTATCAATTATGTTTATAATGATGAAATTAATGTTCATACGTGATATTAATAAAAAATAATCATTATAATAAAATAATATAACAATTCAGTTCTTACTTTCCATTCACAAAAAATTGATTACGTCGTTCGTGCGTATATGTGAACTATCACCTCCACAAAGCGATGTGATTAATTTTTATTCACCACATCAAAAGCATGATGTATATATAAGTATATTTAAATTATTAACATTATATTTATGATATTATAATAATTATGGAAATATAAAATAATTATTATCTTCTTTCCATAATGATAAATTAAAAATGGGAATGTTACTTATCCATACACACGACCTACCATCTCCATGATTATGACGTTGTACATTTTTCATAACCATACATAAATGGTTTGATTTAAAATTAATATTAATGCTTAAAATTTATAAATATTTAATTAATATCATTCTTTATATTATGGAATAATGAATTCTTTTGGCTATAGACATCATACCAAGTGATTTTGAACTTATGCACCAAAGATCATCAAAACACTCGATGTGAACTTAAATAATTAAATAGTTTTTATAATATAGTGAAAAGTGATAAAAAGGAATAATAAACTTGAAAACGGTTCTCAATAATGTAAATAATTAACTTCATTTTATTATTCAGGAAGATAAAAAATATAATTTATGAATCAGACTTGAGTTACGAAACTTCATCTCAATCTTGTTTCATCGAGGAAGAGTTCGATGTTATACACCCTACTTATTTTATGTGATGTATATACATCCCCTATGACTTATCATATAATTTATTTATTTATTACCACGTTATTTAATCTTTTGATAAATATTATTCTTTAATTGGGTATATGTTTTAAATGTTCAATGTGGTTTGGGATGCTTTGAATGTTTATAGAATTAATTATTTCTCCTTGTCAATATTCCTGATATTATTTTACATATTTATTTATATGGATATAAAATAAATAAAAAGAAAATTTTCTTTATATTTTTAATTTCATTCAAATGTTTTCAAAAATTATTCTTTTTTTGTCTTCTATATAGAATATTTTACTCTCTTTATAAAAGAAAAAAGTATGTTTTTAACATAGACGACGACAACGACTTCTCCGCCACTGTGACTATTATTTTACATTTGGATTACTTTACAAGACTAAATGTTTCAACAAAAAAAATACATATATTATTCCAATTTTATACATAATTTTATATTGAATGTGGTTTTTAAAATGTATTGATTGTTTTTATATCTTAAAATGATTTCTTTTAATTGTAAATTAAATTTTATGAGTGAAATTATAAAAATTGAAGTATTTATGTGTTGTGATTATATAATGGTACATTGTCATTTGAAAGGTGGTTATGTGGTAAAAAAGGATGTTTTTTTAGGTTTTAACCTCCAATTAATTGGGTTTGGAAGTCATCCATATAGCTATTCCATTTGTAAGAGTGACATTTATAGAAGCTGGCCATATGACTTTTCCATTTTTAAGACTGACATTTACGGAACTAAACCATATACTTATTCCATTATACTATAATTATGTCCCAAGTAAGCTAATTATATATTAGTATTTTTTTATGATTTTTCATGAAAATCAACGATTTTAAAAAGGTAAGATAACGATCTTTTTGAAATTATGATAACTTTTTCATGGTAAATAGTTATGTTTTTTTAAGGAAATGTTGTATGGGTTATCACTAGAATTGTAGTTTTATTTATATATGCCCCTTAATGAGATTTTTTCTCATCCCAAGTTTTAAAATATTTTTCACATGTATTAAGATTGGTAAGGAGAAAGTTGGTGTCATGATGAAAGTACTGAAGATGTGCCATGAAAATAAATATTTATTTATTTTAATCGGGTTTTCTTTGGTGGAAAAAATGGATACTGAGTAAAAGTGTACACATGTAATTCATGAGTCTACATTATAATATTTTATTCTAATTCACTAAAACTATAAACTAAAAAGATCCTTGAATGTGAGTTCTAGTTCAAAAATACCTGAATTTGTTATGTTTAAGGCTGAGTCCTTATAGTTGTTATCAGATGATGATTTAGAAAACTTTGTATATTAGGATATTTTCTAAAGTGTTAGGGATATCATCACAATTTAATAATAATAAATATTATTATATGTTTAATTCCTTACAATCCAATTTTAGGCTTTATGTTATGAAATTTTAAGGCCAATAATGGTATTTTTGGAGGCATTCACCTTGGAAGTAATTTTTGGTTATTACCTTTTGGGATTTAAAATGAGAGGTATAAGATAAAAATATAGTTTAAAACATGTTATTGTTATTTTTGAGGAATTTATGATATTTTTGGAATTATATAGTTTATAAAAAGGAAAACTAGTAGGATTAGTGATAACCCATCATGTTCGTAAAGGTCGTAAGAATCGAACTCACAACCGAAAGGAAAGAAGGATGCATCTACTACCATTGGCCTATGTGAAGTCTCAGGATAGTGTAACTCTTTCTTTTTAAATAAATAATTTGATGGATGAATAATAAGTTGATTTTTCTAACATATGTTTTATCTAATAGATAACCTTGGGATTGTATTTTTTTGATTCAATGATTAATATTTTTTTGGATGATGTTTGCTATTTTAGGAATCCTATAAGATTATGGTAAATATAATACTATGGTATTTTCCATGAAATTTAAATGTTGAATTATATTTTTTAAGAATCTATTATTTTATTGTGGACTTTGGGTGGTTCATGTTTTTTATGGAAATGATTAACCTATCTAGGAGAATATGTGATTAGGAATTTTTTTTGGAATGAGACTTCAAGAGTAATTGATGTTACAAAGAGATAAATGTTAAAATGTATCTTGGAAGATTATGTGACCAAATAATTCTGAATATTGGGTTTCAATGTTAGTTTGGATTGTTTTTAGGATTTTTAAGGACAGTTATTTATTGAATGGTCTATGTTGACCTTTGGGTAACATTGTTGAATTTTTGATATTAAAGTAATTTTTTCATTATATAATGGTTTATTATTTTTGGGGGATTATCTTACCTTAACCAAACCATTTTTATTTTTGTTAATTTATAAATATTGGATAAATATATAGTTAATCTTTTGGATATTTTATGATTATCTAGAAGTTGATTCTCGTGCTTTAGGCGTGAAACATTTATCTTCAAAAATCATATTTTAGAGAAAAAAAGATGTTTTTAGGGTGAAAATTGACTAAAGGATGCAGCTATACTTTTAAATTAATTAAGTTTCTTTATTTTTTTAGTCTAGGAATAAGGTTAATTCCATGACTCAATGAATGGTATATGAAACTAAAAATATTATCTGTTTTCTTTTCTTACTAAGGAATCAATGACCTTTTAACCAATCATTGATTTATATTTTTGTGATTTATAACTTTCTATTAACCATATTTTTATTACAATCTATCATAATATGATGGTTATTTTTATCTTCTATATCCATGGTTTCCTACATGGAAACCTTGTATGTGTTATCTCAGGTGACCATCATACTTTTGTTTCTTTCTTTTTAAGTGAAAGTTTTATTGACACTTCTTCCAATATAGGACTTTAATAAATGTATTTTGAAAATTAAAACCATATTTTCAATACCAATCTCAAATTGAGAGGATTATGTTTATAAATGGGGGAGGGGAGAATTTAACATATTGAGTTTTTAAAAGGAAACACTATGCTCAAAAGCAGAAATTATACGCCACATCGAGTTTAAGTGATCAACTAAATTATATTTAAATGATATAGTTAAAACCTAACCGTTAGAATGATGGAATGAATAGTATTAACTGAATTATGAAAATATTCTTTACACACACAAATATATAATTAATTATTTGGTGAATAGTTAATTATAAATGAATGTAAAATCTTTTTTAAATAAAAGGAAATGCTTTTCTAAAAATCTATTTAAATGTGCTCAAGTGTGTTTAATAAATAATAAAAACACTCTTGTTGGATTATATAAATGAAATATATATGAAATATACTAAATATAATCTTTAAAAATCATCTTATGTGTTTTATAAACTTAATATAAGAAAAAAAATTCTTTTACAAATTAAAGAAGTATTATTAGTAAAGAGAGTTTTGTCTCCTTTTGATGGCGCACATATTTTAAATCTAATGTTTTCACTTTTATATTTTATATTTGGAAAAATAAATATATTATTTTAAATAATGTAATAAAAATTTACTTTGGTTGAATTTTTTTAATATTTTAGGACAAGATTCTTTTTTGATGAATAGTGAAAAATAATGCATTTTAAATGAAAACTACTTTTTCATCAAATTTATATATAGTGTTAAATAATATTTTTGAATTGTTTTAAAGTATATTTAGATAATTCTTTTATAATTTAATCCAATTTAGGTAATTTAAATCAATTTAACATTGAAATTATATATAAAAACTTGGTGAACTTTTGAACATTTTATATTAAAAACTCATTTTATTATTCTGTCAACGAGATTAATTATTAATTAATTTTGAAGAATTATGTGGTTTTAATTTGAAAAAATGGACTCTATATTTTGAATAATATGGTCCAAATTATTTAAATATAACCCTCTTATTTTTTTAAATTATGAATAGTAAATTTTGTAATAATTTTTATTACCATGGTTAAGGGTAAATTGGGTAATTAAAGGGAAAAATTATTTTAAAAATATAAAATTATCCTAAAAGTTCTCCTTATTTAATTTTATGTGTTTCTACCATTATAATATTTGGGTTGTGTTTTGGATCACTTTGAGCTGTTTGGATGACTTTAATGGATTTATAATATTATATTCAATGAAATCCATTTTTGCTACATTATTTTTATCACATAATATATTTATAAAATGTGGTTGTATAGGGTATTTATTCGACTATAAATAGTATTAAAAAATATAAAAATATTACTTACATCATGGTAATTTATTTATAATTTTTAGGAAATAAGTATTTAAATTAAATGGTGAGACAATGACGATGTAGTAATTTCTTAATTAATGAAAGAATCAAATAAATAATATTATAAACATTAAAATGAATATAATTTATATAATTCATGTATTATATGAATTTCATGGATGATTTTTACATTTTAGGGACGTTTTAATAGAGTTTTTTTGGCTATATCATGGAGTTATTATATTTTAAAAAAGACATGAAATGAATAGTTTTAAAATTCAGACAAATGGTATTTAAAAATATATATATTTTATTAAATGTTATAATATATTTAAAAATAAAAGACTCATTAAACTAGTTTGGATAATTCCTAATATGAAATTCCTTAATCTTTTATTGTTATTTTGATATTTTATAGTAATTATATTATCTCAAAAAGTGTAAATAACAAGATATCATGGTAGGATTTAAAACGGTAAAAAAGGGTTACAATAAAAAGATAAGAATTAAAAAATAATAAAAACTTTTGTAATTTTTATTGGATTTATTTATTTATACCTATATTCATCCTACCTTCTAACTAAATCAATTTGGATCCATTTTTGAATAGAGTATTAATTTATATTAATTTAATATTTTGAATCATTCCAAGATTGGCCCTCCCATCTCTTATAAAAGGGTGTGACTTCCTATTATTTATTAAAACATAAAAACCATTTTGTTTCAGCCAATATCTACTAAAATACCTTACTAAAATACCTCCCCAAATTCGTGAGGCCTTAGTTTAGGTAAAAAACCCTCTTTATAGGTGTTAAGATGTTAATAAAAGGTGATTATCCATAGGAAATGTATTGTTTTAATCTAGTATTTCTGTTTTATTTCTTCTCCCAATTACTTCAAATATTATTCAACCATTATGATATAATAAATACATTATAATCAATATAATGAGATTTTATTATGTTAATATCATCACCTAATTCCTTATCCACTTCCATCAAATGTGAAAAGAATTAATCATTCGTGCGTATGTGTAAACTATCACCTCCACGAACTGATATAATTAATTTTACATAACCATCTCTCAAGGCTGGTTATAATGATGAAATTAATTTTAATATGTGATATTGAAGAAATATTTATAATTACTAGAAAATAATATATGAATTATGTTCTTACTTCCCATACACATAAAAATGATAACATCCTTCGTGCGTATATGAGAACTATCACATCCACTAAGCGATGTGCTTTGTTTTCATTCACCTTATCACAAGTATGATATATATAAAGATATTAAATTTTTTAATATTATATTTATTATATTATTATAGTTTTGTAAATTTAAAATAACAATCACCTTAATTACATAATGATCGATGAAAAATGCGAATGTAACTAATGCGTACATACGACCTATAGTCTCAATGATTATAACGTTTCTCATTTTTATTTACCATACATAAATATTTTGATTTAAATGTAAAATTAATATTTAAAAGTGATTATTATGTCATGAATATTATTCTATAGTTGATGGAATAATGAACACTTTTGTCTATTGACATCATACCAAGTCATTTTGAACTCACATGTCGAATATCATCAAAACATCAAATACAAACTTAAATAATTAATAATTGTTATAATAGGATGACAAGTGATATAAAAGGGATAATAAACCTGAAAATGGTTATCAATAAAGTTGATAATTAACATCATTTTATTATTTTGGAAGATAATAACACACTTGATGAATTAGACTCAAGGTAAGGGACTTCATCTCAATCTTTTTTTATAGAGGAAGAGTTTGATATTATACATCCACTATATTTTATGAGTTTTATATAAAAAACCTATGACTTATAATATAATTAATTAATTTATTAACAAGTTATTTACTATTTTTATAAATATTATTCTTTCATTGGGTTTGTGATTTAAATGCTCAAAGTGGTAAGGGACTCTCTGAATATTTAAAGAATTAATCCTTTCTCCATGTCAATATTCTTGATATTATTTTACATATCTATTTATATGGATAGAAAATTAATATAAATAAAAATTTCAATCAATTTTTAATTTAATTTAATTTTTTAATTTTTTTTCTTTTTATACCTTTTATATAGAGTGTTTTACTTTCTTTATAAATGAAAAAAAAATTAATGTATACGGAAAAAACAACTTCTCTACCACCATGACCATTATTTGATATTTGGATTCCTCTACAATCCATAATTGTTAAAATAAAAATACACATGTTATTCTCATTTTATGGGTATTTTGATATGGAAAATGGTTTTGAAAATGGATTGATTATTTAAACTTCTTGAAATCATTTCTTGTGATTGAAAATGAAATTTTATTAGTGAAATGCTAAAAATTTAAATATTTTTGTGTTATGATTATATAATGGAACATAGTCATTTTATGGGTGGTTACATGATAAAACAAGGATGGGTGGTAACATTATAACCTTAAATTCATTGTGTTTTTAAGTTGGTCGTATGGATATTCCATTTTTAAGAGTGAAATGTATGTAAGTGAGACGTATGGATATTACATTTTTAAGAGTGACATGTATGGAAGTTGAACTTATTGTTATTCCATTGTAATTTAATTATTTCCCAAGTTATGTACTTATATATTATGTGTTTGATTCTGATTTTTCATGAAAATTATTTATTTTCAAAAGGTAATATAATGAAATTTTTGAATTGATGATATCTTTTCAGGGTAAAAAAGGAATGTTTTTTATGGAAATATTTTTTGGGTTTTAACTGGACAAATGGTTTTATTAATTTTTATACCATACTGATCTTTATTGTGCATCCCCTGTTTTAAAATATTTTCCACATGTATTAAGATTTTTAAGGACAAAAAATAAGTCAAGATGAAAGTATTGAAGACATGTCATTAAAATAAAGCATGTTTTATTTTAACAGGGTTTTCTTTAGTGGAAAAACGGATACTATGTAAAAGTGTCCACATGTAATTTATGGTCCACATTTTAATAATTTCTCTGTATTACATGAAACTCTAAATGAAAAATATCCTCAAATGTGAATTCTAGTTAAAAAATAGTCAAATAAATTATATTTAAGACTGAGTCCTTATAGAAAATATGGAGATTATTCATAAATATTTCCTAAGTGGAAATCTCATAAAGAGATTCAGGAAGGTGGTATTAGTATTGGTTATACCTCCAAAGATAAAGAGATCTCAAATGAAATGATATTGGTATGTGATATTCTTCAATCATTATTTACAATAAACATAATAATAATGATTATATTGGGGTTGAGGAACCTCAATAAATTATTCATATTTCACATTATAGGAAAGAAGTATTAATGGAAAAGTTGATGAAGCCTGAGTAATAGTTTGACAATAAATTTGGATGAATTAAGTATTTATGTTTTGAAATTCAATGATTATGTCATATAACACATGAAATATATAATTATTTTAATTTTATGTTTTCAATAAGGTCTAGGAATGATATGTTTACTGTTGATAAAGAATTATGAAAGTGATATTTTGATTAAGGGAAGGTAACCTTAATTTGATAAAGATGTTGAGAAAATTATGTTTATCTTGGAAAAAGACATGATTGATTTGGATAAATTAAAATGTATAGCACTGATTAGGCTGGATCTCATTACCGATTTGTTGTAAAAGTGATCTATGTCATCATGGATGAATTTTAGAAATTATTGTATTTAGGGAATATGTTAAGTAACCTTTGGAATTAGGAATCATTCATGTTTTAAAAAAAAATTTATGGAAATTAAGGTTATTACCATATTTCAAGATAATATACGATGATGATATTCATATGTTTTGAATGTGGAAACCAAGAGATACTTTGTGATATATGGGGGATCATTTTTAAGCTGGTTTTGTGTTATTCTTTCTAATGTTTTGTATTTTAATCTTTAATAAGGGTTAAAAGGTTAACCATTTATGGGATGTTTAAGTTAAAATTTAGTTGAGGTTTGCGAGATTAAATTATTGTCTCACCAAATTAGGATTTGTGCATTTTGGATAATTTTCTCTACAATTTTGCGTTGATGGAAATTGAAGAGAGATGGGATGAATTATCATGGATCTCATGGTATGTTAGTGCTTCAAGAATGAAAAATTCAGCCTTATGTTTAGTGTAAATTGGTCAAGAAATGACCAAAGGGTGAGATTATACTTATGAAAGGGAATTAAATAATTTAAGCATAAATTCTCATGGAAATTCTTTATCCTTATGGAAATGATCTAGAAACCAAAAAGGTTATCCTAGTACCATATTTTCAGATAAATAAAATAATCCCTCAAATAATCACATATTTATGGAATTGTGATTATTAACTCTCTCCTAACCATGTTATATATCACTATACTCTAGAACTTGATAGTCATATTTCTCTTCAATATCCATGTTTTCACTTTCCACCTATGTTCTTCTATGTGGAAACCCACCTATGTATTACTCTGGGTAACCGTTATGGTTCCAAATTTATTTTTTTAAGGAAGTTTTATTGTTAATTTTTAAAAATTGGTTTCTATGAAATGAAATTTCAAGTATTAAATATTTAATAACCTAGATGAATTTTGAGGGGGAAATTCATTTTTAAGGGGGGTATAATCTAACACCCTGAGATTTTGATATTTTTTTGATTTAATTTAATCTTTTTGATATTTTTTCCTTTAATGAAACAATAAATTCAGTTTTTCTTGCATTATATTCAACACCATTTTAAACGTTTACTATAAAAAAACTAATATTATCTTGCGGTACATGAAACACTTAGTTAGCTTGTGGTATACACAACACTGAGTTTTACCTCCTTTTAATGGCGCACCAATTTTTAAAACTAAAATTTTAAACATTTTTGAATTTTATTTTCAAAAATAAACATCAGATTTAAATTTTGAATATTTCAGTTATATTAGTGTGAATTTTTGTGATTTTTATAAGAAACATTATTTTTTGATGAGTTATTAAAAATACTTTATTTTAGTTCAAAACTGCATATTCGTTCAAATAGTTATTAATATTAAATTATATTTTAAATTGGTTTCTAAATTAAATAGATAAATTATAAATATATCAATCAAGTATATGTCTGTAGAATCATTTTTATATTTAAATTATATATAAACACTTATTTAACATCTGAAGGTTTTTACTTTAAAAACCCTCTTTCTCACCATGTCTGCAGGATTAGCATTAAACATAATTTTCCCACTTATGTAATTTGAATTTTGAAAAATAGAAGTTAAAGTTTTTAATAAGTATAATTCTTCTGTTCTAATAAGATCAACTTAATTTATCGGCCAAAAATATTATTGAATGTTACTAAAATTAATTACAGTGATTGAGGTAAAATTAAACTTATTAAGGGACTAAAAATTTATCGTAAGGACCAAAATTATATGGAAACTTATCCAAAGAAACTTTTATGAATCTAATTAGAGAATATAACCTCTTGTTTTTATTTGTATGGGTTATTTTGATATTATTTAATGGAATTTCTCTATATTAAAGGTTAAGTAAGGAAGAAGGCAAAAAGATAACTTTCCTTAACTTTAACATTTATAAAACATTGTGATATGTAAAAAAAATCATATTTGGGGTTATAAATATAATTTTTAAACATATATTGGTTATTGTTACCATATTAATTTAAGATTAACTTTTAGAGATGATTTATCTAGCTAAAATTCTTAAGAAAATCCAATGTAGTGATTTTTTAGTTAATAATTAACTAAACAGAATGATACTACATATATTGAAAGTGAAGTAAATTGATTTAATTACTGTCTCTAATTATTATTTTATATGAATTTAATGTTAAAAATATAATACTCAATATATTTTAATTTCATTTTTTTTGATATTTTAAAATTTAAATATAATAAATAATGTCAAAATTGATATTAACGTAATCTTATAATAAATGATCTTTTATTAAATGATTTAAAATTAATAAAAATCATATATTCTGAAAACTGATTTTTAAGTGTTAATAAATATTAAATTTGGTCTATTAATGGGCCAATTTATCTTTTATAATTAACATATTTACCTATAGATTATTAAAATGGTTTTAGCACGGACCGAGTTTAGGAAGTATTTTTATGCGTCACATGCCCTTTTTATAAATTAATTTCAAAAAGAGATGATATTTTTATTTTGTAAATTAAGTATAATATTTATAATCAAGAGGGTCTATATTTTCAACAAAATTATCAGTTTAACTTAGAAATAATGGTTAAACTACAAAGTTTATAAAACTAGGATCTTTAATAAAAAATGACATAATTGGGGAAACTAAGAAGTTTAGGAACCAGATTGTTAAAATGCACATATTTCTGTATGGTGAAGGTTTTTATTGACTATTAATCCCCTTTAAACATATATTTTTCCATTTTTGAGTCACATTAGTTAATTTTTACCTCCCATTAATGAATACATTTTGGTATTTACAAGTGTGTCACTCCCCTTCCACTTTAAAAATGCAAGCATTCTCCCTTTACTCAAACCTCTCAAACCACTTAGGTTAAAAAAATATCTACCAAATTCACATCCAAACATCCATCCCTTATTTCATGATGCCTCTGTTTTGGAATAAATAAATCCAGGGAATCCATTTCGTGAAAACCCAAAAGAGTTACCCAAAGAAGAGGTAACATCCTTCCTCAAGCTCCTTTATCTTATTTTCATTCTCCACCACCTCCAATATTCTTATTACATGATTATAAAAAAACATCAGTATCATACATATAATCATATTTTTTATTACAAGGGTTCAACCTACACTTACACTAACTTCCATTTAATGGGTAACAAACATACTATTTATATTTGTGACAGACTACCGCCATACAAAATGATGATTGCTCATTTTTTACTTTATCACATTTCATGGTTGGGAATTATGATGGAAACACTATTTAAATATGATATATATAATAAATATTATGTATTTAATCTTTTTTAATTATTTTACAACACATATCTTTACACTTTCCATTTGGTCTAAATATGATAATTTCATTTGAGGAAGTGTGGACTACCGCCCACTCAAAGTGATGTGATTCGTTCACACAATACATAGAATATATTAAGGATGGGTTTAGGGAACTATTGTGATATATGTTAAATAATAATGCTAATTTAACTATATTATAAACATATATACTTATATTTCATTTCATTTATTTCTTTCAATATGATAATAAGATGGAAACATCGTTCATGCGTACGTACAACCTACATTTTCCACGAACTATTTATTCCATTTCAATCTTTTGTATTATCTAGATTATTATAATAAACATATGCTTAATATACATGATACTTATATCATTTTTACATTTTTAAATCATTATATATGTATAAGAACTAAATATATTTCAAATTAAGACACATGTGCAAAATAATGCATATATTATCTGAAGTGTAACTTTAACTTGAAATTGTTATCAAGAATGTAATATAAATTTATAATCAAAATAAATATGGTATTATATATAAAAATATGGGTTTTTGATATATTTACAATAAAATTATATTTATGATACAGTAAGTTTTTACAAGTACAATCTTGCGTCAAGACACAAGGTAAGGGAATTTCATCTCACTTTTTATTTTTGTGAGATACATGCTTTATTCACCACCCATTCCTTTTGTGTGGGGTGTATAATTACCATGGATGAATTATATGATTATTATAATTAAATTTATGGGTATTTAAATATACATTTAATTATATTTATTTCATGGGGTTTATGTTTCAGAAGTTTCCAAATTGGGAAAGTAATTTGGTCTCAATTTGCCTCCTTTGAGAAACATTCCAAGTTATGCACCTATATTTTTCCATAAGATGTATATAATTCCTTTAAAATTCTATATCATGAATCCAATTATTTTAATTATATTTTAATCTTCACTAAATATCATTTTCTTAAATTGGGATTATGGTTAATAGTTACTAAGTGGTAAGATTTTATTGAAACAATCTCATCAGTTTTGGAAATTGTTTATGTTTATGCTTCCGATGATGAAATCATATGATCCATATCTCAAGAAAACAAATTAATTTTATTATATTCTAGTTATTCATGATATATTCATGTATTGGTACCATTGTTACACAATTTGGTACATAATATAGTTAAGAACATTTTTTTTTATGAAATCATAACTTTACCTCTCTCTTTAGTTAGAAATCTATGTTCTTCGAAACCATGTTTCTAAAAGTGTTTTTATGATTTTTTTTATTTTTTAACTTATTTTCAAAGAAATTTTTTTCAAAATATTTTCAATTTTATTTTATAATTTATGAAGGAAATTTTTTTTCAAATGTTTTTCAATATTAGTTAATAAGTTTTCAATGTTCTCTTAAAGATAAAGTGTTTTAAATGTTTTGAATATTATTTTATATGTTTTCAAGAAAAAGTTTTTCAAAATTATTTATAGAATTATTTATATATTTTTAATGTATTTTAAATGAAAAAGGTTTCTAATTTTTTTAATGCGTTATTTTTATGTTCTAAAGTTTTTTTTCAAGAAAATGGTTTTCAAAAGGTTTTATGTTTTAAATACCATTTTCCAAGAGGAAATTATATTTTAATCACAAAATGTTTTTAAAATATCTTTCCAAGATTATTTTCCATCTAATATGACATCGGTTGATGTTACTAATTACATTCAAGGAAATTATCCAAAGGTTCCATTCATATTATTTATCTTAATGGATTTTGTTTTAATGTCATGATGTTTATGAAAAACATTTTCTATTTCATGAGTTATATGTTTATTAAACATGTTCCTCTTCTATAGGTTATATTCCTATGAAACCAACTTCACTTCAATAGGTTATACCAAGACAAAATAATATGGAACCAATTTACTTTCATTTGTTATTATAGGATGAAACCATTAAAAACCTATATATTTTACATAGGTTATGATATCATTAATTGTTTATGATATTCATTTCATTTCATCGATTATGATAGGATGTTTATAATATCAATATCTTTTCATGGGTTAGGATTTGATGAATTTTTTATTATCTTTTGGAACACATATGTATTATTTTATTACGATATGGGTGGGACTAATATCTCCCTCAAATAATTGGGTAAATATTTATATCTCATGAGATAATGATGGGAATCATGTTGATGAGCTTGATCCACTATAAGAATATGAGGAATCCCAATCCCTTAAAAGGATAGGACAATGACTAGGGATGGTGGTTTTTCCCACCTAATAGGTGTAGTCACCCTTAATATGAAAGATGGGGAAAACAGGTCCACTATGGGAAGATGTGGAAAATCGATCCCTTACAAGGAAAGGACTATGACTGGGCATGGTGGTGTATCATGCATAATAGGTGCAGTTCCCATGAACTGAATTAATAAGTTCAAGGACTGCATCTTGACTTGTAGGGAATGATAACACATTTCTATATATGCCACAATTCCATGTCTTTTTTCTAGGAAATTATTTCATGGATTATGTTATTTATTTCCCTATGATTCATGCCTTATAAACTACCAAATTCTATTCCATGATTCATGTTTTTGATATTATGATATATAGGGCATGATATTATAATGTTTTGATCGAATTATCATTACCTAATTCTCATGTTTATGATTACATGGCTTCCTTGTTTTTCCTTATCGAGCATCCGTTCTTTCCCGTTTTTACATTTCCTTCCCCATGTTATGAAGATTTGAATTATGTTTGTTGTGTCTAAGAAGGTGATGGTTAAGAAGAACCTAGTGGGAAATAATGTATCTTATTTATGTACCTGTGTTTAGGTTTCCATATTTCCCAGGTCACTAAGATAATACTGTTTTTGGGACTCTACTTGTGTAATGTTTTAAGTATTCTACAAAAGTTATTTAATGTCTGTATGTTTGAAACTAGGTCATTATAGGAACTAGCCAGAGTGGTCTATTAATCGGATGCCTATGCTAGCTCATGAAAACCTTGAGGGATGTTCTCGATCACCAAAGTGTGGCATCCAGTGCCAAATATTCAAATAATACTCAGTCAGAATGATTTCACCCGAATAAATAAATATTAAGAAAGAAGGGGAAAATCATTAAAAAAACACACATGAACTATCTATATATCAGACATACTTGAAAATTCAAATGAGAAGAAATAAATAAAAAAAATATTATTTAAAATAATTTTTTAAAAAATAAAATAAATCCCCTTTCTAACCTTAGCCACTTCCATATAGAAACAACTACCACTAAATACCAATCCTTGGACACTTTAATATATCTACACCTTTAACCATATAATTTAATAAAAGGACAACGTAAATGATGTGGTAAAAGAAACTAAGACAATAAATAAAAACTAATGACATGCCACCATGTGACTATAGGAATCACTAAAAAATAAATAATCTCAAGGATTTCAGAGAGGTAATAGATGATTCAAAACCTGTAATTGAAATGATATGATAAATGTGAGTGATAAGTTTAGTATGGATACAATAGTAAACCTCAACCCATGTACAATATTTAAATACAAGATCAATCTTTTTTTATTTTGAAATAAATTAATTAAAAAATGTTTCTTTAAACATAATACAATAAAATCCAATAAAAAATAATAAACATTTTTTATTTTTTTTAAATGAGCACAGTTATAGGGAAACAATTTATTTGGTTATAACCATCTTGAATAAAAAAATATATTTTAAAATTCTTTTAAAATAATCTTTAAAATATAATTTATAAAACCAGTTTTACTAATCATAGATAATTCTAAAATATAAAAAAAGGATATGAGTTGTGGTAGTATAAAGTAAGGACAAAAAAAATACATAAAGTCATTATTTTAAAATGGGAATCATGGGGAAAACACCCTAAGTTTTAGTAATACCACAAAAAAGGCAATACTTCTATAGAATCTAGTGAAAATATATAGAAATACACCATTATCCAGCAGAAAAAATACAAAGACATCACTAGCATAGTTTATGGAAACAAATCTTGTCCCTTTGAGGTTTAACTTCCTAAGAACTTGGGGTTCCAATGATGTTTCAATTATATTACAATAAACAATATTAAATAATATATCTAAATGATTCCCCAAATTCCATAACCGTATCAAATCAATGAAAACCCAAATGCGTATTCAAACCACACATCAAGCCCTTTAGGAAAGTTAGTTCTATTTAACACCAAAGAATTTTCAATTTTAAAAACCATCAAGGATTTAACAGTTATCGAAAGGTTCCAATCAGGCCTTATAGTTCATTTTAGTTTCCACATAAGGATTATTTAAGAAACCAAAATTTAGTAACTCTTTTTATACCTAAATATTCACTCCATATTTATGTCAATAAACACAGATATATATATATATATATTATATTTTTCCACAAATTCACACACACCCAGGTGAATGCGAACACATAAAAAGTTATATATATATATATTTATGAACTTATATTTTCCTAACTATAGTAGAGAAAAAATTTCATTTAAAAGACACACACATTTATAAAAAAATTAATTTGAAATGATATCTAATTTCTTTTCATTTTAGGTATTAGTTGAAATCCCAAGTAAAATTTGTGAAATAATTCTAAAATCACATTGAAGGCCCAAAAACCTTCTAAACCACAAAATCAATTTATAAGGGCTTATTGGGTAGTTTATAAAATATCTAAAGAACAAGTAAGTTCCAAAATATATTTTAAATCATATAGTTATAAAGAAAAGGACCATTTCAATTGATGGAAACCAAGTAAAACATGGTTTCCATACCAAAGATGATTATAAATACCATTATGAATATTAACAAATATCATAATCATGGGTTTAATGAACATGTAGTAAAGGGTTTCTAAATTAAAATCCCTAAAAATGGGGAAACCTATTGGTAACTCGATACATTCGACAGACAAGCTACAATACCTTCATGAACAATGGGATGTAGACCTTATAATAGGGTTACACACCCTATAGAATAATAATCGAAAGTAATAATAGGTCAGTACCCATATAAGGTTTTCCCAATCACATGTACACCTTGAGGAAAATAAATGGAGAAGAATAAGGGAGAGGAAATAGGAAAAAGAGGATAATAAACTCTTATATAAGATGGACACACATGAAATTTCTTAGATAATAAAAATAAATGGTAAGGGGATGAATGGGAGATGTGGCACAGTCTCCTAGTGGTCGCATTTCGCATATAATGAAGGGGGGATAATTTTGGGTTTTAAAAGAGTCTCGGGAAAAATGGAAATCCCAATTTTTTATTTAATATGTAAATCACAGGATTCATGTTTTATTTACCTAAAATATGAACCAACCGTGATCCCATTACTATGAACAAAAGATGACTCGTATGGTTTTCTAACATAGTGTGGAAAGCCATGCACTGAATATGTGTAAAAAATATATTAAAATATGCAGCCTACCTACATTGTTATCACCCAATTTGTCCAACTATGTGACTAAACCATGTGAACAAAAAAATATTTGGAAATTCAAAAATTTAAAATATCCAATACTTTCAAATAATGAGATAATTAATTAATTAACCAATCAATCAATCAATTAATGCTGATTTTAAGGGTTGAGGTGTGATGATACAAAACTATTGGGTTCTAGAATTGTGAGATAACTTGTGATATGTAATTATTAGATCTCTAAAATTATGTCACATATATATGTATATATATATGTTGACATTGTCTCATCAAAGTTTGTACCAAAGTAGTGTTTCAGTTATATTTGGAATTAAGACTTGAAAACATTAGTGAAAACCCTATAGATCTGTCTAAATATAGGAAAAAAACATTAAATTTCGGTAAAGTAATGAATGGTGGTTATCCTACCCATATCATCCCTATTTGGATACTAAAATTTCATGTAGGGCATGACATAGATGACCCTAGGTATAATAATCCCTTTAATATAATAGTTTTGGTGTTATGTTGAACATCACTTGATTCAAAAATAGGTGGGCCAAACCGCACCCCTAGTTTCACACTCATGAGGTATTTTATTGGTTTGATTATCTAGGTATGTTAGATAACCTAATAGGTAAATAACAATGAGTATCCAATACTGAAACCTAGATAATTAATAAGTCATGTAATATATTCCATTTATGATTTATTTATGTGATGTTAATAGTTTTCCTATTTATATGATTACTAAATTTATTATTTTCATCCATAACATTACTTTATTTTAGTACATGTTCAGAGATAATATTAATCAAGTTAACAATGCATGTAATGGAAAATGAAATTATTATATCATTAAGAGTCCAAATATAATGGTATTTAATGTGAAAAATATTTTTCCATGCTCAGCCAACTATCTCAAGAAAGGGAAAATAATGAGAACCATTTTCATTATCAGAATACACAAAAACAAGATCAACTAGATATAGATTCTTCCATGGGAAAATTCCCACCATATTTTATAGAGTCTTAAGATCCATAATTATTGAAAAATGGATCCATTAATTTGAGATTAAATGGTTATTCCAATAGTACTTAGACCCTGAGAAGGTTGTTTTAGTTATTTATCAATTAGAATGTGAATCTAACTAATGGTAGAACATCATTAAGAATACCATGTAAAAAATTATTTTTTTATCTATATAATGAGAAAAGGTCAAGAAAATAATTTTCACAAAATATTTTCTCTGAAATATTCACATGAATATAGAGCAAGAATTCTTTCAGATTAAATAATAGGAGGAATCATAAATTATTACCTATGAGGTAAGCATTATTAGTTTATCAATCTTCGCATAAAATTTTATTACAGAGAATGTAGAGAGGATAAATTGATTATTTAGTGAAAAAAAATAAGTTTATTAAAATAAATTATTTATGAGAGACTTTCATAGATTTGATGAAATTGTTCATTGTGCACATAAAATGGAAATAGAAACCAGATTCTCTCATTATTCACATCACTATTTTGATAAGAAAATAAAAATGGAGTTTCGTGGAAACTTGACTTAAAAACAATACGCTGGGAAAACAATTAAGAACCATGATGTCAAAATTTTAGGATTAAGTTCCCGTTAAATTCTCTAATAGGATCAAGAAAAATATTTACATGTTTTAATATAAGATAGAAATCTCACAGTTGATGGAGAGTCGTTAATAGGTCAACTAACATAATAATAGAGAAGAGTTCATAAAATATTGCACCACCCACACATCAATGATTCAATGGTTTTTTGGAATTTCAAATCAATTCACCTATCCAAGGGTTAATGAGGATAATAATCCCTAAAAACATTTGAAACCATTGGAAAATGGAATACCCACATTGGTCAATACTACTGAAGTGGTCAATAATAATGAAATTTTTAATGGTGTACTTATTCTCCACTCTAGTTATATAAATATCTAATTAAATTTTGTTTCTTTGAATTGTTTTATATCATAAAAATTCATAAAAAATATTTATTCATGATGTTAAACATTTGATGTTAAATTATCCATTAACACACTTTTTGGTGAAATGATTGCATCAAAGTTTAAAACTCTTCCAGGATCATGGTTTTTGGGAGGATACTTCATATAAATATAGTTCAACTTACTTAGGTATAATTCAATGCAATATGGATCATTGATTAACCCTATATACCTAGGGAATATACTGATTTTTTGGAAAATTAAATCTCATGTTATATTAAAAAACATCTCATTATAAAATATCAATGAAAGGATGATTATGACTCTATTTTGAAGTGAGTTTTATAATGTGGGATGCGATTCCAAATAAAGAGGGACTCATGGATCAAATTGTAATGGATGAACTCATTATTGGAGATATACCAATTATATGGGAGTTTACTGATGTATTTACTAAATAATATCTTATCCTTCTCCTAGAACATGAAGTGGAATGTTTTTTTTTGAACTCATTGTGGATTTTATTCTACGAAAAAAAATTCACTTATAGAATATTTCCCATGGAATTAAGGGAATTAATGAATTAACATTAGGTGAATCTGAAAAAGGATTACAAATAAATTTTATTCATCATGGGGAGCATCAGTAATATATTTCAAGGAAAATGATAGATTAATGCATATTTGAATTAATTATCAGGAACAAAACAAGATCAAGATAATGAACACATATCCTTGATCCTATATTAACGATCAATTTGATCAATATAGATGTAACACCCTAAGTTTTTGTGAATATTTCCCCCCCAAATAAATTAAATTTCTTTTATTTATTACATTGAATGCTAAAATAATCCAAACATTCTTTATATGCTATACCAAGCTAATATTGCGCTCACAACACTGATTGGGCTTGTTCTATGCGCAACATTGAGTTTCTACAAAATAAAATTTTATTATATGAATTAATTAAATAGAATAGTTAAAACATAGCAATTAAATTTTTTAATATTAATAATAATAACAATATTTTAAATATTAGTTATAATTTTTTTCTATAGATAAATCATCTTGATAATCAGACATATAATTTTTAGAAAAGTTTATATATTTGAGATAATATTTTCTTTAAATAACTGCATTTTATGTCCTTCTATAGACAATAATAATGTTGATTTTAAACACTTTTAGAAATTAAATTTTATAAAAAACATTAATTTTGAATTCATAATCTCAAAATTATCTAAGGGTGAATTTTTGTGATTTTTCTTAAAAACTTTATTTTTTGATGAATAGTGAAAATACTGAATTTCAATAAAAAACTAATTTTTATATAATTTATTTATATAGTTAAAATATATTATAATTTTGTTTTAGAGTTTAATGAGATTAATTATAAATCAATTAATCCAATGTAGGTCATTGGAACTAATTTTAAAATGAAATTGGATATTAAAACATTCCAAATTTTTATTAATTTTTGCTTAAAAAACCTGCTATCACGACCTGTATCCACACCATTTTATATTCATATTTTTACCCTTTATTATAATTCTTTCTATGGGGCATGCAATGTCATACCACGATGTGCTAGCTGTTTCCCCGCATTCCCACTATTTAGTGGTGGGCGACATCTGTCGCTTATTCCGGGATGTTTTCTCCTTGACCAAAATGAGATGATTGGATTTTGGTCTCTCCTTCTATGGATTCCTCTTCAAAATTCGTTTCCTAGTTCGGGTCTCCCTTAAATATCAAAATATTGTTTCTAAGACTCTTTTCGGTTCCATATCTTTGTAGATGCCAGTTAATTACATTGCTTCTTTCAAGACATTATTAGGGGTCAAGTCAGTGCAGCAACCTTAAGTCAAGGGAGTAGTAAAGTTGGACATCACTGGTGTGTCTAGATGCTGAAACATTGGTACACCTGGATTTCTTCTCCTTATGATAGGGTTTCTCAAGGTAATGAAATCTTGAGGCATCCCACATCGAGTGCAGGGAATTTAATGCCATAGGCATGTACCTGAGATTTTCCTTATCTTCCCATGTTTAACATAGGGTATGCTCTGATTTTAATGTCTACAGGAGATGGATATCGAAACACTAATAAGGGTGGATCATATGTGTATATATTCATTATTTAACACTTGGGAGGTTTACTAAAAGGGCCGATCAGGACTCCTGATGAGGACGAATCCAAGGATTCATGGGTCCTTACAAAGGGGACACAATGGTTTACCATTGGCTGGAATTGAACCATGTGGAGGCCTCCTATAAACAATACATAGAAGAAAAGGATCAAAACCCACGTATTTAAAGAGGGATAATAATGGGATCGGGGTGTACACAATAGATAGCCACCCGAAGACATGCTAGGGATTATGCATGGTTAGCGGCCCGGGTACTTGCAGGGGCACTGAGGAAGTGGATATCATGATCTCACTGGAATGTGGCGGCCTAGGTAAGAATCAAGATGTTTGATGGATGGTTGAGTAAAGTGGTGGTGGTACATGATAGAGCCTACATGAAGACGATGGTGATGTTGGGCTTTAACCTCAGAGAGGCTTCCTGAATATCCCCATGCCAAGGAATCAAAGTCCACATAGTTTGGTTGAGTGATGGGATACCTGAGGAGGTGGCCAATAATAATGGATTAATGGATGAGACCCGAAGGAAGTAGAACCTCTGGGTTGGGGCCTTACCTTCCCAAAACAAAAAGTCTCAAGAGAGAGACCCGGATGAGACATGAGTGATGGTATTGAACCTCAAAGAGGATTCCTATGTATCCATGTGGTTGGGAATCAAATTCCACATAGTTCAAGATGGGGAATTGAATTGGGGTGTACCCAAAGGACAACAACATAGATTCCTGTTAGGGATTACGCATGGTTAGAGGCCCATTGAAAGAGAGACACTCTTGGTTGGAGGAGTATGATTTGAGTATGGGGATTATGCACGATTAGCAGCTTGGGTACTGGTCTGACACCACTAAAGGGTGGACTAAGGATGTGGGTCCCCAAAAAGGGGACACCTATGTTTTCCAGTGTTTGGGGTTGGACCATAGAAAGAATTCCTTTATACCCTATTTATGAGACAAGGATCCAAACCCCTGTAGTTTGAAATCATACAGTTTAGTTTCATGCGGTACAAAAATGGTCATATAGTTTATCATCATGCATGACAAGGGTGAACCGATGTGAAGTGGTTGGGGTCAATGGGAAATGGGATTGAACATTAGGTTGGCTTCCTACATACCATTCTTGAAAAGGGAATGGATCAATGTTAATGTAGTTTGGCTGTGAGGAATGAGTCTTGCACACTAAGGAATCCAAAGGATGGTTTCATGGTCGATGATTACTCTAAGCCCACATGAGTCATTCTCGGTGTGATAAACAAGAGACAAAAAAGAACTTATGATCATGTTTCAAAATTATAAGTTTTGGGGAATTGAGTGGGGATTACACATGGTTATCAATCAAAAAAGGAAAATGGGGATTACTCTGGGAGAGAAGCCCAAGTGGGGTCTAGATGTATGAGGATGATATGGACACCATACCTGGAACACCCCATCAGAGGGTGTTGGGGATTTTGTGGAGACTACCCATGGTGTGCATGGATACAAATCTCAGAGCATAAGAGATACTAAGAGTGCATCTGTGCCCATCCCCACTCTATTCCACTTAGACCTGTGACTTATGCAGTGATCATAGTTTAATGTCTCGTATCGACGAATCATTTTCTTAGCAGGTTAACGTCCTATTGCTTTGATAGTGAGGATTCACTCCTCACTAATAGAGTTAATATTTTCATAATTATTAATATGTTTTTCAATGATTTAATCCCTCTAAATTATTCAATTTCAGTATATTTTCATCATTTATGTGTTTTTGTTGTATTTTGGGCTTAAATGTGAAAATGGGGTAATTCTGTAAAATTGAGAGTTTTATATACCTTCTGTTTTTCAGGCATAAATTTTAAAATATTGGTCCAATTGAAGTGAATTTTTTTAGGATTTATATTCTCATGGGTTTCAAATTTTTATTCCGGACTAAGACCCAATTCGAAACCCAATCGTACAGAAAAATCAATCAAATAGAGAAATCAGTTTTCCAGGTAGAATGGACCCCACTGCATTAAATATGGAATAGCTCCTTCAGCCGACCTTAGAATGAGTTTATTCTAGCTGGTGTCAATATAGGAAATTCAAAGGATGGTTCAAAATAAATTTTATGAAATATGGAGCTCATTAAGGCATCCTTTGGGCGTGTCCAATTAGAAGTGGGTGAAACCGTTTTTGGCAGCGAGAAAAGTAATATACATTGCTTCATCCATATAATTCTTTACACCTATCCAATGAATCTAAAATTTTGAGGGTAGATATCTAACATTATTTCCAACATTCTATAAGAAGGGACCTCAGTGATTTTCATCCGGATGGTGGGCATAACAGAGTCAAACTACTAGAGGACTGATTCTGGAGGATCAATATTTCTGTTCTTGTTTTTCTTTCTTTTGTTCTTCTTAGCTCTTTAATGAATTCTTATTACCCATTTAACTCCGTTACCCTTACCATGGTGGGGTAGATATTTTGAGTGATTGGAGAATGGTAGGTTTACCCTTTTGTAATTCTTGAGTTCTTGCACGTAATGTTTTAATATTATCTTTTCTCTTCTACAAATTAGTTTAAATTTCTTATAACAGTTTTTATTATCATGTACGATTGTATCTGATATTAGATTATGTTGTTTATTTATATTTTGTCGATGATAAATATCTTCCTCAACTAGGTTCTGGTTTATAAATGATGGAATAGACCAGGATTTAATGGTGTAGTACTCGGTGATCACCGGTACATGTGTGAGGAGTGTTAAATGTTCTTGATTTCTTGGGATAAACAAGACCTGATTGGGAATTGCCTAAGATAATTGGAGGTATTCTCTACAACTATATTACACATTGGAATGAGATTAGACCAATAGTAGGTTTTAGTAAGGTTTATTCTCACATTTTTATTTGACCAAGAGAGTGAGAAGAAACGATTGTGGATTCTCACTCTTAACGATTTAGCAGAAGAGAATTGGGTAAAGTGAACTGTGATAGAATTAAAATTAGAAAACAGACCCTAACCTGATCCCCATTTCATACCACTAATTTAAATCACATCATTTTTCAATTTTTTTATAACTTTCACCAAATTTCTTTATGACATTTAGTTTCTTTCTTGTATTTTCCAAATCAAACAGTTTCAAAAACAACATCACTTCTTTATCTTATTTTAAGTGACAAACACTATTGTTGAGCACTCATGTCTAGAGAAAACCTAGGTAACCCCACTATAATAAATTTTAACTTAGATTATATTTTTTTTCCACACCCCATGACAGGAACGTGTCAAAACTTGGTGTCATTTCTAGGGAGGTAGCGCAAATATTTCTTTTCTTTTCTTTTCTATCTGCTCCTCTTTTCTCTTCAAAATTGCCTAACTAGTACCATAAAAACTGAACCATTACCCATAGATTCTGAAATTTAATGAACCTTGTTGAATAGACTTAGAAACATTAATTTTAAATATTAATTTTAAGAAATTACCCTTTGCAGACTCAAGTGAAAGTTCTAGTGTTCGCTCTGAGCCTGTCATCATGGCTGAAAATCAAAACCTAACTCTTAGAGACCTTTATACACCATAATTCCTTAATAAAAACAATCAACATGTCATGACAGTGTTATAAAATGATTTTGAAATGAAACCAAATATGATCAGTTTGCTTCCAAAGTTTCATGGTTTGGTATGGGAAGATCTAAACAAACACATTAAAGAGTCCACACATGTTTTCTCAATTTTCAGACCCAGTGGAGCTAATGAGGACCAGGTTAAGTGGAAGGAATTTTCGTTTTTATTGGATGGAGCTGCGAAAGAATGGTTTTATGGCCTAAAACTAGGAGATGTACATGACTAGAATGACTTGGTAATATGTTTTATGCAAAGATTCTTCCCCACCTCTAGAAACACATCCATTCAGAAGGAAATCTATGCCATACGACAATAATCTAGAGAAACCCTTTACGAATACTGGGAGAGATTTAAGAATATATGTGCTAGTTTTATACATCAATCCATTGAAGAACATAAATTTCTTGTATTCTTCTATAAAGGACTACTGTAAAATGACATAAACCTTCTTGATGCATCATCTGGAGGTGCACTGATTGACAAGTTGCCAGAAGAAGCCAAGGGATTGATTGAGAAGATTTCCCAGAACTCGCAGTAGTTTGGAACAAGAGGTATTGGAACACGAGGTATTCATGAGGTATGAACTTCTCATCCATCACCCTTATTAGAAACTAGGATTTAAGAGCTTAATAGTATGGTGATACAGATGGCCTTGAAGAAAGTTAGTGACCAACAAGCACCTGCTAAGGTATGTGGTTTATGCTCATCACCAGATCATTTAAATGACCAATGTTATGAAATATGAGGAGTGGAAACATGTGCAAAAACCTTTCAACCAAGACAGTTACAACAAAATCAAGGATGGAGAGATCCTAACAAAGTCCAATATGGGTTTGGAAATCAGCAGAATCAAGGTAGACCCCCATACCAAAACCATTTTCAAAACCAACTACCATTCCCGAATCAATTCCAGAAACCACCAACATTTCAACAAAGGTAGTATTATAACCATCCTTTATACAAAAAACCACACACTTTCCAAAGACCCTATGAGTAGCCATCCACTAGTGCACAGCCTCTAATTCAAATCCAGCAAGAATCTGAGTTTGAAGGACTGAAAGTCACTGTTAAAGATTTTTCCAACAAGTTTGAAAGTCGCATGGACTTTCTGACCAATAATCCAGGTAAAATACCTTCCCAAACAATCCCAAACCCAAAATATAATGTTAGAATTATAACTAAAAGAATTGGAAAAGAACTCCCGCCGCCATCCACCATTGAACCTAAACAATAATACATGATCTGGGAGAGAATGAAGTTGGAAATGATGAAAATTATTTGAAAATGCATCAGGAAGAATATAAGAAAGAGGGGGAGGATAAGGATGGGCCAAGGAAGAAGAAACAAGAAACACCATTTCAAAGGCAAAAAAGGGAGAAGAAAGATATACCACCACCATTTCCATCAAGGATGATTGAATCAAAGAGGTTGCAAGAAGAAACACTGCAAAAAGAAATTCTTGACACCTTCCAGAAAGTGGAAATCAACATACCTCTGTTTGAAGCACTCAAAAAAATTCCAAAGTATGCTAAATTTTTTAAGTATCTTTTCACCTAGAAGATTAGACTTCAAGGGAATAAGAGGACCAGTTTGGGAAGAAGTGTATCAACCATTATCACAACACAATTTCCAACCAAATGTTAATATCCAGGGACATTTTCTATTCCATGCACCATTGGTTCATTAAATTTATCTAATACTTTGTGAAATTTAGGTGCATTAATTAATCTATTGCATCACTCAGTATATACTTCTTTGCAGATGGGAGAATTGAATCCCACAAGAGTGGGGGTCTAGCTTGTAAATAGATCCACAGTTTTCCCAGCAGGAGTTCTGAAGGATGTCTTGGTAAAATTCAAATATCTTTTATTCCCTGATGACTTTTTTGTGTTGAATATGGGAGATTATCAGATCCCATCACACTCACCCATCATTTTGGGTAGAAATTTCTTGAAGATGGCCAAAACCATCATCAATGTCCATGAAGGGACACATACCAAGGAGTTTGGAGGTAACACTGTCCACTTCAATATTTTTCAATCCATGAGGCACCCATCAGATGATCATTCACTCTAATTACTCTCCCATGAAGATGGTATAGAACCAATTGATAAATCAGGTATGTTTCATGAATTTTTATCATTAGGATATAATTTTTCCATTAATAATATCACTGAACATATAGAGGCCCAAACTCTTGGAGATTCTGATTTCCTATTGGAAGAAGAGGTAAAATATTACTTCTTTGATAATTTGTTAAATGGTGATGAAGATGATATGATTTATTGTGTGCGTGATTTCAAACTATTGTAAGTGGAGAACCTTAATTTAGCTTCATCCCTTGAGAATCCTCCTGATCTAGAATTAAAACTATTACCCACTGATTTAAAATATGTTTACCTTATAGAGGGAGAGAAATTACTAGTAATAATTGCTAATAATCTATCTAAAACTCAAGAAAAATCATTGATTGAACTTTTGAGAGACAATTTCCAGGCAATAGGGTGGAGCTTAGGTGATATCCCTGGAATAAATACAAAACTTTTCTCACGTAGAATTTTTCTTGAAGGAGATTCCAAACATGTCAGAAAACCCCAAAGGAGGTTGAACCACACCCTAATAGAGGTTGTAAAAAATAGATTGAGAAGCTGTTAGAAGCTAGGATCATCTATCCCATATCATATTCACAATGGGTTAGCCTAATCCATGTAGACCCAAAGAAAATTGGCCTAACCATTGTGAGGAATGAAAGGAATGAATTAATCCCTGTGAGAATTCAGAATAGCTGGAGAGTATGAATAGAGTTTAGGAAGTTGAATCAGGTCACTCAAAAATATCATTTCCCTATCCCTTTCATTGACCAGATGCTAGAGAGGTTGGCAGGTATAACTCATTATTGCTTTTTGTATGGATTTTTAGGTTATTTTCAAGTTCCCATTTCTCCTGAGGATCAAGAGAAGACTGCATTTACCTGTCCTTTCAGTATTTTTTCATACAAAAGGATGCCATTTGGATTGTGTAATGCCACAGGTACATTTTAGAGGTGTATGTTAAGTATATTTTCTGATCACATTGAATATTTCTTGGAGGTTTTCTTGGATGATTTCACATTTTTTGGAAATTCTTTTGACCATTGTTTGAAAAATCTTTAAAATGTTTTGAAAACTGGAATTGAGAAAAACCTTGTTTTGAATTTTGAAAAGTGACATTTTATGGTTGATAGAGGAATTTTCCTTGTTCATGTCATTTCTCAGAAAGTCATTGAAGTTTATAAATCAAAAATTGAAGTGATAAATTCTTTTCCTTACCCAACTTGTGTGAAACATGTTAGATCATTTTTAGGACATGCAGGATTATACAGAAGGTTTATCAAATATTTCAGTAAGATTTATATCCCTCTCTCTAGGTTACTTTTGAATGATGATGATTTTGATTTCAATGGTTCATGTAGAGAAGCCTTTAATGAGTTGAAAATAACATTGATTACACCACCAAAAATACAGCCACCAAATTGGGAAGAACCATTTGAGCTGCTTTGGGATGCTTCAAACCAAGCTGTTGGTGCATTCCTTTCTCATAGAATTGAGGGTAGACCACAAGTCATTGCATATGCATCGAAAACCTTAGATGCAGCCCAATTCAACTACACAACAACAGAAAAAAAAGTTTTTAGTAGTTATTTTTTCATTTGAAAGATTTAGATCATATCTACTTGGAACTAAAGTCATTGTGTTTTCTGATCTTGCAGCTCTTAGGTACATGATGAAGAATGTTGAAGCAAAACCAAGGCTTGTGATATGGATGCTGTTACTACAGGAGTTCAACATAGAAATCAAAGATAAGAACGGATATGAGAATCAAGTGGCTGATCACTTAAGTGGACTACCCAACACCGTTGAAGATGAAATTCTAGACACTGAACCACTAAATGATCATCTTCCCGGAGAGTAGTTGTACTTGATTGAAGGAGAATTACCTTGGTATGCTGACATGGTAAATTTTCTGGTAACATCTCTGGTCCCATCGCATTTAAATTCTCACCAAATTCTCAAATTGAAAGCTGAATCTAGATATTACATATGGGATGATCCATTTCTATGGAATATTTGCAATGACCAAATGATAAGAAGATGTTTTCCTAAAAAATAAATTAATTTTTTCTTTATGTTTTTTCACACATTAGCTTGTAGAGGCCACTTTGGACCTCAAAGGGTAGCATGGAAGGTTTTAGAATCTGGACTTTATTGGCCAACACTTTTCAAAGATTCTCATGGATTTTTCAAACGGTGTGAAAAATGTCAGTTTATAGGAAATATTTCAAAGAGACAAGAAATTCCCCAAAAGGCACTTAATTTTTGTGAAATTTTTGAATTTTGGGGGATAGATTTTATGGGACCTTTCCTAATGTCATTTGTAAATTCTTATATTCTACTTGCTGTTTATTATGTTTCCAAATGGGTGGAAGCAAAAGCCACCAGGACTGACGATGCTAAATTTGGTTGCGATTTTGTCGGGGCTAACATATTTTGTAGGTTTGGAGTTCCTAGATCCATCATTAGTAATCAAAGGACTCACTTTTTAAATAGGATAATGGAGGATTTGTTGAAAAAGTATGAGGTGCATCATTAAATATCAACTCCCTGTCATCCATAGACTAATGGGCAAGCTGAAGTGTATAATAGAGAAATCAATGGAATTTTGGAAAATACTATTAATCCAAATAAGAAGGATTGGATACAAAGGTTGGAAGACACATTATGGGCTTATAGGACAGCCTAAAAACCCCCAATTTGAATGAGTCCCTATAGGTTGATTAATGGGAAAAGTTGTCACCTACCTATGGAATTGGAACACAAGGCATACTGGGCTGTAAAGAAGATGAATCTAGATCTTGAAAGTGCTGTGAAAGGGAGATGATTGCAATTACAAAATCTGGAAGAAATTAGGAGGGAAGCATTTGAAAATTCCAGAATTTACAAAGATAGAACAATAGTGGCTCATGACAAACTGATCCAACCAAAATACTTTCATCATGGAGACAAAGTGTTGTTATTCAATTAGATACTCAAGATAATGCCAGGTAAACATTGTTCCAGGTGGGAAGGTCCATTTATAGTTACTCATGTATATCCTTTTGGTGTTGTGCAGATTGTGAAGGATGGAGCGAAGGATCCATTCACTATTAATGGTTACAGGTTGTAGAAATTCATTAGGACCATGCCATCTGAGCCAATGGAGGAGATCACACTCCTCTAACCTATTTATCAATAAACTCCATTAGGGCGTACCTCTCCTTTATATTTTCTTGATTTCTGTGATTCAATTTCAAATATTCTTACTTTATAAATAAATTTGAATGCATTGCGGACAATGCATCATTTAAGTGTGGGGGAGGGAACCTTTGTAGTTTAGGATTTTTATGTGTTGTTTGATTTCCTATTTTTTTTAAAACATGTGTGTGTTTCAAATTTCGTGTGTTTATTTTTAAATTTTTATGTGTTTATGAAAATTTTGAGTATAAATGATTATCTTTGACATTTTTGAAACCCATTTCCATGGGAGAAATAATTTATTCCATGAAACTAAGCTTAAATGAATGTTGAAAATGATTTTTTTTAAATTCAATTCATTGGGAATTTCATGAAAATTACTCTGATTTTTTGAATCACATGCCACATATAACTATCCTTATATTTGAAATCACATTCTTTTGAGGCTTTTGAACCAATTTCTTTCATATTCTTTACATTCACCTCACTTCTTGAGCGAACCAATCATGCTGGATTTAACCAGAATTTGATTTATTCCTGTCAAAACATGAGGGTTTGAGGTACATATGTTTTAAATGATTGAGGAATTTCTTTGGTTTTAAAGCACCCTTTTCAAGATAATCCTTTTTGATAATGGCCTGACTTTAACATTTAATCATTGTATCCCTTATATTCCATGAACATCTTGTTAGGTTAGCCACATTACAAGCCAATATTTCCTATCCAACCTGATCTTGAAGTGAAATTGCATGATCTATTTGAACATAAGTGTGTGGGGGGGATGTCTTGTATTGTTCTACCTTATTTGGTGATAATTTTGGTGAAAATAAATTGATGAAGAGATGTTATTGCTTCTGAAAAAAATCATTCTGCTAAAATTTATGCCTTTTCTAGAGCTTTCATTATGAGAGAAGTTTTGCCTTTCTGGAGCTTCTAATGAAGAAAGAAAGTTGTGCCTTTTCTAGAGCTTTAAAGAAATATTATATTTGAGGAGATTGAAATGTTTGATACTAAAATGAGGAACTATGTGAACATTCCTTGATATTTCATGATGAAGGAGGTCTTTTTCTACCTAGGGGAGTGAAGAGGAGACCATACTTGTGTAAAAATTAGAGTAACGGAATTTTGCTTCAAAAAGAGCCAAGCCCTCTTCATTCAGCCTCAGAATTTTTACATCTAAATCCTACCAAACTAAAGCCACAAAACAAACTAGACAAGTCCTCATGATAAAAATATGTATTTTACTCACATTAGGTGGAGATTTAGGAATTTATCAAGCCTATGGTGACCCTTGTATGAGTTTGGATGAGAAAGACATTGCTAAAAAATTGAAATTTGTGTGATAAGAGATAATGAAAGTTAGGTAAGTGTTTTGTGTGCATGGGAGGAGAAATGAAGATCAAATATATTTAATTATCTTAAATTAAGAACTTGAAAAAATATTTTTTCAGGAGGCATGATATATTTGGTTTCTTGTTGTCAAATCGGTGGATCTCATGGATATTTGGTTTGAATTTACTTTGATTTTATTTTGATTCTGAATTGTCCAGGAGTCCAAGTGATAATTGTTTGGGAATTGATAGAGTTAATATTTTCATTATTATTAATATGTTTTCAATGATTTAATCCCTATCAATTATTAAATTTGAGTATATTTTCATCATTTATGTGTTTTTGGTGTATTTTGGGCTTAAATCTGAAAATGGGGTAATTCTATAAAATTGACAGTTTTACATAGATTCAGTTTTTCGGGCATAAATTTTAAAATATTGGTTCAATTGAAGTTAATTTTTTTTATGCTTAATATTCTTGTTGTATTCAAATAGATCTTCTATATGAAGACCCAATGCGAAACCCAATGGTACTGAAAAATCAATCAAATAGAGAAATCATTTTGGCAGGAAAAATAAACCCCACAACATTAAATATAGAATATCTCCTTCATCTGACCTTATAATGAGGTGATTATAGATGGTGTCTACATAGGACATTAAAAGGACGGTTCACAATAAATTTTATAAAATATAGAGCTCATTAAGGCATCCTTTGGGCGCATCTAAGTGGAAGTGGGTGAAACAGTTTTTGGAGGTCAGAAAAGTAATGTCAATTAATGAGGCCATATCATTCTTTAGCTCTGTCCAAGGACTCTCAAATTTTGAGGGTCGATATCCAACTTCATTTCTAACATTCTATAAGAAGGTACAATAGTGAGTTTCGGCTGGCTGGTGGGCATAACAGAGGCAAACTTCTGGAGGAATGATTCTGGAGGATCAAAATTTATGTTCTTGTTTTTCTTTCTTTGTTCTTCTTATATTTTTAATGACTTCTTCTTCCCCCTTCAATTTAGTTACCCATACTGAGGTGGGGTAGATATTTTGAGTGATTGGAAAAGGGTAGGTTTACCCTTTTGTAATTTTTGAGTTCTTGCACGTAATGTTTTAATATCCTCTTTTCTCTTCTGCAAATCAATTTCAATTTCTTATAACAGTTATTATTATCATGTACGATTGTATCTGATGTTAGATTCTGTTGTTTATTTATATTTGGTAAATTATCAATATCTCCCTACACTAGTTTCTAGGTTATAAACTATGGAATAGACCCATATTTAGTAGTTTAGTACTCGGTGATCACCGATACATGTGTGAGGAGTAGTAATTGTTCTTGATTGCTGAGGATAAACAAGACCCGATTGGGAATTGCCTAAGATAATTGGGCGTATTCTCTACAACTCTATTACACATTGGAAGGAGATTACACCAATATGAGTTTTTAGTAAGGCTTATTCTCACATTTTTATTTGACCAAGAGAGTGAGAAGAATTGATTATGGACTCTCACTCTTAACGATTTAGGAGAAGAGAATTGGGTAAAGTGAACTGTGATAGAATTAAAATTGGAAAACCGACCCTAACCTGGTCACTATTTCATACCACTGATTTAAATCAAATCATTTGTCATTTTTTTCTATAACTTTCACTAAATTTATTTACTTCATTTATTTTCTTTCTTTTATTTTCCAAATAACACAGTTTCAAAAATAGCATCACTTCTTTCTCTAATTTTAAGTGAAAGTTACTATTGTTGAGAACTCCTCTCTAGAGAAAAACTAGGTAACCCACTATAATAAATTTTAACATAGGTTATATTTGTTTTTTCCACACCCCACAATAGGAACATGTCACTCACCCATAGTACATACATAACTGGTGCACTTTAATCCTTGGTAAAGGGATGTCACTAGAAATTCCATGGAGTGATGAGGTTGTGGAGTGATCCATTGAAAGTCTCACGTTATTGGGGATATGTGAAGAAGAAATATCTATTTTTATTCCTATGAAAGGAATCACGAGGAAAAGAAACAAAACATGAATCACCAACCAAGGGACCTTGAAATCATTTCGTACAAGTCGAAAGGACCACAGAGAAAAAGGGTTTGCAAAGAAAGAGGCCTTGTAGAGAGGGGATTCACAAAGCTCAAGGGATTTCATGTCTTAGGGATTTGTAGAGCTCCGGGCTTCATAGAGCTCCAGGATTCACAAAGCTCATGGGATCTCAAAGAATTATCCCTCATAGAGCACTTGACTATGAAAATCATAGGGCTTCACAAAGCACAAAGGCTCGTAGAGGATGTAAATTTGCAAATAGGAGAACTTTGTGAAGCATAGTGTCTCATTCTCACCATTGAGTACACATGTTTTTGGAAGGTGATTCATGAAGCTTGGGTGCTTTGTCACATCTGAAGTACCCAAAGGGGTCTTCTTCCTTGGAGATGGCCCATAGGCTTCACGAAGGGCATCCCTCCATGAAGAGGGGATAAAATTGAGAAAAGGGAAAGGGATTTTTCAATGCTCAAGTACCTCATATGATTTATTTTTCTGATGGTTCACATAGAAAAGGGTGATTTGCTATTTGGGATCTTGGAAAGTGAAAAGTCGGGGTTTCAATTCCTTTAGAGAGAGGATAGGATGGTATTTATAGGCTCTAGGTGGCATGATTCCTTAAGGGCATGCTGCGAAACTGCTTGCACTTTTCCATTGGAGGAGGACTGCATCATATTTTTTGTAACCATAAATTATACTGTCATCCCCTATGCAGGCCAGAGGCATCCTTCGTTCCCTCTGCAGTGCTCGTAGAGGCTTCTATCAATTTCCAAGGAATCATAGAGGTGATCATATTCCCACCGTGACATGAAGACATCTATCAATTTCTTCATAACTAAAGAGTCAACTATCACTTTCCTATGCAGTGGTTATAGAGGAGACCTTGTATTTGAGCCGGCATTAGTGTTGAAGGGATTTGTGAAGGTGATTTGTGAAGCAGCCCCTTTTGTCATTGTTGTGGTTTTTTTCTTATTTTTACCACGTATATATTTTGGGGACAAAAAAGGACCCCCTTAGAATTGGATCCAAGGAGAAAACGAGGGTCTAGTTCTAAGGGTAGATCACCAAAAATTTTGGCAGATTGCAAAGTGAGATTGCAAAGCAGGGTCGCAATGCAGATGGGTGTTTCACGGGTTAAGAACGCTGTGAAGCTCTCTGCGGCCCAGTGCACCACGAAGCTTAGTGTGTCACCTATAAATAGAGGAGGATGACCCCTATTTTGTCCTTACCTGTCTCCCCATATTTTTTCTTGAGCTCTCGATTTGGGTAGCCCCACGTGCTCTATGATTTCACTTTTCGAATCGAGCTCTCTTTTCCTCTACGACACACACTGAGTCTTCAGAATCTACGATTGTGTGCTTGGAGAGGTGAGTCTATGTGGTCTGTGGCATAATTCTTCCACCGATATTTGCGATATAGTTCAAGAAGCTTCTAGGGGGTCCTTATAGACGATGCTAGGAGGGAAGAGATGACAGATAACCTAGGCATTGTGAAATGTGTGTGGATCCATTCAGACCTTGAACCCCTAGTGGAGTTGTTTTTAGAAATACAGAAGAATTACCCTCTGTGAAAAAGATTGTCAATATATGGATTTGTTCTGAGGTATGATGCTATTATCCCTGATGCAAGTAGTGGTGAATAGCCTATTGGTTCAGCAATATTCCATGCTAGTGCCTGTGGTTCAGAGATGTCGACGGTCATACATGGGAGAATCACACACCCATAAATGTTTATTGATTGTATAATCACAAAAAAAATGTTGATGGGAAGGAGTTGGAGCTAGAGGAATCTCCCCCATAGCACTAAACCATCATCAAGGCGGCTATGGGTAATACGGAGAAGTGGTGGACTGATTATTAGGACTTGTGTCAGGGCAACAATTTTATGGAGGATTGGGCATGGGCTTACTGGGTCTATGCTTCCTGCAAGGAGTTCCAGGTAGAGATGAAGTGATTATGGATGTATAAAGCTTTTTTGGCCTCCAAATTACATATTTAAGATCCGAAGCACCTGATTGCAATGTTTTTGAGTAGGTTGTTGTCGAGGAACAACACTTTTCATCTTCAGCATGGGTAGGTCGGTATTAACCTATGGGACCTTCACATGATCTCAAGGATTCTGATATTGGGGGCTATGTATGATGAGTTCCTCCCCACTGAGAATACATTAGGGGATATGAAGTAGATGTCGCGTCTAGAAATGGCCTTTATGGATTTGGTGCTGGGTGAAGACAAGCAATCGGTGAGGGACGTCCACTTCAAGTTGTGGTTTAAGAGCTTCATCGACATCCCATCAGGGCCTACCGTTAAAGGGGAAGACAAACCTAGGAAGATACCAGTCATGACTCCCACCTGTCCAATGGGAGGCCAACATAGTGAAGATAACTCTTATTGGTAAACCCTGTAAGATATCCAATGGAAGCTTTGGGGTACAATGTCAACAGTAAGCAGCTGTTATTCGATAGGTTGGATGAGTTCATTTCTATGCTCATCTGTAGCTGGATGTTTCTAGTCCATGACACAAATACAGGTGTGTGACCAAGAACATTGATTATGACATTGGTGTTGGCGAAGGGGGAGTTTCTGAACTTGGGGGTCCCAGTGCTTTCCAAGTTGTACAAGGTGTTGTGGAACATCAGTGAGGGAAAGAAACCGCATAGGGTGTGTGAACCACTCCATCTTTTTTACGGATGGGTAACAATGCACATGGGAACTTATGAATATATGAAACCTATTTCCCATCCTATATTAGACTTTCGACTAGCTATCTTGAATGTGGTGGAGATTTTCCCAGACAATTTGACCTCACCTCAGGTGCTGAACCGAATCTGGAGGGTGGATGAATTTAATTTCCACCCATTACCTTTGCCAATAGGCCTGTCCATTGATGACAAATAGGGAATTGAGGAGCATCATTCCTATATCCTGGCCTTTTGGGTGGATTTTTGGTAGCATGGGTCGATCACAATCCTATCTACAAGTCGTAAAACCCGTACTAATTTTCCCAACAGTTACAGTCAATGAAAAGGTTGGCCATGTGAGACTACTTTGGTGTGCTCCATGAGGACCATCCATACGTGATGAGGCAGATGTGGCTCATGTTTACGCAAGATGAAGGAAAGATTCAGAATGATCTACCTCCACCCAAATATGCCTATGGGATAGTAATGGAGTATACCAAGAGTTGGGAGGAAACCTACCCAAGGTAAATGTTGAAGCAGCGAACCATATTTTCTAGTGAAGGGGTGGCTCCTCAACCTTGAGGTCAATGATGAAAAGGGGAAAGAACATATAGTGGTGGTGGGGATGCAGTAGTAGTGAGACCTTCACCAATGGAGAGGAAGGCGACAGTGGAAATCCCAATGGTCCTAGAGAAGAAAAGTCAATAGGAAGGGAGGACACCTAGGGGTTCGGTAGAATACCCAATTAGGTTGTGGTAATGAAACTACACCACATAGATATGCCAACGAATACTGTTTTCTTGAAGTCTTGGGACACACGGGATATTAACAGACAATTCCTTAGTCCTTCCCAGATGTGGAATCATCTGAACTATCTTAGGATGGATCTGTCAAAGATCATCCAAGCCATGGATGACATTTTGTAATCTCAAGAAGAAGGGGAGAATTACATCACTGAGCTAGAGGACTTCATTCACTCTCGGGGTACTCCATATCCAATGACCGATCAGGTGAAGTGATTCCAAAACAAACAGTCCCTCCGCAGTTGTCTATCACTGAATTGAGGGAGAGATTCCCCCTACTGGAAGAATTTGAAGAGTCCCCCTGGGGGGAAGAGTCCACTAGAGGGATCCCCTTAGAGGAAGGTGAGGTTGAAAACACTGAGCTAAAAGAGTTTACTGAGGCTATTTAGGTATACCCCAAACCATTTTCCTGTAGTCCCTTTTCAAGCCACGTAGGCCTTCTCAACTTACATTTTCCCGGCTCAGGAGAGCCTCATATGCAAAATGCACTCCCGCACAACAATAGATGAAGCTTTAGTGTCTTCACCTGTGATAAAGGAGATTACGAAATCTATAAGGACTTCTACAACCAGGGTGGTTCTCCTGGAGTCTTCATATTTCCCAAAAATATATTAGTAGCCATGCCTCAGGGTTCCTGCAACAGAAAATCAAGGGAGAGACCAATCATTTGATCTCTGTAAGTCCCCTTCTTCACAGAATCTATAACTAATTTCCATTGAACCAATCCAATAGACATCTGTGTGTCTTTATATTCATATTTCTTTAAAAGGTGTGGGATGCATTGGCGAGGACGACTTGGGCCCCCGACACTACCTTTCCTATGGGAACTCCTATGGTCATGGAAGTGAACACCCATGCTGACCAAACCACAGTGCTCCCGATTACAGGTCGGACCATTGGTAGGATGTAACCTATGATCATTGATGTGGAATCCAATGATAAGGATCAATAAGATGACATGTAACCCAGGCTACTAGACCAGAAACTAGAGAAAGATGCTACTGATATATTTATGTAGGCATTCCCCACATATGAACTCATCGACCCCAAGGACTTAGATGAGACAACTTCTAAGGAATAGGATAGAAAGTTTTTCCATTTCTTTTCATAGAAGATGGTCAACCACTTCATCAGGGATACCCAACAAGAATAATGGATAATCCATATGGGGAGGTTTCATTCCCAGTTCTGCAAACAATGCACTAGATTATTAGATTCCCATCGTCCTCATATTCTCATTCAATACTATATGGAAGAGAAAATACAGGAACATGACTATGGCCTCAGTGTGCGCTAGAAAAGGAGAAAGTCCTTCTACATCAATATACTCCAGGTGGATGTGCATGGGATCTAATGCTTTCGGGTAGGGGATAATGAGCATTCCTCTTTCCTAAACGCACAATCAGGACTTGTATCATGAATGAAGGCCCAATTGGAAGAGACTGAGTAATAGATTGGGAAAGCTTCATGAGAGATGGGTATCATCTAAGATGATGAGGATCAGGCTCGGATCAAGGCCGATGAACTGTACCCCATTGCTATCGATGAGGAAAATGATCTTAAGTTGCAAAAATAGATCCTGGATGTCACGAGCCAGAGAGTAGCAGAGCTGGGGTGCTCCATTGAATAGGTCAACCTGTCTATGGGATGGGCCACTCCATGGGCATTTTAATTTGTGATCTCATACATGTAATTTAATTATTTATTGTTTATTTTGTGTGTGCATGTGTCTCATTATTTTTATTGATTATTGCATCTCCATTATAACTATAAAATACCAAGGGACCAATCCCTAATCTCAAACGGGTCATGACCAATGTGGGAAACAAAGGATGACCACATAATTATTCCCTTTGAATATGAGTGTTCCAATCAATCACTAGACATTCAGGGTTTGAATGACCACCAAAATTTTCTAGGAAGAACTAGGGGGTCATAGATATAGAATGGGATTCTTAAAATAGCCAAACAAACCTCTCCCAACATTCTTTAGTGCACGAGCGGGATAATGACAGAGGCATTAGAATCAATACGAACAAATGGAGATGATAAGTTTGAATCAAATTCCCAACATTTGGAATGTAGTGAGGGTGGAATGACGATGGACGATAACTGTTTACCATGTTTGTGACACAGTATGCATATCACATTATCCTTAAATGGAGAATAGAAAATGAGGGCTGATTGCGGACCATGTTTGATACACAGGACCAAACTCCAAGTGTTGTCCATTGTATTAAAGGGAGTTGTCCTAGAATCATAGGAAAGCCATGGGGTCGAGAATCCATATTGTTGGGTGTCCCTTTAGATCTGAAAATGATGAAGATCTAAATGAAGGACACACAAAGCATGATTTGGAGTGATGGAATGATCGAACAGATTCCAACTCTTTTGAAATTATGCCACTATGATAATGGAATGATACATCTTATTCTTTTCACATAAGTCTTCTCTTATTTGGAAAAAGATGCATCCTATTATGGAATGATAGTGAATGCTGCAGTTTAATGTCATGTAGTTAGGATATGCCTATGCAGTTTATTATCATGTGGTAAAGACAGAAAAATGCGGAACACTTGAGAAAGGTACGTAGCGCGGATACTGAAAACCTGATGTGAATGAGGACATAATTCCACACCACACCACAAAATTATGAGGAAAATCATGCAGAAATTTCACAATATGATTCATGGTGATGCGTCTTGACCATAAGAAAAAATCTAGGCATCACTACTTATCTTGTAAGGACTTGAATAAAGTCATACATAGTTATTGAGCACAACAAGGTAAGAGATCAATGCTTGTGGAGAAAATCCTCTCTAGTGAGGAGGCTGACACATCCCATAATTATAATAGGACATCCTGAACTTCTTCAGGGTAGGGGATTTAGTTTAAAGTTATACATTAAGAACATGGGTACCCCAAAGGAGAAATGTGTGATGCGGTTCATAACACGATTCGAATGGGGACATAAAGAGGTCTATGCCACAACGCATGTTCCTGAATGGGAATTCAAATAGAGAAGACCAAGAGAGGGAAATTACCATTCAGTTGGCTAGACATAGGAATCAGGTTCCTGGATGTCTCTAAGTATCCTATAAGTGTAGGAATAATTCCTTATGTATTTATTTGAGGTGGTACCATAAGTGGTCAATAACGAAAAGAGCGACGTCTTCTCAAGTGAAATTGCTGTACGACTAGATAATTTATCACTACACAGCCTAGAGGAAGAAGAAGTAAGGGGTATCAGTTTATGGTCATAGAGCTTAGACCAAAAAATGGGAAGGTTATAGAAGTTGAAATAGGTGACATGGAAACATAAAGTGGCCCTATGTGAATGAGGACAAAATAGTTAGCACCACACCCCAAATTTCAATAAGAACGCACACAGTTTAAGGTCATGATGCCCGAAAAAAGGGAATGAATCTCCTAGTTTAAGGTCATAGAGTTTTGACCATAAGTAAGTGTGGTTCTTCCATGTATGCACAAACATTACTGATAAACCTAATCCCACGTGATCTATGCTCTATGTGGGAAACAAGGGTGGAGAAGATCTTTGAAACAAATGGAATACATAGCTAGGGTAGATGATGTAGAGTCGATGATGACCCTAAAAATGATGATTTAACCTATTTAACATGCATAGGTTCATGAAGGGATAACACCGCAGATGTTGAAATTCCACTTGAACATGATGGAGTTGAAAGGGATGTGAATCACATGACCACTATTTGAGGCTTAATGGGGATAGAGTAATGATGGAGGATAACTATTGACCATGTTCAAAACACATCATCCATACCATGTAACCTAAAATGGGAACAACAAATGAGGGTTGAATGCTGACCATATTCGAAATGTAGAACCTATCTCCAAAATTCATTCAAAATAATCTTGGAAGTTGGACCAAAATAGTAGGAGATCCATAAGGTCGAGCATCTATACCATCTATGGGTCCTTTTAGATGAGAAAGATGATGGAATCCCAAATAAAGCGAGACATGAATCATGGAAATGGATGAAAGCATGACCATGAAGAATCCCACACACTATGTCCTAAACCTCGGTGCATATGAGAACATTGGTGAGGCATAATAGAGGTTAATATGTACAAACAAGAATGAGGGAAATGGTTTGATGAACATGGGGCTGGACTTGAAGAAAAAAATTATGGGCGCTCTTATGTATCCCATGAGGATGGGAATCAATCCATACGTAGTTCATGAAACACCATGTAGTTTAATGTCATGAGGCAAGGACAAAAAGAGAATGGTAGGGATATCACTGAAGGGAGGTATGTATAATGGATATTATAAACTTGATGTGAATTAGGACATAAGTCCACATAAGCCACACTGCACACTCCTGAAAGTGTTCAGGACAGGGGGCTGGAAAGAAGGAAGGATCTGAGGTACCTAGACTAGACTATAAGATGAGATGTTTGGGCATTCCTACATATTCCATGAGGATAGGAATCAAGCCGTACATAATTATAGAATATGGAATGGTAGGGTAACAGTTTTGGGGGAAATACTATCATCCAGGACAGGCCCATTCACCAAAAGAAGCAGCATTTTATGGATATTGTTTGTTCATTAGTGTGGGTATTTGTGTTTTTCTTCGAAGCAACAAACCAAGGATGGAGAATCCATGTGTCGCCAGAGGAATCAAACCATATGTAGTATTTGATAAATAGAATGGTGGATTACTGATACCAAACATGATTTCCCCTTAAGTGAGGAAACCCCAATTCTGTGTCATTTTTCATCATGCGGCCAAGAAGATAGTGTCACAATTTAAGGTCATATAAAAATACTAGCCCACAAATTTTAACGTCATGTGGAAAAGATGAAATAGTTTCAAGTCATGAGGGACTAGGTAGCAATGTTTAACATCATATGTCTTGGACACATAAGGAAGAAAAAGGTTCTTAATGGGAATTCACATGGCGTGATAACGCATACTAGATGTGGATAAGGGGAATAGGCCATTCCACACTGTGTGCAATCCCAATGAGAGGGGATCTCAAGTCAAGGGGCTAGAAAAGATCAATGAACATGGGGATAGACCCAACGATGAAATTTTCAGGTGTTCCTACATATCCCATAAAGATAGGAATTAATTCATACGTAGTTCTGAAAACGCCAGGCAGTTTATTATCATGTGGTAAGGAAAGATATGGGAGGGACTAACCCATAAGAGAAAGTATGTGGTGAGGCTATTACAGACCCGACGTGAATAAGGACATAAGTCAGCATACACCACACCATGAAATCTTGTAATAATCATGGGAAAAAGTAAGAAAATAATAAATGATTAGTGGATCCTAAGTTGGACACAAATATTAAATATCCAGGAATTTCTACGTATCCCATAAGGATGTGAATAAAGTTGTACTTAGTTACCAAAATTCATGCAGTTTAATGTCATGTGATAAGGATGAGGGGGATCTTATTTTATGGTCCTAGAGCTCAGACCGAAAGAATTGAGACTATTACAAGAGGGAATAAACCATGACCAAGACCCTAAGCCCATGTGAGTTGTTCTCGATGTGAGAAACAAGGGTGGAGAAGATCTTCACAACACGTGGAATACACAAAAAGGGGAAACAAAATAGATCCTCAGATGAAATCATGGCATTGATTCATCCTCTTAACATGCAAAAACAGACTGAGGGATAACACCAATAATTCCAAAATTGCTTATGAACAAGATGGAGTGGAAAGGGATGTGAATCTTGTGTCCAATATTTAGGGTTTGATGTGGGTGGCACAGTGATGGAAGATAATTGTTGACCATGTTCAGAACAAAACTTCCATATCATGTGTCCTGATTTGGGAATAAAAAATGAGGATTGAACACAAAACATATTCAAAATGTGGAAACTATTACATAATGTCATTAGATATCCTTTGAGACATTGGCCCAGAATGGTAGGTGAGCTATAAGGCCGAGCATCTATACCATCTGGGGGTCGTTTCAGATGTGAAAGTTGGTGAAAACCCAAGTTAATGGGAATGTGAAGCATGCAAATGGATGAAAACATGTCTATGTAGAATCCAACACTCTAGGTCCTAAACCAAAATGTATCTAAGCAAGTTTGTGAGGAAAAATAGTGGTCCAAGGGCCCAGTTGAGAGTAGATGACTTAAAGAGATTAGTGGAGGAAAAGGGGGGACGAAGAGCTCCAAAGAGAGAGGTATGCAACGTGGTTATTTCAAACCCAATGTGAATGAGGGCATAAGTCCACACTACACCACATAACCCTAAGAGAACTTATTCCAAGGGGTCGGAAGGAAGATAAGGTTTCTAAAAAATATGGATGGACCTAAATACGAAAGTTTGGGAGTTCATACATATCCCATGAGGATGGGAATCATGCCATAATTAGTTTTGACATCCCATGTAGTTTAATGTCATGCGGTAAGGACAGGGGAATGGGGTATCTCAAAGAGGACTATGTGTGGTAGGAAGAATAACCTGGAGTGAATGAGGACATAATCCCACATACACTACACCATTCTTATTTTCAGGAGAGAACTTTGGACAAGTGGGGGAGAGAAAGAATAAATAAACCTGAATCGATCCACAAAAATAAATATTTTGGCATTACTATATATCCCATAAAGACTTGATTTATGCTATACGTAGTTCTATAGATTCCATGCAATTTAATGTAATGCGGTAAGGACAAGAAAGATGTTCTGGAAGTAGGGGCACATTATGTGGTCGTTTTCAACACGACGTGAATGGGGACAAAAGGAGTCTATATACCACACCATATGAAATCCCTTGAAGAAAACTAAACTTGAGGGGGTGTAGATATTTTTTGATTAGGACCTAAATATGGGGTGTTCAGGCATTCCTAAAAACCCCATAGGATGGGAATGAAGTGATAAATTGTTCTAAAACATCCATTCCATATAACATCATGTGTTAAGGTTGTGGTGGATCTTACTTTATGGTCATAGATCGTGGACCATAGATGCCTAGTTTAATGTCATGTGTGTGGGATAGAAGAGAAGAAAAGGTGAATCACCACACCCATCAATTGGGAGACCATGGGACATTAATGACGAATGAGGATAACTACTGACCATGTTCAAAAAACATTATCCATCTCGTGTGACCTAGAATGGGAACCAATAATTGAGCATCGACCACTGAATATATTTTCCATGTGGGACTTGTGTAAAATTGTCGTTCGAGAGCCTCCGGGAAATTATCCCTAAATGGTAGATAAGACAAGGTGTCATGAAACCAAGATTCTAGGGGGGGGGGGTTCCTTTCAAATGCAAAAGATGATATCGACCTAAATGGTGGGATGCGTGAAGCATAGTGTTACCTGGAAAATTTAACCTCTTGCAGTGAGGACAGGTGATGAAGGAGTGGTGTCTCAAGGGGATGTCTGTGGTGTGGAAAAATAACCCAACGTGAATGATGACATAGGTTCCATACCACACTATGAAATCTTAAGTGAGAACTTGGGATAGGAGGCCAGAAAGGTCGGGGGACCTAAGACTCAGCCACAGATGAAAGGACCCAGTGTTCCTACTTATCCCAAGAGGATGGTAATCAGGACAAACATAGTTCTGAAATGTTGTGCAATTTAACATCATGTGATAAGGATGTAGTTGATCTTAGATTAAAGTTGTATAGATTTTACCATTTATAGTTTAACATATTGTAGGATGAGGATGAGTGGTTTAACATCAGCCAAGATTGGGATATGTAGTTTAACATCTTTCAGGATGTCAATATAGTTTAACATCATGCGAGATGAGTGATAGGTAGTTTTATGTCCTTCATCCTGGATGGACCACACATTTTTAACTTCGTGCAGTGAAGATAGAATAGTTTAAAGTCCTATGGGAATTTTATGTGAAACATTGTTTATGGAATTTAGCATTGGTGGGAGGAGTAATTTGCTCACCATCCATAGTGACATGGGAGTATATACCATTGGGGTAAACCTTGTGAATGATATAAGGCCCCTCTTATTTGGGCTCTAGGTTTTTCATTTTAATGACGAGTCTTATTGTCATTCTCAGAGCCAATACAGTGCCACCTTGTAAAAAATAGGGGAGGGGAACTTTCTTATTTAAATCCCTGGCTATCTTGTTGTGATGCCTCTATAGATTGTTTTGGGCATCAATTTTGTTCTCATAAAGGGCCTCCAGTTCAGCTAGACATATTTTGGCTACATTTTCTAGCACATGCTGATCATAGATGACTATACGTAATGAGGGTAACTGGATCCCGATCGGTAGGACTACCTATGTTTCATAAACCAAAAAATATAGAGTCACCTGAGTTGAATTTCAAGTCATTGTCTTACATGCCCAGAGAGCATTGAGGAGTTTGTTCTGCCAACTCTTCTTATTTTGAACAACCATATTCTATAAGAATTTAGAGAGCTTTTTGTTGAATGCCTTGATCTTCCCATTTTCTTGTGCATGATAGCGAGAGGTATGATTAGAATGAATGGGGTATTTGGCATACAATTTCTTTATATTGGTAGCCTGGAAGTTGGAGCTGTTATTGGTAAGGACGATGTGATGGATAACGAATCGGTGGATGACGTTGGAGCTCACAAAGTCGATAATAGAATGGGACTTGAATTTCTTGAGTGGAATTTATTATTAAAACTAAGAAAAAAAATATGTAGTAGTCATAATGAATGTACTTTGGCGAGCTGTCTCAAGTGGATATGGTCCCACAACATCACGTCCCCAGACGGAAAAGGGCCAAGAGTACATGGTAGTGTGGAGAGGTTTTGGAGGAAGATGATCAAAATTTTCATGGATTTGGATCAAATAGAAATATTTTCAAACTTGATATAGTCACGGGTCATGGTTGGCCAAAAATACCCCAATCTTCAGATCTGATGAGTGAGTTTCGGCCCTATCTGATGATCCATACAGAAACTGGCATGGAATTTCTACATGAAATGAGAAATCTAACCTTGTTGAATTCATCCGAAGAGAATTCCATCATTCAGACCACTTTGGAGGGTGAACAGCACTGCACACGTCGGACCCGCTCACGTTTGGATCGGTCTTCTGGGAGATCACCATGTCAAAGTTACTTGATAAAGGGGGTCTTACAGTTAAATGCCACTTCCAACACCATGGAAGGGGGCTTTAAGGTCTTGATGTGGAGGCATCAGTGGTAAGGTGTCTTAATTGTGGGATATCATCACCATCCATAGTGACAAGAGCAATGAATCTTCAATACGCCACATGGATTATCAAATAATCCTTTCAGGCTCAGCAAGAGATGAAGAAAGGACAACCAAGGCATCAAATCGACTGTTTTTTTTAACGAGGTACATGAGTAACTTCTAGCTAAAAAGGGGACTGGGTCATCAGCTGTTGAGTATGCTCTAATAACGGCACGAGCTTCGGATTCCTGATGACATAGTCACCGTTGATCTGCTTAATGATCAGTTCAGAGTCTCCTTTTATAGGCAGGTGGGGAATGTCAATTATGAGGGTCACCTTGAGATGTGTGATGAGAGAAAGATACTTTGCCTTGTTGTTGGTACAACCTTATGATAAAAGGACTGAATAGGGTAGGATCTCTTGTGCAGGCATGTTGAAGATGATACCTAGGCCCACTCTATTAAGTTTGGGATCATTGAGTCTTCTACTGGCAGGACATTGGGAAGTTCCATCAAAGTGCATTTTCCAACATGGAATGACTTTATCTACTAAGAGGATTACCTCATCTAGAAAATCATGATATAGGGACTGTTCTATGGGAGATGGATGGGAAAAAAATTTCTTCTAATGCCTATCCCTTGATAGCCTTCTGGGGGATAAACTTGATGTCGAACTATTAAAGTAACATGGACCACTGAGCTAGATGTCCCATCAACAAGTGGTAGTTCAGAATGTACTTCTGCAGATCCACTTGGGACACTAGATGTATATCATGGTGCTTCAAGTATAGTCATAATTTATTCACTACAAATACTAGGACAAGGTGCCTCTTCTCGATAGAGAAGTATCTGACCTCCATATCGAGGAGCATGTGACTGAGATAGAATAAATTATTCCATGTTTCCTCATTGTTCATCTAGATGAGAAAGACACTGATAGACCATTCACGAGTGGTAACATAAAGGACTAGTGAATTTTCAAAAATAAGTGGCATCAGAACTAGAGGTTGTAGTATGTACATCTTGATTTCTATAAAAGAAGTCTAGAATGACCCTTCCCACTGATAATCAGTACCTTTCTTCATGAGCTGGGAAAAGGGATTACACATTCCATCTAGATTATCCATGAATCGTAGTATGTAGGCTAAGTGTCATTGAAATCCCCAGAGCGTCCGAATGTTGCTTGAAGAGACATCTGACTGATGTCCTAGATCTTTTCCAGATCAATCTCAATGCCTATGTATCGAACATTGAAGCTGGGATACTTTCTGGAGGTGACCCCAAAGGCACACTTCAAGGGGTTTATCTTAAAATAGAGGGAAAAGAGGAAGCCAAACACTTTCTCAAGATCATTGATATTGTCCTAACATTGGAGAGATTTAACCACCAGATCATCCACATAACATTACCCCAATTTTCTGAGGATCATCTTGAATATGTGGTCCATGGAACATTGATAGGTGGCACCTACATTTTTTAGTCCAAAAGACATTACCTAGTAGAAAAAGTACTTTGTGGTGCCCGAAAGATGAAAGAATCATTATCCTTAGGGGCCATTCAGATTTGATTATATCCGGAATACCCATCCATGAATGAGAGAGCCTAGAACCCAGCAGTGGCGTCGATTAACTGTTCTATCACTGGAAGGGGAAAGCCATCCTTTGAACAATGACAGTTGAGATCCCGGAAGTCGATCCAGACCCTAATATGTCTTTTCATCTTCCTGAAATCTTAAATATTATCTAACCATCTAGGGTACTGGACCTCCTTGACTAAGTTGTCTTTGATGAGATTGTCATCCTTGGCCTTGACCATAGAACCATGAGAATGGTGAATCTTTCTAGGTGGTTGTTTGAACCCGAAACTATTGGTTTGAAGAACGAGATGGTGGATGGAGACCTAATGATCTAACCCTAGAATCTCATCATAAATCCAAGTGAATACATCACGATAATGTTTCATGAAATCCATGTATCACCTTTTCTCTTTGATAGGAATAGCATCACTGATCAATGTTTGTTTTAGATCTATCTCATTACCGAGGTTAACCTGTACCAATTCATCGACCATGGTGGATACACCCTCTTTGAATACGGGTGGGGCATCTCCCAATTCATCTTCTTCATCCATGCTGGGAGGATCAATGGTAGGAGGAAACTCTTCTTAGTTGAGAGATTTTGATGGGACACTGGTTGCAGCCTGAGCGGTGGTGGACACCTCATCCGGGGACTCCAAAATTGTTTAAACCATGGTGATGAATGATTTCAACCTGATCCCATATAGCCTTCAACCCAAGGGTCCACTTTTGATGATATCAATGCAATAGTGGTGCGTCATCTTGAGCTGGTTTATCCTAGCCTAGTGAAACAAGAAAGTATGGTGTATTGTCATTGCCATGGGGAAAACGTCTCGATACCTTATAGGACTAGGGGTCTCTATGATCACCTGAGATAGATTTGTGTATGAATACAAGGTAATATTACGGAGTTCCTTGTACTTGGTAATGTGTATCATCTTCATTCCCAAGACAACGATGCAATTCCAAAATTCTGGGGTAGTGGCCTCTAATCGAGGGATCGAGAAAAATTAGGTGTCATCCATGCCTTCCCCTAGGTCATTCACATCCATAGTGTGCTCAACTTCATTAGCCTAAATCTTCTTTTCCAGGATATTGTAATAGTCATCATCCAAGTACCAGGATTCACAAGAGGCAAATGGAGACGCATCACCTTAGAGTACGCCTACTCAATCATTAAAGGAGAACATAAGGCATTGGTGGTATGAGAAAGGGACTACCACATGCAGGTGAATCTAGGGTATCCCCATCAACGCGTTGTAAGAAGAGTCTTGTAAGACAACCTTGAATTTGTTGCTATCAACTAGGCCACTAAAATGGGTCTTTAGGTGAATTTTTCTAACTGGTGTTTTCTTCATCCAGTCATAACATTTCATTTTCAGGTCAAAAGGACTCGGATCTACCTTGGACAGTCCCATCTTTTGGAGTGCATGGGTAGAGATAAGGTTGATCCCAGAGATTGTGTAGAATAGATAGTGATGTAAATTCACACTGTTGAAATGTATAGTGATGTACAGTGGGTGGATGTTCCCCTGTATAGGGGAAACTTCATCTTCTCTAGAAAAAGAGATAATGTCCTGACATTCTGCATGCTTGACTGCCTTGGCATTGAAGGATTCTGCAACTACTACCTCTATCTAAAACTAGAGAAGGATTGTTAAAGAATAATCAAGAGATTTGTGCATATATGCTGGTAGGTGAATAGCCTCAATGATAGAGACCTTCATAAGAATGTTGTTGAGATGCTTGAGGATGTCATACTTTCATGCCAAGCATACAATTCTGCTAACAAGAGATCACTCTGTGGAGGGTGGTTTGACTGGATCTTCTGGTTTAACCAACAATTAACTAGTACTAGGAATGTCTGTTGCTCATTGGTCTAACCACGTAGAGTGACTACCAGTTAAGGGCCTGGTGACTGAGGTCCATTGAAAATAGAACGTTACTGATCCTAGAATGGTTGTGGTGGTTCTACCTAATCATGAAGTACAAATTATGGTGGAGGCAGATCTAATGAAACGTCATGAGAAGGTTGCGCGTGCTGAGTATTACATGCATATTATTTTGTCTTGGTGGCATACACATCATGGATGGAAGCACTGACCAATGAATTCTGGTGACTCACATAACCACGGCTTCATCGATGCTAGCGTTATCTGGGGGCATTTGGTGGATCTGTTCGGTTCTCTTCGTCGTCGAGAACCATGTAGGGGTGTACCAGCTCCATGATATTGACTAAAGCATACCCTTGATCGCCACATGAAGAATACTCCATCACTGGGTGGATTTGGGGGGAAATCTCCTTCTCTGGGTGCATGAAATCACTGAGAGTATGGGATAAAGATGAAATAGGTGGGGGAATTTGTCTTTTATTCTTCCTCTTCTAGGAAGAAGAAGGCTGATATTTCTATGTAGAAGTAATGACTGCAGGTACCTCGGATAATTCTAAAGGCTCAGGTTGATTCAAATGTGCACAGATAATACCATTGGCACGGGTGACTACCCTATGAGCTATCTGGTCATCATATTTTTGAGACCCACTGTTAGAAACCTACTACCATTCACCTTCACTATCACTATTGTTTTCATCCATTATAGACACACATTAAACTTGTGCCAAGGTAACACCTAATAGGAATATGTTTTTATAAAGCAGGTCTTTGATTTGTTCTATAAACAAATAGAACCCCTTGAGGGTTTACACAAGGATTCGATGATAGGGGTAGTAATTGGGAAAATTAGTGAGATCCTCCTCTTAGGGCCACTTACATTTCAGAAACTGTAGGATTACCTAGTCCAAGGCACTTCATATATAACCAGGGACATGATCCTCATTAATTGAGTAGGTCTAGTTCCTTCTATCAGAGAAGGGGGATCTAGGAGCCTGACCCTGACGAGGGGTTGTAGGAGCCTATCGGGGAGGGGGAACCTGATTATATCACCTATGTGGTGGAGGTGCGTTACACAGGGGTGCCTACCGATTCTGAGGTGAGCGCTTCTAGTCCAGAGGCTGCACCTGAGGTGGGGACCCTCAGTGAGGCTGTAGAGGTGGTTCCATTGGTAATAACCCCAACAACCTGGGGTCCTCTATTTGTTCTACCACAGCATGCTCGACCTTAGTGGATCTTCTCGTAGGAACTACAAGAGGCAATGGATGTTCTTTCTTAGCTTTCTGCAAGGATTCATCTAGATTCTGGGATTTTACAGAGAAGTCACAAAATCCCCCTAGGTAGTTATGAGTGATTAGAGAAGGGTAAAATTTAGTTTTGGAATTACCTTCACAAATATTTAGCAGTAGTTCATGAGGTAGTGGTATATCAAGGGAGTACGTGAGGCCTTTCCACCTAGTGAAAATGTATATGATATGTTCATCAGGCCTCTTCTTTCACTTTAAGAGTTCAGCGATACTCGTCTTCCGGGTGGTGGAACTGAATAGGTAAAGAAACTATCTACTATGGTCCCCCCAACCAGCTATATACCCAATTGCTAACTGATTGTACCAAATGAATGTGAGCCCTTCTAGTGTCTATACGAAACAGTGGATCTTGGCGGCCTCCTACTACGCTGGAGTTCCCAGCATGGGTCCACACCTTGAAATAAAGTGGGCCAGATGTTGTAGTGGATCACCTATCCCATTAAAGGAGGAGATGGTAGGATTTCCAAAACCTAGTAGAGCTGGCATGTCATCCACCCACGCTGGATACGGCTTACCGTCAAGCGAGATCTCCACTTATCAGGTTTCCAAAGCATGAAGGTGGGCAATGAGAGTTGCTATCGGATTATCCTAGTAAGGATTCCTATCTTGATGAGGATCTCTGACCACCTGTACATTTGAAGGTTCTTCAACATGGTAATTAGGCCCATTGGATCGTAAAGTGACTTGTGGGATAACTTGAAGGGTTGCCAGAGGGATGATTTTTGGAGTTGCTGGGGGAACCTAAGCTGGGTCCCAAGAAGGGTTATCACACAACTTGGCTGGATTGAGTGATGCATATCACTCCCTCTTACCATACACTCTGGCCTCTACACTGTCTATATGGGCATGATGGTCAAGGTAACCTGGATGAAACTCGCTAGGGGGAGGCTATACCTCACCCTACTACCCTAGTCGAGGATTACCATAAACTAACAGTCGTTCTGAAGCACATTTGAAGATAAATTCATCAACCATATTTTTATGTTTTGTAAGATGTTGACACAATGCAACCATTTCAAGGTCATCTTTCGTCTCATGCACTAAGGCTGATGGGTCATAGGGTTTGACGGTCCCAGTATGATCTTTACACTTATTGGGTTTCGGACAGAAGTATAATGACTGGGAAGGTGCAGTAAGACACAATAAATTTTTTTTTCTAGTGAGTAACCCTTCCCAAAGGATCTAATAGGTGTGGCACCACCCTAGTGGGTAAGTTCTCTTTAGTGAGTGATAACTTATTTTCTTCCTCTGTTTGGTCGAAAATGTTAACTATGATTGTACCTCAAGGCATATCCATAATATCACTTGGAAAGTCGGGTTGGCATCGATATGACTAAAATTAAGGGTAGCATATGGCCCCCAACCACGGATCTGATTATGGGGGGAAGTCTCCTTAATAATTCTACAGAGCATTGTAAAGCTTTGGATGTATTATTTCTGGATGGTCTAATGATGACTGAGCAACTCATGGTGTGGAGCCACGAGGAGTGCATCCAAGTCGACCATGCAGTATTTCTAGCCGATGTCGTAAAAGTATTCCTGGCTCTTGGGGTAAGCCACCCGTCGATGATGGAGACAAAAGTGCATTTCCCAGAAATTCTTCTGTAAGTACATAACCTCCTCCTATGTGAGAGATTCTGTAATACTAAAACATGATGCTAAAATTGGCCAAAACAACTCTGGGATATTGTATTCTATAAGAATATACCACAAACCCCTTGCCATAGACTTAGTATCCAGCCCTTGGTTTCCCCATTTATCTATTGGGGGTAGTTGAGGGACCAATAACAACATTGAAGTAGACCGTTGCGACAGTAGACGGTCCAGTGGAGAGTACAACGCGTGAGCTGACAAGCTGCCACATCTTGGGTTGTATTCCGATGAATGCACTAATTGCACCACCAAATCCCTATAAGATAGACTAATGACCACTACATCCCACATTGGTGTTGTGGTTGTTGGTGGTGGGTAATGTTGTTGCTCGTCCACTATTGTTCCCTAGAACAACTCTCTATGATATCTGGTTGAGGTACATAATGATATTGTAGAAGATATGTAGGATTGCACATACATTATCTATAAAGAGGACAAATCTTATTCCTCCTATATATATCTTTGAGGGATACAAAGATTTGGTGCGGCTCACTTTTTGAAAGGATGAGGCTTATATGCATTGTTTCTGCCCCAACCCCCGACACAAAAGATCAGGGTGAGGGTTCCATCCTCGAATCCCACTCCACCTTAGAGTATTAAAAGCAGATGAGTTTAGTCACGGTATGGAAATTCTATGGATTCTTCCTTTTGTGGCGGAGACCCTGCCTCCTACCCTAGTATGGATCATCAAAACATGGTAGGTTTTTTACAATGGGAGGTTTTCCATACATATTGGTGCTAGAGTGGTGAGGAGATTCACCTACACTGAATGGGATATAAGGAAGGTCTTCATATCGACCATTGTTGGGATAAAGGGGACTTTTGATCTGTTGAGATAGGATTCAAGGGGAACTTGGAAAAATGTCGATTGGAACATGGGGAGGAGCTCTGTGTTTGATAGTGCTGGAGTAGGGAGGGCCTCCGCTAGAACTAGTAAACACATGGGGTGGAACTCCATGGTGTCTGTTCATAGTGTGGGGAGGTCCTTATCATCATCCGACCTAGGTAGCAGTTGTAAGAAGAGAACCTTCATACCGGTTACATTGGACATGAGAATGGCCTCCATGATAGTTGTTTAGGAAGCGGGGAGGACCTTAATTTTGGTGATTTTTGGCATGGGGAGGACCTATGTGGGACTCGATGAGGACTTGGAGAGGGCCTCCATGATGTTGGGTGACTGGGCAAGGAAGACCCTCTCATTGTTAACCAATAATATGAGAGAAATTATCATACCTGAGGCCAGGGGCATGGGGAGGACCTTCTTGCGGAATGATGATGAAGAGGGGAGGGCCTCCATAGGAGTTGTTGATGGTGGCATTAGAAGGAGCTCCAAACTGAACGAAGGAGTCGGGAGGACCTCCACTCTATCTGATACTGGTACAGGGAGGACCTCTGTATTGGGTTCCATTATTGTGGATCAGCCCATGATGACTGTTGATTTCCTTGGTAACCAGGAGAGCCAATTCAACCTGCAGACTGGGTTACTGGTGCCTCAACTTTGGTCGGGCTTGGAAGTTCCCCTACCCTGTAACAGAGAGGTTCCCATGCCTGATGATGATATCGGGTTGATAGCTCGTGATGTTGGTCGATTAGGACATTGAAGCTAAGGATAATGGTACCCACTGGTGGGAATCCTCTTGATTTTTCACCTGGAATTGATGCCAGGTTAGCCGAACTATAGATGGTTGTGCAGGGGAATGGTCCGCTTACTCTTCGGCCTGTAGGACCAGCCGACGATGCTGACGCAGTTGGGTGGGATCCCTCCTTTGCGGCTCCCTAGCTCAAATCATAGACAAGTAGACTCATAAATCCCTTACTTTGTCTATATAAAGGAGTGTGTCATAGGATTGCTCGAGGGATTGGCTCCCGAAGCAGTTGAAGGTCGGAGTGGGGAGGATTGGCTCTTTGTGCGACCCTTGGGGGCGGCAGTGCTGACATGGAATGAAGGCCTCTATATCTTGTTGGGATGACCCATTACTATTCATATCAGTGAACAGGAGTCTTAATCACCATCCTATAAAAAATCATAGGGTGAGAGGGGGTGCAGGCACCCAGTAGTTACGGGCATAGGATTCATCACAGAGGAGATGAAGCCATGGGGAATTCTCGCATTCGTACAGCCCCTGCCCCCGCGTCTATGGGAGGGGTTTCTAGTAGCATGAGCTTGGGACCTCCAAAGTAGGATAATTCAACAATCAATATAGAAAATAGGAAAGTGATTCCAATTTCCCCAACATCATTCAATCTTCTATGGATTGATAGAAATATCCACACTAACAACATCATAGACCAGGATACCTGTCGATCAACTTCCCCAACTCTGGGTGAGTTTTATACCAAGCCCACTATTTTCTTGGAAAGAACTAAAACTGGATGCCTGGATTCAGTGACATTCTCATATGATTATTTCTTGAATGCTAATAATATTCATATTGAGGAGAATTTTCATGTCTGGTTCACTATTTCTGTTTCTGATGCTTTCTCCGGGGCGCGCGCTGTCGTGCCACGACATGCTGGCTATTGCACCGCATTCCCTATATATAATGGTAGGATACATCCATTGCCTATTTAGGTAATTTTGATCATTAATCTAAATGGGATAATGGTATTTCTTTCTCTTCTTCTGTGGATTCCTCTTCATAATTCATCTCCTAGTCCGGGTTTCCATAAAAAATTAAGACATTGTTCGTGAAACTCTTCCCAGTGCCATATCATTGTGGATTATAGTTAATTGCATTACATATTTCAATACATTCCATGAATTCAAGTCTGGGAAACAACCCCAGGTAATGGGAGTAGTCACGTTGGACATTGCTGGCGTGCTTGGATTCTGAAACACTGGTACACCTAGATTTCCTCACCTTATGATAGGGATTCTCAAGGGCGTAGAAGACTAAGGAATCCCATGTCTAGTGAGGGGAATTATATTCCACATGCATGTTTTCGAGGTTTTTATTAGCTTCCCATGTTTAACACATGTTATTCCATGAGTTTAATGTCTAGAAGAGACAAATCATATAGATCAGACCAATGATAGTGGTGGATCATATGGGTTCTTCCCAAGGAGGGAGCACTTGGGAGGTTTACTAGAAGGTCTAATCAAGACGCCCGATGAAGAAACAATTCAAGGATGCTTGGGTCGTTACAAAGTGGACACCATGTTTTACCATTGGCTGGGATTGAACCTCGTAGAGGCCTCTTATGCACTATATATTGAAGATAAGGATAAAAATACACATAGTTTGGGAGGCTGAATCATGTGATCAGGGTGTAGACAATGTGAAACGACCCAAATACATGCTATGTATTATGCGTGGTTAGCGGCCTGGGTACTTCTAGGAGCAGTGACGAAGTGGATGACATGATATCACTGAGATGTGGTGGCCCGAGGAAGTATCAGGATGTATGATGGATGGTTGAGTGAAGTGGATGGGGGAACAGGATGGAGCCAACGTGAAGACGATGATGATGTTGGGATTGAAACTTATATAGGATTCCTATGTATCCATGTGGCAAGAAATCAAAGTCCAAATAGTTCGTTTGGGAGAAGGGATACCTGAGGAGGTGGCCCATGAGAACGGATGCATGGATGTGACCTGAAAGAAGTAGAACTTTTAAGTTGGGGCATGACCTTACCAAAACACAAAGGCTCAAGGGCGAGACCATGATAAGACATGAGTGATGGGATTTAACCTTAGTGTGGATTCCTACGTATCCTCGTGGTAGGGAATCAAAGTCCACATAGTTTAGGATTGTGCATAGAATTGGGTTGTACACGAAGGACAACACCTTCGATTCATGTTGGGGCTTATGCATAGTTAGTGGCCCATCACAAGATGGAGACTCTTGGTTGAAGGAGTCTGAATTGGGAATGGGGATTATGTATGGTTAGCATCCCAAGTACTAGTCTGATACCACTAAAGGGTGGGCTAGGGATGTGGGTTTAAATACCTGAAACTTCAATGTAATTTTTTTATTAAATGGAATTTTTACGAGTCTGTGAAAATTGATGGCACACCATTCCGTGGCCCGGAGTTCCCAGAATGATCCATCGAAAAAGTGTTAATCTTTAAATACAAAGCATGAGTAGTTTTCCTAAAATAGCTGAATAACTCATAAATGGGTGCCCATATCAGAAATCTGAGTGCACCGCTGTGTTCAGGATGCCAGGTCTACCCTAGGCGTGACTTAATTTTAGTCAGAACATGGCTCCTGTAAAGATACCAATAAATGCCATAACCATAAATAAAATTATTTTATTTTTCAAATTCTTATAACTCTCGAATGGTGACTTGGATTAAAAATCTATGACCACCACTGAGCTTGTGAGGGTATTCTTTCCTTAGGCAGATTCTAACCTTGGCCAGTGCGTTCCAACAATGAAAGTTAGTTTTTGACCGTAAATAAAATAATTAAGTGATTGTTATTTTATTGTTAAATACTTTAACTACTAAATTGAAAATCAGATTGGAAATCCAATTGTATTTTTAATCTCATGAGGGAATGTTTCCCTTAGGAAGAGCCTAACCTTGGCCGGTGTGGGTTGAGGGTGACTATTAATAATTTTTGAACTTTTTTTAAAGTACGTCCAGTAAACATGCGGGCAGTGATTTCTATCTTTTGAACCGATGCTCAGAATAAAAATACAAGGGAACCATTGAATTTTCAACATTGAGATGCGCTTAAGAGAATCTTAACTTCTACTGGAAAGGGTCAAATGAAAAAGTTAATTTTTTTACTTAAAAAAATAACTCAAAGTGTTATTTTATTCTTACTTGTAACTATTGAGCGATGGTGGCAGGACCGTTGGGTTATTAGACCATTAAATGGCGAGTTACACTTGGTTGCGTAACCACACTATTGGAATAATTAATAGGCTCATTAATTTAATTCATTAATTAACCACTTTAAATGTGTGGTGCATTGATCCTCTCTTTTGTCTATTTAAACGAAGGTCGGGCATGGGTTTTGGGAACTCAAGAGAGAAACCTCTAACGAAGTAATGCAATATCTTCCATAAACCTAGAATAAGGCTTTGATGACCATTGAAGGATTTTATGATGAGCGCCAAAGGACGTGAACATCCTCCTTCGTCCACAACACCCTCAGACGTGGACACTCCTTTCTCGTCCACAACAACTTCAAACGTGCTCGAGGTATGGGGTTGTGTGCATAATTTCTTCCTTTTACCTGTTCTATAGTTTTATGAGAAACATAGATCAACCATCCAATGAGATTATCTGTGTTTCATTATTTAGTGAGGAAGGATAATTATGGGTTTCTTTGAGGAATATTTAATGATTAAATAATCCTTCCTAGGTTATAATGCTAACATGGAGGGATTGGGCCGAACAAACAAGGCCCAGACCCTTCATCGATTTTGGTTTAGTTTTGATTATTTGTGGTTGACTGAGAAACAACGTGGAAATGCCAAACCGGGAGCCACGCAATGATGACAGTATCCTGGGTGGCCTGTAGGCGCAGTCGATAGAGGAAATAGACCTCCATAGCTTCACTAGAGGCCCTCAGAAACTTCACCGGCGCGGCGGTGCTTGCAACCGGAGAAGGCATTGGCCGACACCTACTAGACATAAAGAAGAGGCTGTGCCTGAAGTCACCCCAGAGGACAAGGGAATAAGGAAGATTCATGCCGCATTGACAACGGTGGCATGTCGCGACAGCGTGCCATGGAGGAAGGTCATGACTTTGAGCCACGATAGAGGGTGGAACAGCAACCTGTGGGTCCTGTGGGTGATTGGTCTATGCTAACTAGCTAGGTGGTGCGGCACCATGTTACACCGCCACTTTAAATATATGAACAGATCAGCAGTTCAAGAAGGAGAGCAGACCCCCGCACCTAGAAAGCATGCTGGTTGGTTCCATGGCCTGGTGGGCCATGCCGAACTGGGTGGGCTGGACCGAACCTATTGCCCAGTGGCCCACACCAGGCCCAGCCGAATCGAACCGATCCCAGTGGGAGGGGTCAGGTCAGTCCGACCGGGTCAGATTGGACCCAGACCCTTTTTCGCCTAGTTATGCTTAAATGGACGTATCTGCTAAACCGAACGTCTGTTTGAAAAACAGTCTATAGTTACGGATCCCTTAGGAAAATGGGGACCTTTTTTGATACTCACTTATGTTTTTGAGAAAGATGGAGAATGGATGGGTTGGATCAACCCTTAATCCAATCAGGACCTCAGCACTAAAATGCATATAACTCTCAAACTGGGCGTCTGATTGACGCACTGTATATTGCATTGGAACCCTTATGATATGGAGGTTCACTAGGTTACTTCTTCATGGGACTTTATTCTAGTTGAGATATTACTAATGGCTTGAGGAGCGGATCCTCTCAGAATCAAGCGTGATTTGTGCAGGAATCAAGTGGCTAGCTGAGATGTGAAGAATGAATAACGATCCTGTGTGTATCAGCACCGGGTGATCCTATGTGGATCCGAACCAATCGATCCTTTGTGGATCAGCACCGAGAGATCCTGTGTGGATCAGCACCGAGTGATCCTGTGTGGGTCCGCACGGAGAGATCTTGTGTGGATCAGCATCGAGCGATCCTATGTGAGTCAAAATCGGGGCCTCATGATAGAATAAAATGATCTAGATTTATGAATAAACATATGTACATCTGTACTTAAGTTAAACCTGGTGTGAGCTGTCTTTTACATCGTGATTTATGACTAAGATCATGATTTGTGGTTTTTCCATTGTGGAATTATGAGAGACCTTCGAGGGTATCGGGGTCCCAAATGGGTATTGTTATACTCACCCTTGGATGGGCTTTGCCCGCACCTTGTTGTGTCTTGTGCAGATGATGGGCAACTTTGATTGAGTCTCGAGGATCTAGGATGTGAAGGTGTACGGAGGTGACTAGTTGACATGGAGAGCTATAGTGATTAGTTGTACCTACCCTTCAAGAAGGATCCTTGGTGGATGAACTCATGAGTTGTTTTCCCGTTTTTCTGTATTTCCATTTCAGTTGGTCTTGTATTCTGGCCCCTTTAATTCAGTACTTACTTTTACACTCTGTGGTGATTTTTAGTTGTGGGTGAACATTTCTTCTTCTATTGTGTTTTACTTGTGCACATTTTACCCTATCTGTGTGTGTATAGGTTTTGAGGTAATACATTCCCATTTTAAGGAAATGTCTTTCCGGTGCTATTCACCAACCCATGGCTGATGGAAGGAAGGCTTGGGGTAGTCATGGAACAGGCCCTAGGGGATGTGTCATGATAAAGTGGTATCAATTGAGTCGGTTCTACTAGAATAATTACACGTCTATGTTTTCAATGGATCAATAGTGTTATGTGTCTTGAGTTTGGGTTTCAATTTGGGGAGTCCAATGTTGGTGTGACGACCAATGTATCCATACACTAGGACCCTGAATTTTGATTTCCGAATTGGGACACAAAAAAACTAGTTGAGTGTGTTTTGAAAATGTTTTTTTTCTTTTTGATCTGTTTGAGTAATCTCACTAGGTATAACTTATTGAAATTTTTTCATCTTGAGTCTATTTAGAGATTCCTCCATGCCGACAGGCATCCAAGATTCCAATTTGTGACCATAAGGATGGTCCATAGTATGATGAGTCTTTAGTACAAGTATTGTTGCCTGAGATGGTACCTTTAGGAAGTGTCTCAAAGATACCACTTCCTATTGGTTAGTAGTTACTACCAGTGCTACTGGTAGAGGAAACATACTGGCTCATTTCCTTACACGAGTTTCAGTGACAAATATCCCTCAGGTTCCGAGGTAAGCCCAGCTCACAGGCGGCTAAGGACTGGCTTGTGATGGTTACTGATTTTCCATCTAGCTAGGGCACAATTAGATCAGATGGTGGTTCTGGAAATGATTATTCTATGTGGCTCACCAGGGAAATGGTTGGGTTTAGATTACCCCTATCTTATAATGAAGTGACTTTTTCTGTGGATAGAGCTTGAAAATATTCCTTAGAGGAGGGGGTCTCTTTCCATGAAAAGATAAGGGGTTTGTGTTCCTAAGAGATTCTACAGTTTTGACAGGACTAAATATCTTTAATTGACATTCTTTGAGGTGTACCGACCATTCCCATTACTCGATTAATATGATATGACTAGTGCATCAAGGCTAGAACCTCTAATAAAGACGTGTTTAGGGACATCGGAGCCAACACTATTTACTTATTCATTCCTACTTATTTTAGGTTGCTAGAGAGATCCTTTTGTGATTGAAAATTATTTGGATGAGTAAATGCAGCTAGTGAATATCAACAGTGGGATATATGGATACCGACATCAGTCTCATAGAATTAGACATGTAAAATGTTTCAAGAAGAGGGAGTGATAAGGATAGATGAATCTGTAGGGCAGTAGATATGGAAGGAGTTCTAGGAGCACAGTAGGAAGTGGCGTACATTTCGACTTGTTATAACCACCACCCCAATGGGGTCCCCACCGGGCTTTGGGAGATGGACTACAGTGGAAGGGAACAACTTCATGCGGTCAAAGAGTGTGACCTAAGGGCTAAATTAATGATTCAAGGTATGGTTTATGTCTACTAATATCTTCTGTAATTAATAGACAAAGGTAATAATCATTCCTTATTATCAGAAATCTTGTTCAAGGCCTAGAGTTTTTGGTTAACCCGTTGACTTGACCCTTACGTCCGGAGATACCTATGATATGGGACATGATAGTCACACTTATTCTGATGGTTTGATCTTAACCTTGAGGAAAGAGTTTTGGTTGGAACCTCATGGTTGCAACGTCGAGGCCATTCGATGTTAGTTTGAGTATGGACTGGTCATCCATAGTTCATGCTCAGATTGACTACTTTAGGAAAAATGGATTCGGTATATCTACACTGTTGGAATGAGGTTTTCCTTATTTGGAGAAAAAGGAAACCTAGGCAGTACAAGATAAACTCATGCATAGTAGGGTGCAACCGATCACCCTTAAGTCAGCCAGCCTTAGCCTCGTGGCAGTAGGTGTTTTGAGTTTTTAGTTCCCAACAGTAGTGGCAGAGTTCAAGAACATCCTTTCAAAAGATGTTTCTAGGATTTCCTCCCCATAGGAAAAAGGAATTATTCACTATCTTGTACCCAATGATGACCCCAATATCTACAACTGCATATCAAATGGCTCCCACGGAGCTCTAGGAGCTGAGAGTATAGTTGGAAGAACAGTTTACTATTTTCCCCAATCACAAGAGTTTTAACTATATCTAGTTACATATGGACCTGAACCTGAGACAACGGTGATGGATGGAGTTCCTCCAGGACTATGTATTTGTGATGGTCTACACTCCTGGGAAGGGAAAACATAGTAGCCTATTCACTCATCATGTGGTCGAATCTATACATGCTTAGTGAGAAGATAGAGCAATTAGCCACGTCATAGTTATCCTTCATGGATAGCGATGGAGTATATTACCTCCAATCTATGATAGTCACTCCCCCATATATTCAGTGAGTTAGGGAGGTACAACTTGGGAATGTTGACTGTGAGACTTTATGTGCTCATATATCTTCAGGACAGGATTTTGAAGGATTTTCTAAAGGTGGGGATCACATCATCATCTTCTGAGGACATATCATGGTGCCAGTGATGCTATTAAGAGTGGTTTGGAGAGAGTTCCAAAATACCCTTTGGAGTTATAACCTGGTGTGTCGAAGATGTACCCAAACTTCCATCGTCAGTACTGGTGGCTAGTGATGAAGAATGCAGTGGAAAAGTTTGTTTTACAATGCCTCACATGTCGTCAAGTGAAGGCTGAGCACCGTGTTCCGGTAGGCTTTACTCAGCCACTTGAGGTACCAAAGTGGAAGTGGGATGGCATCTCTATGAACTTTGTGAAAAGGCTACCACATACGTCTAGGGGCCCAAATTTCATCTGGGTTATCATTGGCCAACTCACCATGTCATCCCACTTCCTACCCATTTGAGAGCAGAGATCAGTAAAGGGATTGGGATGCCTCTAGATACAAGAGATCGTACGACTTCATAAGGTGTCATCGATGGCCGTTTCAGATCATGACACTTGTTTTATATCTTGGTTATGGATGGAATTACAGGAGAAAATTGGGACTCAGCTATGCCGGAGCACCACCTTTCATCTTTATAAAGATGGTTAGACAGAGCAGACCATACAGACACTTGAGGACATGTTTCATGCTTGCGTCCTTGATTTTGGTCGTATTTGGGAGGACCAGCTGCCCCTAGTGAAGTTCACATACAACAATAGTTATCACTCCACAATCGGCATTCCCCTGTTTGAGGCCTTATACGGGCGACCGTGCAGATAACCTCTATACTGGACAAACCTAGGGGAGTTAGCACTTATGGGTCCAGAGTTGGTATGGGCTACCACTGGGAAGGTGCAGATCATCCAGGAGTGGATGAAGTCTGCACAGAGCTAGCATAAGTCTTATGACAATAAAATATGGAGGCCCTTGGAGTTAAAGTAGGGAGACCATGTCTTCCTATGAGTCTCACCTTGATGAAGATTGTGTAGATTTGGCTGGGGTGGCAAGCTATCTTTGAGGTGCATCTGACCCTTTCATTTTCTCAGCATAGTGGGTGAGTTGGAAAACTATATACCAGTTCCCCCATAGATTCACCAGGTGTGTAATGCTTTCCATATGTCGCAGCTGATGAGATAATTTCATGATACATCTCACTTTATCGACCGAGGTGTGTTGGACATTGGCGATGGGAAATGTTCGTGGAGATCCCGATGGAGGTAGAGGATCGATAGGGGAGGGTCCTTCGTGGGCAGTCTATTTCTATTGTGTGAGTTCAGTGGTATAACATGAACCTCCAAGAGAGAACATGGGACTGAGAGTCTCAGATACGTGCTCATTACCCCCATTTATTTTCCTAGTTTTTGTTTTAGCTTTTAGGGATGAAAATACCTAAGGTGGGAAGAATGTAAAGACATGGAAATTAAATGTAATTTTTTTATTAAATTGAATTATTATGAGTCTTTTAAAATTTATGACATGTGATTTTGAGGCTCGGAGTGCCCGAAATGATTTTTCAAAAATGTATAAAACTTTAAATAGAGTGCATCAGCAGTTTTCATAAAAAAGTAGAATAACTCCTAAACAGGTGCCTAGATCATAAATCTAATGGCCCAGTTGTATTAAGGATGGTGAGTTTACCCTAGGCGTGACTTACGTTTAGTCGGCGCAGACCTCTAGTAAGAAAACCCAAAAATGGCATAACCGTAAATAAAATAATTAAATAAAATTATTTTATTTTTAAAATGTATATAACTCACGAACAGTGACTCAGATAAAAAATATGAGACCTCCATTGATCCCATGAGGGTATTCTTTCCTTAGGAAGATTCTAACCTTGTCTGGCGTGGGCTAACAGTTGAAGTTAGTTTTTGGCCATAAATAAAATAATTAAGTAACAATTATTTTATTGTTAAATTAATTAACTCATAAAAATTAAATTGGATTAGAAATCCAAGAGTACCATTGAGCTCGTGATGGCGTGTTTCCCTTAGATAGAGCCTAACCTTGACAGGCATGGGTCGAGGGTGACTCTTAATAATTTTTGAACTTTTTTTAAAGTATGTTCAGTAAACGTGCGGGTGGAGATTTCTATCTTTTGAACCGATGCTTAGATTAAAAATATGAGTGCACCGTTGAATTTTCAGTGTCGAGAATCACTTTAGGGAAGCTAAACTTTGATCGGAAAGGGTCTGAAAAAAGTTAATTTTTGGAATTTACAAAAATAATAATAAAATAACTCAAATAGTTATTTTATTCTTTCTTGTAACTGTTGAGCGGTGGTGGGGCGACTGCTGGGTTGTCATATAGTTAAATGTCTGGTTACACATGGTTGTGTAACGACACCATTGGGAGAATTAATTTGTTCATTAATTTAATTCATTAATGAACCTCTTTAATTGTGCAGTGCGTTGATCTTATCTTTCATCAATTTAAACGAACTCGGGCATGGGTTTTTGGCACTCAAGAGAGGAACCTCTGACGACGTGGCGCGACATATGCCACCAACCAAGAACGAGGCTTCAATGACCATTGGAGGATTTGACGAAGAGCACCAATGGTAGTGAACCTTATCCTTCATCCACAACACCCTCGTATGTGGACACACCTTCCTCCTCACCAGGGACTTATAACAAGCTTAAGGTAGGGGGTTATGTGATTAATTTCTCGCTTTTCCCCATTTCTGAATTTTATGAAAAACAAAAATCAACCATCCAATACATTTTATCATGTTTTGTTCCTTAATTGGGGAGGATTATGTGGGGTTTATTTATGGAATTTTTATGATTAAATAATCTTTCCCATGTTATAATACTAACACGGAGGGCGCATGATGAACAAACAAGGCCTGGACCCTCATCCATTCTTGGTTTGGTTGTCTTTCTTCATGGGAGACTGAGAAACAATACAACACAACCAAACGAGGAGCCACACAATGATAGAAGCATCTCGGGTGGCCCGTAGGAACAATCGGTAGAGGAAACAGACCTCTGTAGCTTCACCGGAGGCCTGTGGAAGCTTCGCCGGAGCGGCAGCGCTGGCGCTCAGAGAAGGCGGAGGCCAATGCCCGCCAGCTGTGAAGAAGAGATGACACCCGAAGGTGCCATGGTGGACAAGGGAAGACGGCCGATGCTAACTACATTGACAAGGACGGCGCACTGCAGTAGAGCGCTGCAGAGGAAGGCCGCGTCTTCAAGCCATGATGGAGAGCGGGCCCATGCCCCGTGGGTCTCGCTAGTGACTGGCCTAAGTGGACCGACCAGGTGGTGCGGCACCATATGGTGCTACCACTTTATAAAACCGAATGGCTCAACCATTTAGGAATGGGAGTAGACCCCCACACTTAGATAGTGGGTCAAGTGGTTCCGAGACCTGGCGGGCCACGCCCAACTAGATGGGACAGACCGAGCTGGTGGCCTATTAGGCCAGACCAGCCCCCGCATAATCAGGCTAATCCCAATGGACCAGGTCGGGTTGGGTCAGTCCGAGCAGGTCAGACTGGACCCGGACCATTTTCGGTTCAGTTATACTTAAATGGGTGTATCTACTAAACCGAACGTTTGTTTGATGAACCATCTATGGCACTAGAACCCTTAGGACTCAGAAGACCTTTTGTGATACTCCACTTGATTTTTGGAGAAAGTTGGAGAAAATATGGGTTGGATCTACCCTAAATACAACTATTCCATCGGCACTAAAATGCCTATAACTCATAGACTGGGAATCCGGTGGATGCACTGTCTATTGAAATAAAACCGATGGATTGAGGATAGAATACTACTAGAATCAAGCTTGAATTATGCAGGAATCCAGTAGCCCGCTGAGACGTGAAGATTGAATAGTGATCCTATGTAGATCAGCATTGAGAGATCCTATGTGGATCAGAACCAAGCGATTTTGTGAGTATCAGGACTGATCAATCCTATGTGGATCAGCTCCGAGCGATCCTGTGTGGATTTGCATCGAGAAATATTGTGTGGGTCTACAGTAGAGCCTCACTGGGTTACTTCTTTGTGGGACTTTGTGTCAGTTGAAATACGACCGATGGATTGAGGAGAGGATCCTCCCAGAATCAAGCGTGCATTAGGTAGGAATCCAGTGGATGACTGAGACTTGAAGAATGAATAGAGATCCTATGTGGATCTGCACCGAGCTATCCTGTGTGGATCAGCCCCGAGCGATTTGGTGAGGATTAACACCGAGTGATCCTGTGCAGATCAGCACCGACCGATCCTCTGTGGATCATCATCGAGCAATCCTGTGTGAGTCAGCAGTAGAGTGTCATGATAGAATAATATGATCTAGCTTTATGACTAAATATATATACTTCTGTACTAAAGTTAATCCTAGTGTGAGCTATCTTTTACTTTGTGCTTTGTGATTGAGATCATGCATTGTGGCTTTTTCTTCGTGGAATTCTGAGAGACCTTCGTGGGTCTCGGGGACTTTACTAGGTATTGTTATACTCACCCCTGCACGGTCTTCACCTGCACCTTGTTGTGTCTTGTGGAGATGACGAGCAACTTTGACTGAGTCTTGAGGATCCAGGGCTTGACGGTGTACAGAGGTGACCGGTAGACATGGAGCGACGTAGTGATGAGTGGTACCTACCCTTCAGGTAGTATCCTTAGAGGATGTCCTAAGGAGTTGTTTTCCATTTTTTCAATATTTCCAATTTTGTTGGGCTTCTATTATAGAACCTTTACTTCTGTAAATACTTTTACACTCGGTGGTGGTTTTTAGTTGTGGTTGTACCTTTATTCTTTAATTGTGTTATACTAGTGTGTAGTGTACCCTATCTATTTGTGTTCAGGTATTGAGGAAATACCTACCCATTTTAGGGAAATACCTTTTTGGTGCTAGTTGCCTACCCCTGGATTATGGAAGGTGGTATTGGGGTAGTCACGGAATGGGCCCCGAGGGATGGGTCATGATAGTGGGTCCCAGAAAAGGGGACACCTATGTTTACTAGTGTTTGGGGTCGGACCTTTGGAAGGATTTCTATGCACCCTATTTATGAGATAGAGATCAAACAACATGTAGTTTGAAATCATATAGTTTAGTGTCATGCGAGAGGAAAGGGTCATATAGTTTAATGTCATATGGGACAAGGGTGAACCGGCGTCATGTGGTTGGGACCGATGGGTGATGGGATTGAACCTCAAGCAGGCTTCCTATGTACCTTTCATCAAAAGGGAAAGGATCAAATTTCAGGTAGTTTGGTGGTGAGGTATGGGGCTTTCACACTATGGAGGCCCAATGATGGTGTCATGGTCGATGCTTATGCTAATCCCATATGAGTCAGGCTCGATGGGAGAAAAAAGAGGGAACAAAGTCCTAACGATAACTTCATGGAAGGTGCATCCGTGAGGAATAGAGTGGGGCTTACACATGGTTCATGGCCCAAAAAGGAAATATGGATCTTACTCTAGGAGAGAAACTTGAGTGGGGTCCAGATTTACGAGGAGGATAGGGCCACAATACCTAGAACACCCCATTAGAGGGTGTCGAGGATTACCTGTAGACTTCTCGAGGTGTTCATGGAGACAAAGCCCATAGGGAATGAGATAGTAGGAGGAAACCTATGCATATCCCCCCTATGATCAACTTGGACCTATCCCTTTTGTGGGGATCACAATTTAATGTCTTGTGTTGAGGATGTGGGTGCTTAGTTGTTTAACATCCTATAGCTTAGATTGTGAGGATTCACCCCTCACCCCTAGAACTTACATAACTGGTTCACTTTAACCCTTGGTTAAGGGATGGAACGAGAAATGTTGTGGAGAAATGGGGTTGTGGAGTGATCTATTGAAGTGCTCACGTTAGCATCGCCATGCGAAGAAGCAATAACCTTTAGACTTCCTATGCGAAGAAGCTTGTGGAAAAGAAACTCAACATGAAGCACCACCCAAGGGACCTTGAAATAACTTTTTACAATCCTAGAAGGCTACACAGAAAAAGGGTTTGTGAAGAAAAAGACATTACAGAGAGGGGCTTTATAAAGATCAAGGGATCTCAAAGCACAGGTCTTTGTATAGATCAGGGCTTCGAAGATCTCAGGGCTTCACAGAATGCATGGGATCGTAAAGCATAAGGTCTCTCACAACACTCGACTTCACAAAGCACATGGATTTGAAAAGCAGAAAGGCTCATAGAGGATTTGAATTTTCAAAGAGAAGAACCTCATGAAGCATAGTGTCTCGGCCTCAATATATATTACAAATGTTTTTGGAAGGTTATTAGTGAATCTTGGTTGCTTCACGAAGTCCCGTGTACCCAATGGGGTATCCATCCTCATTGATGTCCCATAGGCTCCATGAAGGGAATCTATCCTTGAAGAGGGGGTAAACCTGAGAAAAGGTAAAGGTATTTTTAAATGAATAAGTACCTCAAATCATTCATTTTCTTGATGGTATACATATAAAAAGGTTCTTTGTGATTTGGTATCTAGGAAGGTGAAAGGTTGGGGTGTGAATCCATTTTGAGGGAGGAGAGCATGGTATTTATCAGATCTAGGGGGAACGATGCACTAAGGGCATCCCACAAAGCTACATGTGCTTATACATTAGATCCATATTGTGTTAAGTTCATCATAACTTTGAAGTTGACTGTCATCCCATTCACGACGTAGATGTTTCATTCATTCCCTCCACGACACTCGCAGAGGCTTCCATAAATTTCATAGGAATCACATATGAAATAATCATCCCTCTATGGCATGAAGACTATTGTAAATTTTTTCATAACCACATAGTCAACCATCTCTTTCCTCTATAGCAGTCATAGAGCTGGCCTCACCTTTTTTTCGGTCATGGTGCAGAAGGGCTCTATGAAGCAGCCCCTTTTGGAATTATTGTGTTTTTTGATTATTTTTCCCACACACATATTTTGGCTCCAAAAAACCTATATTATCTTTTATCATATTTTTTCTAGTATCATATCCACTTTCCATGGTAAAAACATGGATGGAATTCCCTTTCAAAAAAATTACAAGAATGCCACTCCTCCTCCACTATAAAAGGAACTCACCCCTTCCCCTTATTCGCACATATGAAAACATTTTTCTCACCCAGAATCTACCCAAATAGGATCAAAACATTCCCAAATTAATATTATAATCCACCATTTGTGTTGAAATCCACCCAAGGAAACCCTTTACTACAAACCAAAGGGAGTTACCCAAAGAAGAGGTAACGTCCTTCCTCAAGCTCCTTTGTTTTATTTTTATTCTCCACCACATTGATTATTATTATTTCAATGATTATATAATAAAATAATTTTCCTGAATATACTTATATGTTTTATTATTAGCGTTCAACATAAAATTACACACTCTTCCATCTAATGGGATACGAACTTACAGTTCTTGTGTATGGAGAACTACCACCTCACAAAACACTATTGTTTGTTTTTACTTTACCACCTCTCATGGTAGGGAATTATGATGTCAGATATATTGATATATGATATATATGATATATATGATTTAATTATGATTCATCAATTATTATATAATACATACCATCATTCATTACATTTTTTACGAATATGACGACATTGTTTTTGGAAGTGTGGACTACTACATCCTCAAAGAGATGCGACTCGTTCACACTTTACATGAAATTTATTAAGGATGGTTTCATTAAAATATATGATTTATATTATATAATAATGATAATTTAATGATTATATATATATAAATATATTTTACATAATTTTGAACTTTCAATATGATAAAAAATGGAAACAACGTTCATGCGTACATACTTTTACCATCTCCATGAATGGTGTTTTCTGTTTAATATTTCTATATATTTTTTATATTATTATAAATACATATATAATGATTATATATTATATTTATATCATGTTTTACATTTTAGAAATAATTAAATAATGATATTTGTAAGATGATCAAGAATAATAATTCAGAACATGTACGAAGAATAAAGCAAATATTACCTTAAGCGAAACCTTAACACGGAATTTTTAATGAGAATGTAATATAAAGTCATAATAAAATCATATATAGTATTATATATCTGAATATAGGTCTTTAAAATATTTATAATAAACTTATATTTATTATACAGGATATTTTTATGAGTACGAAGTGATTCAAAACATAAGGTATGAGGATTACTTTTATCACTTTTACTTCTGTGATATTTAGGTTTTATTCACCAGTAATTTATTTTATGTGGTGTATATACTAAAAATTAATATATTTTATTATTATTATCCTTAAATATATGGGTATTTACATATCCATTATATGATATATCTTTCAAAGGTTTTATGTTTCAAAAGTTACCAAATTGGTAAAATAGTTTTGTCTTAATTTTCCTTCACTGAGAAACATGTCATGAATTAAAAAAACTTTTTTTTCAAACTTTTTTTCAAGATGATATTTTAAGTTCATTTTTAAGGAAGACTTATTTTAATTTTTCTATTTTAAAATAATGATTTATATGCTTTCAAATTGTTTTCCAAGAAATGGTTTTCAAAAACATTTTCAAGCTTCCACTATAGGTTTTCTAAGAAATTGTTTTCAAAACATTTTAAAGATTTTTTTATATGTTTTCAAGTTTATTTTATAATAAAATGGATTTAAAAAGGTTTTTGTTTTAAAAATAAATTTTGAAATAATAAATGATGTTTTTTTATGACATATTTTTAAAAGATATTTTGAAATTATTTTCCATCTAAGATGACACCCATTGGTGTTACTCATGCCTTTCTAGGGAAACGATCCAATGGATCCATTCATATTATTTCTTTGAATAGTTTATGTTTTGATGGAATGATTTTTATGAAACCTGTTTCTCTTCAATGGGTTATATTCTTATGAAAACAACTTTTTTATGGTTTATTCTTTGATGAAATGATTATGAAACATGTATTTTTCCACAGGTAAAAATATGATTGCATGTTTATGAAACCCATTTAATTTCATGGGTTATGATATGATTGTTTATTATTTTTTGGAACATGTATCTATGATTTCATTATTAGATGGGTGGGAATCATACCTCCCTTTAATGATTTTAGTAAATATTTATATCTCATGAGATATTGATGAGAATAAATTCAATGAACTTGATCCACTACGGAAGATAGGGAACCCCAATCCACTATATGAATATTGGGAAACATGATACACAATGGTAAGATGGGGAAACCTGATCCACTATGGGAAGCTGGGGAAACCCAATACCTTATAAGGAAAGGTCTATCACAAGGGATGATGGTGTGCCCCACCCAGAAATTGTAGTCCCTATAAAGTGACCTAATAAGTCCAGGTAATGCATCCTAACATATAAGGAATGATATTACATTTTTATGTGTCATACCAAATTCTATGTCTTATTCCCATGTTATGCTTTTTTGGATCATGCTCTCGATTAACTTATGATTCATTTCTTATGAACTACCAATCTTTATGCCATGATTTACATTAATCATCTTTGATATTATGGGTATGATGTTCTAATGTTATGATAATGTTCTAATACCCTTATTATCATGTTTATGCTTACATATCTCCCTTGTGTACCCATTCTAAGAATCATTTCTCATCCATTTTTATGTTTCCTTCCCCGGTTTATGAAGATATTTACTATCTATGATGTGTCTAAGAAGGGTTCTAGTCCTAAGGATCCTAGAGGGAGATAATGTAGCTCATTTTTGTACTAGTGTTTATGTTTCCATGTTTCGAAAGTCACTGGGCTAATACGGTTTTTGGGATTCTATTTTTGTAATGTATTAAGTATTCTTCAAAAGTGATGTAATGTTAATGTATGAAAATTGAGGGGTTTTATAATTGGTATCAAAGAAAAAATTTAGTTATCCTTTAGAAACTAGGATTAGAAAACCATAGTGAGAACTCTAAGGACATGTATAAGGATAAGTATAAGTATAGGGAAAAGTATAATAAAATGTCTTTGAATTTTTGTAAAGGATAAAGTATCTGGTTTCCTTTCAATATATCTCTTTATGGATACATTAAGTAGGCATGGTTTTAGATCAGATGTATATTGGAGTTTGAAAGCTAACAAGGTCCATTGGTCCTCACTCAAGCATAACATGGTACAAGACAATGTGACTTAATATTCACCTAGTTTGACACTCCCTGGGGATATGCTTTGGAATTAAAAAACTCTCCACAAACCATCATGACGGATTTAAAAATAAGTTATCTTGAATAACATAGGATAAACCTAGGGTGTCATAGATTAAGTAATTGATCATAATTTGGACATCCTATAACTGATTTCTCATGATAGTGTGGTTACACACTATGATAAATATTTCTTACTAAATGTTTTTTGGTTTTATTTAATTGATGGAACTCCAAGGAACCACATTAATGGTGATTTCAACATAAAATTCAATAATATTTCTCCTGTGAATCCAAATTCTATTGGAGATAGAATGAAAAATTTAATTTCTACGATCACATAAATTTATCAATATATTAATAATGTTGAGATTCCAAACAAGAAAAGGATGTGAAATTTTTTTGTTGATTCCTTCATGAGGCAACGTCCGCATTCTTTCATCGGATCTAATGATCCACTTGGTCCTGAACACTGGATCAATACCACTGAAAAGATATTCTCCATTATCCAATGTTCAAATCATGTAAAAGTATTTCTGTCTATTTATCTGTTATAAGGTGAAGCAGACTAGTGTTTGACACTAATAAAGAATGTAAAGAAGCAAGATGAAATTGAATCAATGGATTGAGACAAGTTCAGGAACTCATTCTTCAATAATTACTTTCCTCATGTTCTTCATACGAAGATAAAAAACGATTTCCTTGAGTTAAAGAAAATGTATGATGAATCCATCAATATATATGAGGCTAATTTCACAATAATTATGAGGTATGCTTCTAGAATCATCATCAAACCCGAATTTCAAGTTGATATGTTCTTCCCTAACTTAAATCAAAGTCTCAGAATGGAATTTTCCATAAGAGAATTTAGTATCTATGAAGAGATTGTGAATTTTAAAATAAATGTTGAAATGGATGATGGAGTAATAAATTAAAATCATGGTTTTAACAATAAAAGGAAGATAGAGTTCAAATGAAAATATAAAAACCATGAAGAGAAGTACATTATTCTTCTTTTATGCTCCATGTGTGGAAATAAGAATGGGGTTAAATTTTATTATGGGGTCTAATAAATGTTTCAATTGTGGAAGGGAATGCCATCAAGAAATTGATTTCAAAACTGATGGGAAGAAATTTCGAAATGATAAAAATAGAGGAAAAGCTACAAAAAATGCACCTACCACACTTCAATTCTTCAATTTTAAAGAGGATGATAATTATTCTAACTAGTGACCAAACCTGAGGGTTGGTGATGATGATCAACATCAACAAACTATTAAACTGAGGGACAAAGGGAAATATCATAAGATCATTATTTCTGAAAAGGTTTGTGACAATGACATGGTGAAAGGTACACCTACCATCTACTCTAGAATAGGTAATGTCTTATCTGATTCTGGATCTTACCACTCTTTCATATATAATGAATTTTATAAGGGTATTTAGATTCTAAAAAAATGATTAGATGTGGAATTAGTAGTGCAAACCCCAAAATGGTATGATTATTTCATCTCAGGTCTATGTTTCATCTCCAGTTGATGTTATTGGGAATGTGCCTCCTATAAATATTTTCATTCTTCCATTGGATGAATTTGATGTCATCATAGGAATGTATTGGCTTTCTCTACATAAATCACACATACAATTTTCAGCAAGGCAAGTTATGTATGATATTTCAAACCAAACTATCATCGTATATCAATATGACAGTAACTATGAATATACTGTAGGGATTACATACGGATTATGGGTCTTAATTCTCATCCATAAGGCACATTTGTGTCAAATGGTTTGGGAGAAACTTAACACCGATGATATTCCTATTGTTTTAGAGTTTGTGGATGTGTTCATGAAATATTTTCCTAATCATATACCAAAATGTTAATTTTATTTCTCGATAGAACTCATACATGGTTCCACACTAGTTTCAAAAAATCTATATTGAATGGGTACAATTTTTTTGTAGGAATTGAAGAAGAAACTCCAATAAAACCTTGATAATGGATTTATTCAGCCATGTGTGTCACCTTGGGGCACACCTGTTATCTTTAAGAAAAATAAATATGGATCAATGAAACTCTTAATTTTTTATCAATATTTGAACAATATCACAATAAATAATAAGTATACCCTTAAATATATTCATGTCTTGTTAGATCAACTGCATAGAGCTCAATTATTTTACAAGATCAAACTTTGTTCTGGATATAATCAATTGAGGGCCAAGAAAGAGAATATACCCAACATTGAATTCATTACAAGCTATGGACACTATGCTTATATAATAATGAACTTTGGACTTTCTAATTCCCCTTATATCTTCATATATTTTATTAATACAATATTTAGAGATTACCTCAATTAGTTTGTGGTATATTTATAGATAATATTATTATGTATCCAAATATAATGTAAGAGTATGAAGACCACTTGATAATTGTTCTTAATACCGAGAGAAAGGGGTAACTATATGAAAAATTTACAATGTATGAATTTGGTCTTCAAAAGGTTTCAATTTTGTGTCACGTAATATTAAGATATGGTATAAAAGTAGATCCATCAATGAATGAGGCTATTGAATGTTTTCATAGAGAAACCATAGTGATTGGGATCCATAGTTTTATTTTATTAACTAGATATTATCAAATGAATTTGGAGAATTTATCATCATAGTCAAATACCATGACAAAGCTAACTCAGAAGGGTGCCAAGTTCCTCTAGAGAAATTAATGTGAGGAAAGTTTCAAGGAACTATAGATAAGGATGGTCAGCACACCTGTGCTTACATTACCTTATCATGGATAATGGTTTATAGTCTATAGTGATGCATCTAAGAAGGGAATGGGATGTTTTCCTATGCATCATAATATGGTTACCACTTACACCTTGTGATAGTTGAAGATCCAAGAGAAAAATTACCCAACTCATGATTTGGAGTTAGAAGCAATAATTTTTACATTAATGATATAGAGGCATTATCTTTGTGGAGAAAAGTTTGATATATATACTCATCATAAAATTATAATATATATATATATATATATTCACACATAAGGAGTTAAACATGCTTTAGAGAAGATTTTTAGAGCTGATAAAGGATTATGATTGCTCAATATATTACCACCCTGGGTAAGCGAACAAGTTGGTTGATACTTTGAGTCAAAAGGATCATGATAGATTATCCATGATGACTTTCAAAATAGATCCAATACTTCTAGATTTGTAAATGATGGATCTAGAAATTCTGATGGAAGGGGGGAAATATTATCTTTCTCAATTTATTGATCAATGCTCTATCCAAGTGAATATTAAACAGGAAAAAAAGGTAGATACAGAGATGAAAAACAAGGTTAAAAATGTTTCTTTGTTTAACCTTGACCAGAATGAAATGATAAGTTTTAGGAACATTGTATGTGTTCCTTATATACTTAATTTTAATAAGGAGTTATTATAGGAAGCTCATAATTTATCATTCTCAATTCATTCTAGAAGTATGAAGATGTAAATAGATTTGAAGGAATAATTCTAGTGGTACGGAATAAGGAGGGATATCACAATGTTTATATCTTGGTTCTTGGTATTCTAGGAAGTTTAGAAATAAAGACAGACATATAAAGGGATATTGAATCCATTACCCATAAAAAATTATAATGGGAGAACATCATTATGGATTTTGTCATTGGAACCCCAAAAACCTATAAAGGGTTTAATTCTATATGGGTGGTGGTCAATTAAAAATATATTATTTAATTATTTTATAATACATTTTTACGAAATATGTTATATATTATGTTTAAATGCCTTTTTAACCTTTTTTAAACATATTTTAAAAAACATATATTATATTTATTATAGTATAAATACAATATATTATTTTCAATGAAATATATCTCTTTTATGAATACTTTTATCAGCACTTGTAAAAAATCCCTCATAAAGGAGAGTCTTTATCCGTGCTTCTAAAAAAGCATTAATAAAGACCCCAGTTATCCGTGCTTTTTTAGCACTATTAAATACCCCCTTTAACTGCACATTTTTTAGCACTAAGAAAGGTGGTCTTTAACAGTTTTTTTAGAAATCTCTATTAATTCTCTGGTGTTGGAAAAATTCGGTTTCATAGTAGTGGTATAGTGAACTAATACCTCACGAAACGATGATTATTCATTTTTCATTTACAAAATGTCATGGTGGACATTATGATGGAAACTCGGTTTATATATTATAAATATTTTATTTATTATGTCTTTATACTTCTGTAATCATTTTATAACACATAACTTACTTCCCATTTGGAATTAATATGATAACATTGTTTGAGGAAGTGTGCCCTACCACCCCCTCAAAGTGAGGTGATTCATTCACGCTATACATGGAATGTATTAAGGATAATTTTAATAAAACTCTGGAATATATATATATATATAATAGTTATTATAATTTAATTATAATATAAACATTTATCATTTATTTTAAATTATTTTAATATGACAGATAAATGAATGTAGCGTTCATGCATACGTACAACCTACCGTCTCTATAAATGAAGCATTTATTTATTATCTAAAAATATAATGGACTATTATAAATATATATGTACTAAATATATAATATATTTATGTCATGGTTGAAATTATGGAGACGAAGAAATCATGATCTATAAAAATGGAACAACAAGTAACAACTCAAAACTGGGCAATTAACACCCGAAATAGCTAAAATAATGGAAGAGTAATGAAAAAAGGGTAATAAAATATTGTAAGAAGTTGATATATGATATTATATACATGATTATTACTATTTTATAAGTTATTAACATATTTTAAACCACTATACAAGAGTATAAAGTCCACAAAAGAAAAGGAAGGTTAAGGCAAGGGATTTTGTCTCAATTTTCATTCCATGGAGACTTTTTTTTTATGCACCAATTCAATATTATTTTGTGTATATACTAGCATTTTACATTCTATACCATGAATCTAGTTATTCTCATGATATTATATGTTTCATTTAATTCACTGGGAATTATTACTTAAATGTTTCAAGTGGTATGGGACACTTTGGAATGTCTAAAGTTTATTTTACCCCAAGAATGTTTTAATGTAAACAACCCTTGTTATTAATTATACACCTATGATGTATTATTGATAAATCAATATTATTTATTTAATATATATATTTGATAAGGAATATTTTCTATTTAATATTTAAAGAATTTTTTGGACATGCGATACATGGGTTGGGGACTGTTAAGGGAAGACCTATGAGTTAACGACCTATTAATGAAAACCCCTTGATGAATCAGTAGTATCATAAGGTGAATTTGTTGAAAACATAGTTTAAACTATATCATGATGATAACAGTATCATGCACCTAGGAATGGCGATGTCCAATAATTAAGTATTTCCTTTCTTGAGAATTTAGTTATTATTAATCCATGAGATTTTCCATCGACATATCTATAGATGAATTTCATTATCAGTTCTATGATTTAATGGATTGTGTTTTAAGTTTCTTACATTTCCATATTGATATATCTATATCTAGTTAATTTTATGGAATGTGTTATGAGTTATTTACCTTTTCATGTTAATTTATTCCTATTGATTCGTTATTTCTTCGTCTTTACTTACACTTTTTGAGCATTTGAAAACACCCTTATTCTGTTTTTCTTTCCCCATGCTTTGAATAAGAACTATTGGAATAAGCATTCAAGATAGTATTTTATTTTCTTTTTATGTATAATTCTTGTATTTCTAATTTCCCAATGTATTATGGGAATCATTTATGTAATCTATCTTTCCAAGAATGCTAAAATGATCGGTCCTTCGGGATTTGATTATTTGTAATCATGCCAATGTAATAAAATAATGCATCGACTCCAGGTTTCTCGGGTTAGGACATTATAGTAGGTATCATAGGAAGTTTTGAATCATCCTTGGAAACTATATTTAGAAAAATTACATCAGGGAGCATAACCCAATGTTAGAAATTGAGGATATATATACAAGAACATACAATAATTTTGATATGTTAGTGATTATGTGAGTATTCCAAGTAATACATCCCTTTATAGATACTACAAGTGGAAATGGTTCTGGAACTGATGTAACTAGGATTAATTACTCTAAAATGGTGTTTTGGGCCTAAATCAGGGTAACTTGGTACACAAAAACGGGCCTTACTATACACCTAGTTTGGCACTCCTGGGGGATACACATATGATAACACACATTTTCTTTATATACCATTATGAAGGATTTAAAAGTAATGATTTCCAAAAGTAGCCAATGTTTATGATTCCAGGATTCATTAGGTATAAATTTATGTTATGTGCTATAACATATTTAGAGTTATACAAATTTCACAACTTTATGAAATAATCCAGTGTATTCCATTGTTTAGAAATGGCATCTAGAAGGAATAATGGTATTAGTACTCATGGAAAATGAAGATATTCCCTAATGAGTAAACAAATATAGCTAGTTTTAGAACATTGTGAGTTATGGATATATTAGGAATATTAGTCTGCTTATCTAAAATAACCTTTCCCAAATGGAGAAACCTGTTACAAGGAGAGAATATTCTATGTTGGATCGCTTTATATAGAAAAATCCCCTATCGTTTAGTAGGGCTACTCATCTAAATGTAGCCGAGCAATGGATTATGTCCCTTGAAAAGATATTTACTATCTTATAATATAGTGAAAAGGAAATGGTTAAAATTGTGGTCTATTGTATCTAAGGTGACACTAACCAGTGGTTGTATCTGATCTAGAATACAAGTGAGGAAGAAGAAATTGAACTCATCAAATGGATTACTTTTAAGGAGACATTCATCAATAAATACTTCTCTCATGATCAATAAAATGAGATGAAGAGGAAGTTCCTTATATTAAATCACAAGGAAGAATAAAGTGTTGCATATTATGAAGCTACCTTTATATGGTTATCCAGGTATTCTACTAAATATATATCCAACACGAATTGAATGATCAACCACTTTTTTGAATTTATTAAGCCAAATCTTCGAAGAGAGTTGTTTTTTAAGAATTTATCTTCATACGAAGAGGTAGTTTTATGTTTCATCAAAATAGAGATTGAATTCTCAATATCCAATTTATTATATGGAAACCTAGAGATGAAAAGGTCTTATTAACACCATGAAATGGACAACAAGTCAATGAAGATAAAGGGAAAGAAGGATTCTTCAAATTGTGATAATTTTTGAAAGAATCACCCTAGTAAATTATGGAAAGGACTGGGAGTTTTTTATAAGTGTAGAAAAAAGTGTCACCAGACAAAATAATGAAAAGGAAATAAGGAAAATAATATTATTCAATGTTACAACTAAAAGTATATAGGGAACTACACAAATGAATGCCCTAATAATCAAGAGAATATAGCTTCTAAGAATCTATGTGATCAAGGTTGATCATATGTTATTGACACAATCTAGGTGGAATGATTAATCTACCTTTTTATTTGGATATAGGAAATATATTGTAAAATTATTTTTTTTATGATGTTATCATCATATTATTTATAAAATATTTAATAACTATATTGTAGAACTTTTTTGTTAAATAATTTAGATCATATAGTGAATATTACCAGTAAAAGTCATTTAGTAGAATGTTATAATTTTCACAAAACACAATATTGATTAAATTAAATCCCTTAATAAGTTCCTGATGTTTAGATAATGATGAATACATGAATGATTTGAAAAATTGCTGACTACATTGGAATTGATTAATTACTTATCAAAAAGTAGTCTATCATATCATTGATAAAGTTTAAAATAATTTTGGATTTAAGGAATTTATCCAACAAAATGTGTGTTACTTAATGAATAAGGAAGAATGCATTATCCCAATATGGTTTTATGGTGATTTTATTTATTACCATATTTCAAGAGGATATGTGATGAAGGTGTTCACATATTTGGTATGTGATGATTATAAAGATACTTCATGATGATTAAAGGCTAATGATAAGTTCATTTTATAAATTCCATTACTCGCCTTTAGAAGTGATTAGATCATAATCTATTAGAAAGATTAACCATTTATAAAATGGTTTAAGATGATCAATGGATGAGATTTAAGAGGTTAATGTATTACCTCACCATATGATACATCAGGTTCCAAGAGATGAATTATAAATAGTTCATTGCATAATATAAGGAAAATATTATATTAATATAAATTTTTATTTACTTATATTTTTATACATTGATAGAATTTATTAACTATAAAAAAATGGTTTTTGAAACAAAAAAGTCGCCATATTATCATATATTTTTATGATATTAATGAAAATTACTCTAAACAATGGTTTATGTTTTTTGGTAAAAAAACATTCATCAGAACATATTTTCTATAACTCTCCATCAGAAATTTATTGTTTCACTTTTTCCTCTATATCCATGTTTCTATTTCCCACCTATGTTCTTCTACTAGGGAACCAAGTTATGTGACAGTTGTAATTTCTTTTCTCTCTTATTAAGAAAATTTGATATTAAATATTTTTATGATGTTGATCTTTCAAAAACAGTTTATTTTCAATCCCTATATTACTAGAGATAGGTTTAAATTATGAGGATTCAATTTAATTAATGTGGGAAGAATATAACACTTGAAATTCTAATGTTCAACTTTGTATTCTGTAGCGTGCATGACATGAATCACCAAGCACATAAGGGAATATAATATCCTAAGAATCTACTATATATTTCCCATTTTAAATATATTCAATACATGATATAACTTATAATAAATGAAACACTGAGTTTTCTTGTGTTTCATATAAGAGCAACCTCCTCGACAACTTGTGTTACACACCAGACCATGTTTCACCAAATAACAATGTATTATTAAATTATTATTATTTAATATCATATGATATATGATAACCATTATGTTAGTGGTTATTAATAGTATTAACTATCTTATGAAAATTTATGGTTTATATAAATATAAAATGAGTTCATTGGTTACCAATGAAAGAGAAATGAAAATAAGAACCAATTGGATATAAAATGAAATATAAATTTTTATATGCTTCCAAAGATGTTCTGTATTAATAAACATTTTTAATTAAAGTTAATGAATTATTTTAATAAAATATATATGTTATATATTCAATTAGATATTTTTTATATTCATCCATTATGTTTGATATGCATAAGATAATAACAAGCTCTATTTTATACATAAAAACCTATTTTTTTATAAAAGAAATTTTACTGCCTTTTAATTGAGAACCAAATTTAAATATTAATTTTGAAAAACTAATTGATTTAATATATCAAAATAATATTAATCATTAAAATATAAACATAATAATTATTTTAGGGTTATTTTTTGATATTTTTTCTGCAACATTTCTTTTTTAATGAATAGTTAAAAATGATGAAGGTAATTTCAAAACTTTTTTTTCATCTAATTTATTTATAAGAATAAATTATATTTTTAATTTTTTTTAATGTTTAATTATGTAATATTTTTATCAGTTAATAAAATGTATGTAAATGATATCAATTTCACTTTTAAATTCACTATAAAAACATAGCACACTTTTGGGAATTTTTACCGAAAAAACCCATATTGTCGTCTCGTCTGCAGAATTGAATTTAAATTAATTTATGCCACTTCTGTGATTGGAATTTAGAAGAATAGATTTCATTTTTTTAGTAATAATAATTTATAATTTATAATTATCTCAAGATATTTTTGACAAAAAATATTAGTGAATGTAATTAAAATCAATTATAATTATTAACGTAAAATTAAGATTAATAAAGGAATAAGCCTTTAACTTAAGGGCACAAATGACCTGGAAACTTATACAAAACCTTTTTTAAAGAAATATATCATCCATAAAACTTCCATTATTGAGTTTTTTAGGTTGTTAATGACTTTTTTAGGTAATAACATTTGTACATCTAACTTGTTCCAAAAAATTCCAAGTGAGTCCTTTTCCTTCCCTATAAAGGGCTATCACCTCTCTCAATTCCTGACACCTATAAAACCACTTAGGTTCAACAAATATCTACCTAGATAGATTCCAAACATCCCTCATATTGTCCATGAATCCACCATTTCTGTATAGATCCAACCATGGAAGCCTTTTGGAATAAACCAAAAGAAGTTACCTAATAAGAGGTAACATCTTCTCTCATGTTTTTCTATTTCATTTTCATTATACACTCCCTATACTCTTATTATTATATTATTAAATAAAAAAAATGTATAATAAATATAATAGGGTTTTTATTCTATTATTTTATCTACACTTACACACACCTCCATCTAATGGGTAACAAATATATTGTTTCTGTCTAAGGCGAACTACTATCTTATGAAATGATGATAGTTAATTTTTCCTTTACCACATATCATGGTTTAGATTATGACGGAATCTATGTTCATATATGATATATATAATATTTATTATGTCTTAATACTATTTTAATCATTTTTTAGCACATACCATTAATAAATCCCATTTTGTGTTAATACGATAACATCGTTTGAGAAGTGTGGTCTATCGCCCCATCGAAGCGATGTGATTCATTCACACTATATATGGAATTTATTAAGGATAATTTTAATAAAACTATGTAAAATATATAACATATATATGATAATATAATTATAACATAAATATTTATCATTTATTTATCATTCTTTAAATACAAAAAAGAAATTAATGTAGCATTTTTGAGTACGTACGAACTACCGTCTCCATGAACGGTGCACTTAATTTCATATCTACAAATATTAGTGAATATTATAGATACATATTTAATGAATATATAATATAATTATTTCATGGTTTAAATTCTGGATATATTGAAATCATGATCTAATAAATTGGAAAATAAAGTAATAAGTCATAACATACTTGTGAAAACTAGACTATTAACATATGAAATAACAAAATAATGAAAGAGAGTTAAGAAAAGCGTAATAAAATATTGTTAGAAGTTAATATATTATTTTATAAACAATATTATGGTTGGGTTATAATTTATTAACATATTTTAAACAAATATAGAGGAGTATAATGACCACACACAAAAAAGTAAGGTTAAAGTAATGGATTTTGTCTCAATTTACATTCCCTTGAGACTTATTTCTGTTAAACATCAATTCAAATTTATTTTTTCTATATACTATAATTTGATGTAATATATCATGAATCTACTTATCCTCATGCTATTATAAGTTCCATTGAATTCGTGATGAATTATGATTTAAAACTTTTAAGTGGTATCAGACATTTTGGAATGATTAATGTTTATTTTTCCCCAAGAATGTTTTAATTTCAACAACCCTTATTGTTACTTATCCTTATTTGAGGTATATTTATAAATCTATATTAATTATTCAATATGGATATTTAATATGTGAACTTTTTATTCAACATATGAGGAATTCTTTGGACATCCAATGCACAGACTAGGGATCATTTAAGGCAAGACCAATGGGTTGTGGATCTATTAATGAAAGACCCTAGATGAATTGATAGTCATATGACATGAATTAGTTTGATAAATAGTTTAGATTTTCTCTTTATATTAAATGTATCATTTTCCTAAGAAACATGATTCCTAATAATTAACCAATTCCTTTATTGATAATTTATTTTTTTATCCATGATATTTTGCATCTACATATATATGGATGCATTTAATTCTTAGTTCATTGATTAAATGGAATGTGTTTTCAGTTTCGTAACTTTCCATATTGATGTTGCCTTATCTTGTTTTTTTTTGGAATGTGTTATCAGTTATTTACCATACCATATTAATTTATTCTTTTTGATTTATTATTGCTTCTGTTTTACTTACCATTACTAAGAATTAGAGTTCACCCTTATTATGGTTTCTTTTCCTACATTATGAAGAATATCTCATTGAATAAGCATTGAAGGACGCAATTTATTTTATTTTTATAAATATATATTTTATTTCTTATTTTAAAATGTATTATGGGTTTAATGTATGTAATATAGCTTTCTAAGATTGCTAACTTGATCAGTCCTTCAAGATTTTATTCCTTGAAATCATGCTTATGTAATAAAATAATGCACTGACTCTAGGTTTCTAGGGTTGAGGAATTTCAATGAATCAGTTAAGTGACAAATATTTTCACAATTATTTCCATAAAAGTAATAAAATTTCATGGATAAAATTATTTTAAAGGGTTATAATGTATCATCCATGACGTTAATGTATAAATATTTTCAGATAAATTTTATGTGATAAATAACTCTTTTCAAACACAACACCAAACGAAAATATCAATTATATAATAATGAGATGAAATTATAAGTTTTAAATGTGATCATTATAACATAGTCACTAAATTGATAGGTATAAATATAATAAAATATATTATACTATATATATATATAAATGAGAGTAAATGGAGTAAAATATTATGAGTCTTTATTATCATACTCGTTTTTGTGAGCATAGAAAGGATGGGGAATCAGCCGAGATTTCCCTAAACCAATCCCAAGAAGAACTTCAACAAATAAAAATTCAACAAAATCATCAATGGGAGAAGTTTATGCTCGTAGAAATCAGTAAAAGTTCCTTGAGAGAAGAATCATCACCCAAGATAACCATCATTTTTTATCTTACCATTTGATATTATGGAAAGGTAATTAGGGGTTTTTTATTTTATAGTTTTGATGATATAAACATATAACTATCAATGTGATAAATAATTCATGTATTTATAAAAAATAGGGTTTGAAATAATATATACTTTTAAATAATGAATTTAATTAAATAATAAATGGTCTATTTTATAGAAATATATTGATAAAACTCAATTAATTTCTGTTTAAATAAATAATCAATTATGAATAAAATCATTTAATGTTAATAATATACAATTTTCAAAAATAATATTTTTTAAGTTCATTATTTCTTATAATTAATTGATCACTTTTATATAATGACTACTGTGAAAATTTTCAACATATAGATAAATATATTAAAACTCATTTAATGAGTAATTAATATTAAATGAGATTAAGAGTATATATGCTTTTAATATTTGTTTAAAAATATTTATTTTATTATATTTTCTATATTCATTCAGGTGTAAAATTTATAAATTTTAAAACATGAATTCTTTAAAATTAAATTATTTTTTTGAATTAAGTGTTTCAAAATTAGTGTACGATGACCATTTTGTTTTCTAAAATGGTTGATTTCTGGAAAATATTAAAAATAAAAAATTTACAAATACCAGGAGTTTTATTCAATAAATATTTTATATTAATGTCTTAAATAATTTTTAAATAATTTTACCAACCAAATATATATTTAAGAAGTATAATGATGATTCTGAAAATATTATTTTTAATTTAAAACCTATGCACGACATTTTGGAACATAATTTATATTTGTTTCAAATGAAAAAAAATATATTATTTTCATTTCCCTCTAATTAAGTATTTATATGATTCTATTTATCATTGAATTGGTTCGAATTACAAAAAACCCTCCCTTTTTAAAAATAAATTAATAAATTTAATGTAAATAAACTCTAAATATTTGTTTTCTAAATTGATATTTATGTTTTAATATATTATTTCATATTAAATGATTTCATACTTCATACAATTATTATTTTACAATTAATTTTTATAAATTAAAATAATTTTATATAATACATTTTTTAATTTTCTAATCATTATTATTTAATTATACAATATGTTTTATTTTTTTAATGAATTAAAATAAGTTATTGAGGGGAAAATGGAGTCCCCAAAATAAAGGTAAAATGTGGTTGAAATGGTTAAACTAAGTGGTGAAGGACTAAAATAACCTTAAAACCTATTTATAAATGTGTATATGGGGGATTTCTCAACCAAAACTTATCCCACTACTATCCCATACTTTGAATCCCCATTCCATTTTTCAAAATAACTCCCCTTTTTATATTTATTAATAAGTATTAAGAAAATTTCACACATCTCACTTATAAATTTTTCCCTTTAGTCCACTCATATCTAAACACCACAATAATATTATATGAGAAAAATTCTATAAAGAAAAATTCTCTTACCACTTTCCCTTAGACTAGTAATCCTAGTCTCACCAAAATACTAATCTATGAAATCTTAGTGAGTATCCTAAAGGAGAATAACCAAGGAAGAGGTAATAATTTTAATATAGTTCTTTCATGTTTCATTCTTCTTATACCTCCAATAAATCTATCAAATTCATAATGATAAAATGGAATGAGTATCATAAGTAAAAAATGTTATTATATCAATGTATTTTTATTTATCATTGTCTCTCGCTCTCTTCCATTTTAAAATTGAATCATCACCCAAATAACAGTTGTTTCACCATCAATATGGATTACATGTTTAATTTTCTATTACCTCTAAAAAAATGATGGATATAAAAATATATTTAATTAATAAAAAATATATTTATGACATTAATATGTTTATCTAATGCTAAATTATTCATTTTATTATAATTTTTACTAAAAACTAGTTACTGTAATTTTAATCACCTAAAATGAGCACACCAAGACAGCTTTCATAATTTGAATCTATTTTAAAAAATTCATAAAATTGTATAAATTCTATTCTAATAGTAATGTATGATAGTAATGTATAAATAATTGGTTTTTCAATAATTATAATAATATTATTTAATGAATTTTTAATATAATACATTTATTTCATAAAAAATTACCAAAACAAGCCCATTACAAGTTTATTTTTTAGGAATCAAATATAAGAATCCATTGGAATCAGAAAATAAAAACATTGATTATAATTTATTTAAGATGATACAGATAATTAACTCATAAACATGGAATTATTACTAAAATCATTATACAAAAAACTAGTACGCAATGGTTAAAACAATTAACACTGATGCCCACTATTAACAAACAACATGTAATTATTAAGTAAAAAATGAATATAAGTTTATAACGCAAATGACAATAAATATTAAAATGTTTGGAAATATTTGTTTTATGAGTCTATCATTATTATAAAAGATTTTAGATAATTTCTAACCAAAATGGAATCCAATCGAATGATGTTGTATCCTCTATTTCTTTTCCATTGGGTCACTATAATTCTCCCAATGACTACACACATTTAATGTCTTATATTCTAACAATTATTTATTTAAATTTTAAATTTTTTTCTTGAGTTTATAAATTTAAAATTTCAACTCATTATATTCTTCTTTTATAGATTACTTATTCATAAAATTATGACATTGTTAATAAAAATTATCATCATATTATTTGTTCATTCCCTTCCATGTGTGTGTTATTCTTAAAATAAATATTTTTTTATAAATTTAAAATATATGTATATATGATATTATATAATTTTTATATCACTCTTAATTTTTTTATAAAATTATAAATTTTGAACTCTTTCTTAGTTGTGGATTTCTATTTAAAACTTCATATAATCATAAAAAGGAATTTCCTTTCACATATATATATTTTTATATTCCATTCCACATTTATTTATATAAAAATCAATACTTTCCAATGTTTATTTTATTGAGTATTCTTCCAAATTGAAATTTTAAACATATTTAGGTCACCTTTATGGAAATGATTTTTTTTAAAAGTGACTTGTGACATTGACTTTTATGATAACGATAAAAAAGAACCCTTTTATCACTTCTATTTACATTTCCTATCTACCTCAAATAGATATAACTCTAATAGAGTAATGTTCATGGCCATCCTTTAAATTATTTTATATTATATATACAATATTGAATTTTGGTATCAATCGATAAACCTCGATGTCATTTAATGTGATAATATTTGGAAATGATTTGGAATGAATTATCTTTACATGGGGTTTTTATTAAACGATGGAGGATTGGTTTCTTGTGGAATAAAGACACACACACGCACACACAGATATATATATATATATATTATCATTGAGTTATTGGTGGGGACATAGATATCCCACTAATTATTTCAGTTATAATTTTATCTATCACGAGATAATGATATAATATGTGGTTGTGATTGGGTTTGATAACATTATAAAATTTGAACATGATTAGATTTGTTAAAAGATTAATGTGTGGGAATGAATGATTTTTCTCACAAAGTTATGATTTTTTATACTTATTCATATACTAAATTTCCCTATTATTCCATATTTTAATGTCATATTACCATTTTATATAATATTTTCATATGATTTTGGGCCATATTATTTGTTTTATGTTTCCATGATGGTCCTTTTATTATACTATGATCTAAATTACTGATACATGATGTTACATCATTATATTTGATTATATCCTTAGATTCCATGATCCTTTTAATTAGATATTTCTCTTATGATTCATTTGCCTCGTTGATATTTTCCCTTACTTAGGATTTGAGATCAACGCTTATTTTGTTTACTATTTTATATGGTATTATATATAAAATTATGTATATAAGGGATTCTTATATTGACATTTTTCAGATATATTGAACCAATAATGTGTAATAAGATGTTCATATAACAGATCTCTAAAGACACTTAACCTTTGGGTTATTGGATTGTGATATTACCTGTGGGATGTAATTTTTAAATTGTGAATACAATTTAATATATATATATATATATGTTTACCTTTGATCATCTTAGTTGTTATATGGATAGGTATTTTTTTATTTTTCTATATTTTTACTACAATATGATAGTCAGAAAACATAGGGATAGTTATAAATATTAGAAAACATCATAAAATTTTTATAAATTAAATAGTGCATGGTTTCATTGAAATGATATCACTTTCTCGATACTACAAGTGGACATAGACCGTATAAAATATTCACATTAGGGTAATAACTATTAAATATGGTTGGTTGTGTATTTACTTTATCTTCACACAATTTATAAAAAGTAGTCCTGACTAGATACCTCATTTACTATCTCGAGGGATATGATTGGTTTGAATCAAATACTCTTTAAAAACCATTATGATGTATTTGAATATGTTTCATAATTTTATGATGTAGTATATACCTAGTTTTTTAGGAAACCTCATTGAAAAATAACCATGTATTACCTAAATTGAAGACTATAAAATTTATAAGTTATAGTAACTATTTCATTTATGATATATTCCTTCTTAGTTAACAATTTTACTTTATATAATCCAACTTATTTATGTTTTCTCATCCCTAACATTCCTTCATTTTAGTAAATGGTAGGAAACAATTTAACAATGAGTGTGATGGAAAATAAAATGATTGTCCTAATGATAAACTAAATTTGATGGGCGTAAGACTGAAAAATCCCTTGGATATTATCACTATTCTATAAAAAGTAATGAAAAATAATGTGATTTTTTTTATTATGAAGACACAAAAGAAAGAACAACATTCACTCATGTCTTTCATAAAACAATGATCACTCTTCTTTATTGGGTTTCCTAACGAACTAATTGCTTATAAATGTATGAATACAATATTGAATATATTGTCAATTATCCAGTGCTTGAATGGTGAGATGATTTTATAATCTTTTATTCTTTTGAGGGTGCAACTAACCAATGGTTAACCCTCATTAAAAATATACTAAAAAAGGGAAAACTTTGACTCTATTTAATCGGTGGTGTTCAGAAAATATCCCTTCTCAAATATTTTCCTCAAAAATCATAGCATGATAATGGATGGAAAATTCACAGAGTAGAAACAAAATGTGGATAAATATATTAGTGCCTTTGATGAAACATAACGAGATCCACATGTCGAACCTTTAGTTTTATCAATCGCACTAAAAGTATGATATAATCAATATTTATTCTCCTAAAATCAAGACTACACAAGGAATTAGGTATAAGAAACTTTGGTAGCTATAAAGAAATTTTTTGATGTATAATTATAGTGGAAATATAAACTGAAGACTCTCATTATTCTTGTGGACATTTTCATATAAAAAGGAAAATAGAGTTTAATGGAAAAATAAATGAAAATTTGAATAGAGGGGAGAAAATCAATCACCTATATACAAAATATGTGGGAGTAAATACCCAATAAATTATCTCAATGTATGATTAAAATGATTTAAATACAGTAAATAATTCCACCAAGAACATAGTTACTGAAAAAATATGAAGAGGACAATTATCATGATAGAGTAGGGGAATTCCAAAAATAATACTCCATTGAAACATCCATTCTCTAAATGCATGTAGTTTTGTAATTATGAAAATAAATGCCAAAATAAATGGGATAAAAAATAAAATAGTAATTTGAAACCAAATACGCCAAGGGAACAATAATATCCTATACCATAAAAACCATTAAATTAGGCCTTGATAATTAAGTAGTTCAAGGTAAACATATTATACACTATAGATATATTAATATATTATTTAAACATGGTTCTTCACATTCTTTCATATCAGGATAGTTTTCTAAGAATTTGGACTCATTACCTTGAATAATTGATATTTAATTATTGGTAAAGACACATAGTAGTGTGATGACTACACCAATGGTATAAAACTATTTTATGATCATGGTTTTTGGGAATATTCTTTATATAGATCTATTTATTCTTCACATGACATAATTTGATGTAAAATTTGGAATAGATTGAGTATCACCCCTAGTTACAAGTATGTAAACATTTATTTATGGATTTTATATATATAAGGTGTTTGGGTGATGTTTGGGGGGGGGGGTTGGAAATCATTTTTAATTTTATTGGGGACTTTATAATGGTTCATGGTTTTAGCATGGTCTGAGGAAACTATAAAAATCATACAGGAAACTATGTACAATGAGAGTGGGGATGAGGGCAAGGTGCATTGGCAGATGCACATGTTGTCCAAACCATTTGACCGCCTGGGATAAACTATGTAAAGTTCGATAATTAGATTTTTCATGGTGTTAACATGGTTTTTATAACTGTGTGGACCAAAATTTCAAGGTTATTCTTGAGGTAGTGGCTTGTGCATAGTTCGCACACTGTTTTTCCTAACCATGCGACTCACCATGCATGATTTAAAAGAAAGATCCTAAAAAGTGTATCTTGATCACAATTAAGTATTAAACCCTATTTTTACTCTAAATCCAACCTAAATAAATATTTCTTCCTCCCAAAGGCTTTAGAGGCTTCACCCATTATATTGAAAGTGATTCGGAGGCATTTCTTGGTGCGTTGAAGGCCTCTTTCCACAGAAAGTCATTGCTTATAGAAATTTTTGGTGGGTTTTCTTAGATCTAATCCCCTTACTCTCTATATTGATTTATTTGATCTAGTATAATGTGGATAGATATAAGGTTTTTTATTTGAATAATATTTATATATCTTTTTTTAATGATATAGGAATATATCTATAGTAGATTATTGGTTATTCAACCCGGTTTTATTGGCGTTTTAGTTTTGTTCTTTGTTTTCGTCAAAATTACCTTGGTAAGTGGATTCAATCTTGACTCCTATTGTTATAAATTGAATTATTAGATTATAATTTATTTTTTTTATTTCAAATTTTTGTGAAATTTTTGTGAAATTCATGATGAAGACCTTCATTGGTGGTAGTTTATTTAATTGTGTAAATTTGGTGTTTCAGTGGAAAGTGAAAATGGTAACATGATTTTAAAATTTTTATTTGGTTTTGATAAATGGAAACGTTTTTTCAATAAAATGTTGTTTTTATTGGAATGGTTTCATGAAAAAGTGTTTTCAATAAAATTTTGGTTTTATTGAAATGGTTTGTTGGTATGGTTTTGAATAAAGGTGCAGGTTTGTTGAAATAGTTGAATTGGTTAGGAAAATGATTTATTAGAATTTATTTGGCATAAATTGTTAATCATGGATAGAATGGAATGGATAATGTTCATGAAGTACCACCATCAAAGTGATGGAGTATGGACGTGAAGTTCTAACATCAACGGTTACAGAAATCATGCATGGTTTTGTGGTTAAGTGTGAATCTATAATTGTGTGAATGGAATGGGTTATGTCAACATGGAAATTGAGAAATTATTAAATGACTTATTTTTTTCCATGGAAACTGGTTTGTTTGAAAAAACTATTTTGGTATCGATTTTTTTATTATAAATCATTAAACTATTTTAAATATTTTTTATATAAATGTGCTAAAATGTTCTATTATTGTGAAATGAGTAGGGAAGTCATTTTAGGAAAGCCAACTGTGTTTCATTACTCACCCTTACTTTGTCACTTTGGTGATTTTGGAGATATCGTTTATTAGGGCACAAAAAAGGTAAAGTATCACACATCTTTAATGGAACATCGTGATTATTGGGATGTTTTGTGGAGTTCAAGCATGGATCTTGTTGTAGATTTTGAGTTATTGGGGTCTTCTTTGAGTTTTTATTGGTTTTTTCTTCCTCTATGTACTTTGATTCTAGTTCTCATATACAGTGGTAATTTTTTGTAGTTTGGTATTGATTTCGATGGTAATATAATTGTTATTTGAAATTTTTATAATGCATGTTGTAGTGGTCTTTTGTTATGGAATGTTTGGTTGTGTTATTTTATTTCAAAAAAGGGAAAATCATCCCCACTCATATTGAAGACTTTCGCATTTTATTTCTAGCCATTGGTGTCTTAGTGATTTCTCTTGTGGCCATGGAATGTCTTTCCACCTTTAAAATCCAATGAGGAGGTGTGAGATATTACAATTGTTAATAGTTTGTTCAGTCCTTTACTAATAGGTGGTCATCAGTTATTTCATTATTGGGGTTGAAATTCAGGCTGATCTATTTCTTTTGTTTGGTTGGTAGAAATGAGTAGGATTGTCAGGACTTGGAATTCACAACATAAAATGACATAGATAAAGTTTTTATGTTGAACTTCAAGTTAACAGGGAGTTGGGTACATAAGTGTTTTAGAGACACTTTTAGGAATTGGAATCTCATTTTCATGGGTTTATCCAAAGAGATGATCATGACATGAATCATAGAAATGACTTCCCAATAAGAGTGAATATTTCATTTTGATTAATTATTTATGATTTGGTGTAAAAGTATTGGTTTTTGAATATTAATAAATTTGTTTTTAAATGTGATATTTAGAAAGTCATGAAATGGTTATTTATAAAAGGGTATGATTTTAAAAACAATGGTAAAATTTTAAAAAATGGTTGAACAAAAAAAAATTAATTGAGAAAGAAATATTGTGATATATTTTGAGGTAGAATTTGTAATTTTTAAGACTTCAGTTGATAGAGAGTGATATTTAAGGAATATTTTGTGTTTATTGAAAGTAGAACCTAATAGGATTAAAAGAAAATAACAACAACAAGATGTTGGGAATGTGGTTACACCTAAGCCACATGTGACACAATAGATATTTCAAAGTACTGTCCAAGAATTTCAAGCTTTGGATAGAGGGAACTAATGGGATGAACCAAGGTAAGTGGATAACTCTGTTTAGTTGTAGAAGCATAATCCTCTCATAATTTTGGGTGATTCAGAACCAGAGATTAAAAAAGGTGTGGTTGAATAGGAAAAATAAAATATTAGATTTCCTTGGCACACCAGAAGTGTTGAAAGTCAAGTTGGTGAGGTATATGATAGAGGATCTTGCATGCTAGTGGTGTGATTTAGTAGTTCAAGTTAATTTGGACCAAGGAATGGAATGTGAAAATTTTCAATAATTGTTCAACAAACAATTATATTCACATACATTAAGGATCAAAATAATGTAAAACTTCTTCAGAATGAAGCAGTAAATCCTCATAGTGATAGAGTATAGAGATAAATTTTAGAATTTAATCCAATTTTCACTAAATGTTGTTTCTAGTGCGTCCTTGAAGGAACACATCATTGAATACGGGATGAAACAGGAGATTTTCTCGAACATTTCCATTCTCTCTATTACGTATTATATAGATATGATCAATAGATATATTATGGAAGAAATGAACATCTCAGGAGCTACAGGTGGAGGAAGTTTCTGGTTACTGATGGGAAACAGTGGGAACTATAATGGTGGGAACAAGCATAGGAGAGAAACCTATTTCCAAGGTAGGAAGAGGAACAAAATTAGATGGATGGATTGGTAAATCTTTTACCAAGACCCAAGATAAATCTATGATGTTTCCAATGCATTTAACTTTGTCACATGAATAAAGAGCGTACAAAACCACCTTGATCATGCCACAATTTCAAACAGATGTGGCATATTTGGAGCTATTGTAGTCTTCCTCCAAGGCCAAGTATTTGGGAGACTTATGAGCTATCAAAAACATCATATTCTTCGATGGTATGTTGGAATTATAAAAAACCTCATCTGCAAAATAGATCTATTTATAGTTATTCTAGGAATACCATGGCACCCCAATAAGGGAAATTTCAATAGGTCAATAAGGAACAAAGTGTCATGATCAACCAATTATATGAAGCTGAGAAAGTTATCATGGATGATAAATATGAACAATAAATGGTGAAAGGTGTGATTATTTTAAATTATAACCATATAAATTTTTTTTAAAATAAGTTCATCCCATTCCTTTATTATTCCTCATTCTGTTGATTTTCTAAGTTTTAATGTTGAGATGATTCCCTCTATGTTAAAACTAAAAACTCCTTTTGGTCAAATATAATGTTGAGACTTTATGTGCAGTAAATTTTTTATAACCTTTGATGGAGAAAAATTAATATGGTAATTCACTATGTTTGATATGGTTTTCTATGTTTTAATTTTGGGGACAGATTAGTTGATAATGTTCAAGGTTCACATCGACTCTTATACCAAAAGGGTCAGTTTTTAGGTTGATGATGGTGTCAAACATATCTTTAGAGGGGATAGAAATATAAAAGGAGGGGAAATGGGCTTTTTGGAACCAATAGTTACTCATAACAGTTGGTAGTGTTGAATTTCTAATCGACGGAGGAGATCGAGGATAAGAGTTTTGCATCATTTATTGACTAGTTTCAGGATGTTTTCCCCAAAAATTTATTAGGTTTCCCACCAACAAGAGAAGTGGAGTTTATGATTGATCTCCTCATTGGGAATAGTCCTATTTAACATACATATTACCAGTTGAGACAAATATAATTTTGGGAACTAAAAGTGATGTTAGAAGGGTTAGAAAGAAAAATAGTTTATTCACCCTAGCATGTCTATATGTGAAATACCAGTCTTTTTATAAAAAAGTTGGATAAAAATATATGGTTATGCATATAGTTCCATAATATTAACCAAGTTACAATGAATAATAGGTATCCAATTCCACACATTGATGATTTTTTCGGTCAATTGAGAGGGGATCAGTGTTTCTCTAAAATTGAAATGCGATTAGGATATGAATAATTGGGGGTTCAAAAAGATGATATTCCAAAGATAACTTTTAGGAGTAGATATGGTAATTATAAATATATGTTAATGCCTTTCTGTAATATGAATAAAACAATGGTCTTTTTGTAAATAATGAATCAGATATTTTAGAGGTATCTGGATTCTTTTGTGGTAGTGTTTTTTGCGGAAATATTGGTGTATTTAAGGACAAGGGTTGATCATGAGAAACACTTGGGGATGATGTTGATAATGTTGTGAGATTATTATTTGTATAGAAATTTTTAAAAGTTTTATTTTTTGATATAGGAGGTACATTTTATTGGCCATGTAATCTTTGAAAAAGGTTTCTATGGATCCAAAACATATAGAAGTTGTCATCTCTTAAAAATATCTAAAGAATTTCTTCAAGATATGGAGTTTCCTTGGTCTTTCTGGTTGTTACTTATTTTTTTATCATGATTTCTTAAGACTATATTCACTAATTAAGAATTTTATAAGGAATAATTTTTCCTTCCAATGGAACGATGAGTGTTAGAATTCATTCCAAGAGCATAATGTTCTCCTTACATCAGCACTAATATTGATTTTTCCAGAATTAGGACAAGGGTGCATTATGTATTTTGATGTTTCAAGATAAGGTTTTAGATATGTTCTCATGTAAGTACATCATGTTGTTTCTCATGGATCAAGAAATTTAAAGTTTCATGAAAAGAATTACCCAACACATGATTTGGGGCTATCATTCTTAGTCCTTGCTTTAAATACATGGCGTCATTACCTACCCGGTGTGAAATTTACTATATTTATGGATCATAATATCATAAAACATTTTTCCCATAGAGGTATTTGAATATGATATAAATAATATTGATGATGTTTCTCCAAATGTTTAAATTTAACATGATGTATACACCCGATAATGGAAATATTGTGGAAGATGCATTAAGCAGAAATTGATATACTCATTTGAAAAAATAAGACTTAAAATAAAAGTAGTTGATTTTGGTTATAGCCAACGTGCACTTGTAATTTGAATATCAAGGTTACATTGAGGTTTTATTTCTAGTTTCATTTGTTCTTAATTTTATAGAGATAGTTAAGTAGGAAATGAAATCTGATTCTAAATATGTTTCCATGAGAAGAAAACTCAATTGTGGGGAGATCATTGAGGGATGGATGATGGATGAGAATTTAGTATTGTGGTTTCAAAATGGGATAGATGTACCTATGGATGGTCCAAAACAACGTTTTCATTCTTACCACCATTCAAGATTGGATTTTCATCTTAGAATAAAAAATATGTATAAAGCATTGAAATCACAGTTTTTGTGGGCTGGTATGAAAAAAAGATGGCTTCTTTCATTTAAACATTTTTGTCTTGTCAATAGATTAAGGCATAACATCATCTAACAGCATATATGTTGCTGTTTTTACCTATTCTAATGTGTAAATATTATAAGATAACTATGGATTTTGTAATATGTCTTCCCAAAATGGTTCAGAAACATGATTCCATATGGGTGGTAGTGGATCATCTCACAAAGTTGGCTCAATTCATCCCAATTCATGGCTCTCATTTGTTGGAGGAATTTTCAAGAATCTATATATGAGAAGTGGTATAGATGCACGACATACCCATTTCTATAGTATCATATAGAGATATGAGGTTTACCTCTCAATTTTTTCATTCCTTACAGAAATCCTTTAGTAATCATTTGACTATTAGTATGGCATATCATCCTCAAATAAATGAAAAATAATAATTGATGATAAAAAAATAGTAAGACATGTTATAGGCTTGTGTTATGGATTTTTGTGGCTCATGGGAGGAGCACATAGCTTTAGTGGAATTCTTATATAACAAAAGTTATCAATCCTCTATATATATAGATCCATTTGAAGCATTTTATGGGCGTTCTTTTCGTTCTCCACTTTGTTGGATGGAAATAGTCAAGACTTCACTATTTGGGATGAACCTTGTCCAATAAAGAAAAAATAATATTCAGTTGATTAAGAAAAAGATGGAGATAGATCCGAGTCATTAGAAATCATATTTAGATCATCATCGACAGATGTTGTTAGTCAAGGTGAGTGATCATGTGTTTTTATGATCTCTACAAGGATTGGGAATCATTATTTTGGAAATAATGGAATGTTATCTCCAAAATACATAGTCCCTTTTGATATACTCAAATAGTATTGGTGAGTTGGAATATCATTTTCCATTACCACCATGGTTCAGTGCTATGAATAATGTGTTTCATGCATCTCTGTTGTAAATGTATCAACCTAATCATTTCCATGTGATTCTATGGGATCTTGTTGAACTAGAGATGGATGCTTTGTTGGTGAACATGCCAGCGTAGATTTTGGATAGGTAATAGAAATTATTGCATGGGAATAACATTAGTTTAGTGTGAGTTTTGTGGAAACAAGGTCAGTTTCAGAAAGACACTTGAGAATGAGATAAATAAATGTTCAAGAAATGGCCCAAACTCTTTCGGGACAATAGTGGTCTTATAATTTTTTGGGATGGAAATTCCATTGGTGTGGATAATGTAGTAGCCCTGGGTTTCAGGTAAGTAACCCTTCATTTATGTATTTTATATGTATAAAGTGTTTATGTGAAGTTTTGGAGTGTTTGAAAAAAAATTGGAATTTTTTCTGGGCCTTTATATAGGTTCACACTTTGAGTACAATTTGTGTAAACTGTGCAACTCCTACTGGAAAACTTGCACAGTGAGACATGGGCTATTGGGAAGGTGCACGAGCAGGCACACAATTTTTCCAAACTATACAACCACTAAGGAGAAACTGTGTAAAGTGGGATTGTGTGATTTTGTATGGTTGGTGAAAGCTTTTTCTAACTACACATTTGAAATGTGAAAGGTCCTCCTTGTGGCAGTGGTTGGCGCACAATTAGCACATGATTTTTCATAACCGTGATATTTACTATGCATGGTTTAAAAACAAGATCCTAAAAAGTGGATCTAGGTTAGGAATAATTTTAAACCCATATTTTTTAATCAAAATAAATTCTAACTCGAGATTCGTTCCTCACACAGGCTTTATAGGCTTCCTCCATTGAATTAAAAGCATTCTGGAGTTGTTTCATGGTGCGTTGAAGGCTGATTCCCATGGTAAGTCATCGTTTATGGTAGTTTTTAGTATTTTTTAATAGATTTTATTCCCTATAATTCCCTTGGTTTCTATTATCTTATGCATTTAGGATATAAATAAGGTTATCTATTCCATTAATGTTTATATTTGGATTTTTTAATGATAGGGTAAAATATCTAAAGTAGGTTTTTGGAGATTTAACATGGTTTCCATTACTGTTCTTGGTCCGTTATTCATTTTTTACAACACTTCTGGGTTAGGTGACTTCACTATTGACTCATCTTGATATAACATTAATTCGTAGTTTCATATTGGTTTTTTCCAAGAAATTTAATGTGAAATTGCTATTAAATTCTTAATGGAAACCTCCTTTTGTGTCAGTTTATAAAATTGATCAAATTTAGTGTTTTGGTTCAAGGTGAAAATAGAAAAAATATTTTAAAATTATGATTTTGAACTATTTATTTGAATTTTATGCATTGAAATGTGCTTTCAATAAATGGGTGGTTTTATTGGATTGGTTTTATGGAAAAGTGTCCTCAATAAAAGGTTGTTTTTATTAAAATGATTTATTGGATAAGTGTTCTCAATAAAAATGATTTTTGTTATTAAAATGTTTTGTTGGTATGGTTTTAAATAAAGGCGTTGGATTATTGAAATGGATGAATTGGTTTTGAAAAAGTTTTATTGTAATGTGTATGACTTAAATGGTTAAGCATTGATATAATGGGATGTATAATGGTTGTGATGTACCAACATCGAAGGGATAGAGTATGGATGTAAAGTTCTATCGTTAATGGTAACAACAAGCATGCGTGGTCAGGTGGTTAAGTTTGTATGTGTGTGATTATGTGAACCTAATGGGTTACACCAACATGGAAATTGAGAAATGGTTAAATGAATTGTTTGGTCTCTTTCATTAAAAATTAGTTTATTTGAGAAAACTAATTTTTTCTAGGATTGTTTGTATTTTTTATAAATTATTTAACTGTTTTAAATGGTTTTAAATAAATTGTTTTAAAGAAATGGGATATTTTTATATATCCTAGTGTAGTGAGTATGGAAGTAATTTGTGGAATGCCTATTGAGTTTCTCACTCATCCCCAATTTGTTACATTGGTGCTTTTGCATAAATTCTTTATTGGGACATAAAAAAGGTAAAGTATCAAACTTATTTAGTGGTGAATTGTGATACATGGATTGTTTTTTGGGGTTTGAGTATAAAGCATGTAGAATATTTGGAGTTATGTGGGTTATCGTTGAGTTTCATTGGTATTGTATTTCACTCTGTACTTTGATTTTAATTGTCTTATAATGTGGTTCTTTGTTGTAGTTTTGTTTTAATATTAATGGTATTATTATGCGTTGTTTTACTTTTTTATCATGCATCATATATTGGTATTTTTTTATGGAATGTTTGGTTGGGTTTTGTATTTCAAAAAGAGATAATCCTCCACCATTGACATTGATTCCCTTTGAATTTATTTCTAGCGTTTTGGTATCTTGGGGATGCATCTTAAGTCTAAGTAATTTCTATCGACCTTTTCAAGCTAATGATGTGGGGAAGGATGTTAAAGATTTATTCTCTATACACAAGGAAAATATTAATTATTGATTAAAGGAAATCACATTTGAAATACTAATTCAACCTATTATCAAATATAAATACAAGGATGATTATGATCTCCCTTTTTAATTGAATTATATAATATAGGCCATGAAACCAAATAATTATGGACTCTTGGTTCAAATGGTTTGGGATGCACTCAACATTATGGATACCCCCATTTTAATAGAGTATGTCAATATTTTTTTTGATGAACTTCATGGTCTTGTATGAGAACATGAGGCTGAGATATCAATTGATCTCATTCTAGGTTCAATTCCAATTACAAAAGTTCCTTATAGAAATCACCACATTGAATTAGAATAATTAAATAATAATCTCTAGTAGAATCTATAGAAGGTATTTATATACCCAAGTGCTTCACCATGGGTTGAGATAATAATCGTTATCATGAAAACATATGGATCAATGCATCTATTCATTAATTATTGTAAACATAACAAGATCATGATCAAGAAAAATTATTCTCTACCCCATATTAATGAAGTGTTTGATTAACGTAGTAGGGATAATTACTTCATTAAAGGTGGATCTTTTTCTTGGATACCAAAAAATAAGGATAAAGGAAAAACATATAACCCAAACAACATTATGTACAAGATATGAACACTATGAATTCATAGTGATGATTTAAGACATAAATATTCCACCATAAAATCCACGTATTTGATGAAAATAGGTTTTAGATATTACCATGAAATATTTATGGTATTATTTATTAATGATAGTCTTATATATTATATGAATAAGGAGGAACTTTTAGAAAAATTGAGAATTGTACTGAAGAATAATTGAAAGGAAAAATTGTATTCCCGGTTTAGAAAGTGTACATTATGGATACATGTAATTTCCTTCATGTTTCATGTTATCATAATACTGGTTATATCTACAGATTCATAAAACAAATATGTGATTGAGTAATGACCCAAATAGAGCACTACGATAGAGGTTTGTAGTTTTCATGGTTTATATAAATATCATCGACACATTTTGACAAATTTATTTTAATTTAAAAAAAATAAAATTAAGATAAAGTATTAGGTTGTAATGTTCCCCTTGATAGATGAATCTGATGAGAGATACAAGCCACTGGAGAATAGATTGTTCACTGCACTTGTTTATGAATTACCCATTAGTTAAAAAGGTTATGTTATATATTATGATTACTTAATGAATTTCTTAGGATGCATCCTGAATCAAAATTTAGAGTAATTGTGTATACATCACCTAAAGTAAATACCAATTAGTAAAACTAATCACACATGATATAGAATTTGTGGCAGTTATTTTTAGATTAATGATTTTATGGAATTATCTCTATGGTGGAAAGTGTGATATACATAATGATCACAATTGAGGAAAGTATTTATTTAGAAAGAAGGATTTGAACATGAGAAAATGTATATGGGTATAACAAATAAAAGATAATGATTTCCCAAAACATTACTACCTAGGGAAGGATAAAAACATGCTTTATTATCTAACCATAAAGGATAATGCTACCCAATCATTAATAAGGATTGAAAGGGACCCAATATTCTTTCATTTTCTAAGGATGTATATAAATCATAAATAGAGGGATGATATCCTTACACTCCAAAATGATTACTCAATTATCCATCTATATTATGATCAAGGATGATCCAAAATATTATATGGAGTTTGTTGACACTCCTTTCCTTCATAGAGTCTAACGAATTGAAAATGGAAATACCTTGAACCCAAAGTGATTCATCCTTTGAAGAAACATCAAAAATTGACAAGGGCATGAACAAAGATTCAAATGCACTTGGGTCGTTCAAGTTCCACCAAGTCCACGCAAGTATACTTGTGCTCTACCAAATAGTCGCGTAGGTGACTTGTGCGCCCTCTTTGAAATTCACCCAGGGTCTTCACCAGCCTATAAATACCCCCGGTGGGCCCCCCATTTCAAGGACAAAAAATTCCAGAAACTCATATTTGAGCTCCTGGTTCCCTAGTCTCTTCTCAAATCTTCCAAACACTTCTAAGGTAGTTTCTTACTTAGAACGGAATATCTAAATAGGGGGAGGAAGGCCTAAGTGTTGAAACTCATCAACACTTGCACACCTAAGTGGCCAGCCATTAAGGAAAATGGCCACAATTGCGTGCCACCTTACCCCATCTATAGAACTTGTGAACCCCTCTTCTAGAAGCCTCTAGGGATAATACTAAGGTCTTGAGCCAAGGATCGCCCAAGTATTGCCCTAAGGGTTAACCATCGTGCAAGTACCCATGTGTCGCGCAAGTATACTTGCGTGACCTGGACTTGCATGCCCACGCAAGACTTGCACGCCACCTTTTTTTTGGGTGCCCATCCTGCCTATTTTACATCTCTTATACCTATCCACCTATACTATTCAAGATTAAGCCTTCAGAACTCTCTCCAAATCCATTCATGGCATGATTTCCTTTTTGGCTTCCTTATCTGAAAGGAATTTTGTGGAACATCTCTTAAATCATATTGATTTACATATCTTCATGTTGCTAAGGTCATATATTTCATTCATTCAACCACATCCTTTAAGATGAGAGAATCCTTAACCTGGGCCCCCCTTCTAAGGAGTAAGCCCCAGTCCAAGTTCTCTTAATTTGGGCCTCCTTTTCAGGAGTAATCCCCAAGTCCCCTTAATTCTGGGCCTTCTTTTCAGGTCTAATCCACAGTCATAATTCCTTGAATTTGGGCCTCCTTTTCAAGGATAAGTCCTAAATTATAAATTCCATTTTAATTAGGCCTTTTTCTCCAGATTAAGTCCTAAGTCTAAAGTCCCCTAACCTGTGTCTCCTTTTCAGGAGTAAGCCCCAGTCTTCAAATACCCTTAATTTTGGGAATCCTCCTCAGGAGTAAACCCCAACCATAATTATTTTAATATGGGAATCCTCCTTAGGATTAAGACCTGAGTTCCCAAAAATCCAAATTCCCTTAACCTGGGATTCATTTTCAGGAGTAAGACCCAGTCATAATCCCCTTTAACCTGGGTGTCTTCTTTAAGAATACGCCCCGGTCATAATTTCTCTTAACCAATCTTAATTTACTTTTGACTTGGGCATCCTTCTCAGGAGTAAAACCCAATCATAATTCCCCTTCTAATTTGGGCATCCTCCTCCGGAATAAGCCGCAAGTTAGAGTATCCAAATCTTCATAAAGCACATATAACTTTATATACCTTGTTCCCAGGTTTCTCCCCTGAAGTAAAACCTAATCTTCATCTATCTGGGTAGTCATGCATACATAAGCCCCACTCATTTCTTATAATTGCATCTTTCATGGAACAATTGTCTAGTTTTACCAATACCTCTTGTTTCTCACACCGAGTATGACTTACATGAGCTTAGAGTGTAAACGTAATTATGAATTCTTTCTTTGAGCCATCAATCATTCATAAAACCTCATACTTTTTTACTCGAACTACGTGGGTTATGATTTCTTTTCCAAAAAAATTGATATGTAGGTAGCCCATCTATGGGTATAATCCCAACTATGAAATAATTCATGTCCTTCGGAATGAAAATAAACTTCAATTTCCCCACTGAGTGGTTTTAAAACTCGTATGGTTATCATAATAACCAAGAGATTTCTATATAATGTGTCGAAGGATACCATTGACCAAGAATATCTAACAAATACAGATGATTATCTATCGGTGAAGAACCTAGAATACATATAAAAGATTCTCTAAATCTCATACATACTAATGAATGATTGTCATATCTAAAGGAAAGCTCATTTTCATACTTGGTAATGTAATAAGGATTCATGAATATAACTTAAATCTATAAAGAGAGTCCCAGAGTAGACAATAATTCCCCCAAAAAAGGTATGATGAGTCTGACCTCCCATCCTCTCGACCAATGCAAATTCTTAAGCCTCATCAGTCCAGAACTAATGAGCACCTACCTTTGGAAAGTAGGTCCAAATGGATGTGGAATCATTGGATTTTTTCCGGTTCTACGATCAAACCTGTTAGAAACCGCTTGGAATGTTTGAACCTTAAATCAATGAGGTCGTCCCCATTTCCAGAGGAAACAAAAATGGTGAACCTGACGTGAATACTTAACCAAGTTAAAATGATGTTTTACTTATTTGTTAGGCCCCTATTTAAAACTCAATAAGAGGGCCAACAAAGAAATCAATAACATATGTGCTCATCCAAAATATGTAGCATCTGAACTTATCTTGATTATGTTTGTTATATCAAACATGCACTCTTTTCCAAGATCTTCTGCATTACAAGAATAAATTTTCTTATGTTCACGTCTGTGAAAACCTCTACTGTGAAAACATCTACTGTGAAAACATCTACTGTGAAAACCTCTGTTGTGAATGCATCTGCTGCTACTCTTACTGGATTGTCGTTCGCTCTGAGGACGACATCACCTACTCAGAATCTTCAACGCTGGGTATCAAATGCGCTGGTTAAAGAGTACTGTCAACACGGTACCATTTGAACTCTGGAGGCTGCTCAACAAGCCCTCCAAGTGAACAACTCACCCTGGTCGTCTAGACAGTGACGACCAGCGATCAAGAAGCAGGTGGTGCCAACCACCATCTCCAACCGTTTCGGGCTGTTATCCTCGGAACGCAATCACCATTCACTCCCATATTCTAGGGAGGTAAATGAGCAGGTCCATCAGGGCCTTAAGTCAAGGAGACAGGAGTCCTTCCCGAGGGATCCAATCAACAATTTCCACCAGAATCGTGGGGCAGTGCACCCTCAACATGATGAGGGTATCATCTTCAGGAATTCGGCTCAGGTTCCTTGAACCTAAGCAGGCAAGATGAACCGCTAGAGGAGAAATCTAGTCAACAGTGAGCAGGTTCTCATCTCTTCCATCTCCAGAGAAGTCCGCCAACCTAACTTGGTGGCAAACAATGATCGGGCATATACACCTGTCCATTTTAATTCCACTGTCCAGCAGACTCGTCTGGCTGCAGCAGGCCAATCCCGCCAGGCAATTCAGGTGATGTACTATAGACAGGAACATACACCTGTTTATAAATCATCAGCTAGTCAGCAGGCTTTTCTGACTACATATGACGGAGCCTGCCAACCCAATGTGTTGACAACTAGTAAAAAGGCACATACACCTGCTTACACTCATCATTCCTACCAGAAGCCTCGTCCGTCAGTATTGAAGGAAGTTCTTCAACCACGTTCGGCGGAGTGCAATTAGCAGGCACATACACCTGCTAGTATTGATCAATCCTATCAACAGTCTCATTTGGTAGCATTCGGAGAAGTCAGTCGGAAAGCTCCAGTGACAAATAGGAGGCAGACTCAACTCTCTACCCCCACACATGAGTACTGTCAAAATTCACTAATAGGTAAAGGAGGACAGGAGCAGGAACACACACCTACTCCAAGCACGAAAAGGATGTATATGCCCGTTCCAGAAGCTGAATTCACCAAGCACATTCTGTCAATGGTGAAGGAGTAGAAGAAAATCCCTGCTCATATTCTGGATTCCTGCCAGGATATTATAACAGCTTCAGCAGCATCACAGGGGATGAAATGAAAATATATCTCTACTAGTGGAGTGACACATCAATAGTTCACTTCAGAACAGACACACACATATGTTCCAGTCCAAGGGGGTTGTGGGGAATACTCCCCCATATCATATGGACAACCAAGTTAGGCACATACACCTAATTTGAGTGGAGATAATCAGCCTAAACTGATCATTTCTCCTAAGAAGGAACATACACCTGCCCATAATGACCACTTTTGTCAACAAGTGGTTCCTAAAGTGAGTAAGAAGGAATCTAAGAAGAAGACCCGCCCAACATAGTCAAGAAATCAAGGGCCAATCTGTAATAAGTCCTTACTCGATGCTGGAGTTCTTGATGCACTCATAAAATTATCTGTTGCAACTCAAGACTCTACTCTCACAGTTCCCAATAGTGGGAATATTAATTCTGAAGGTCTTCACCAGATACTTCCTCATGAAGGATTGATTCGTGACAATTCGGTCAATATCGATGTTTCATCTTCAGATGAGAGCCACAAGAACCCTTTGTGTGGTTAGAATACCAAGGATCAAAATGTTTGATCTTTTGTTGTAATCCACCATGGTGGTCCTCCCCATGATGATGAATTTGGCTACGAAAGTCCTCTACATAGTAATAATGCACATTGCGTGGAAAATTTTCTAACGGACAATATAGTGATGAGAAAGCCCTCTTATCTTGAGGAAATTTCAAATGTGAATCCAGTCATGTCTGATGCTTTACCACTATCATGTGATACACTTTCTCAATCATAAGATAGCTTGGGGTGTTGGTCATTCTACGAACCTCCCCTGGGTCGTTCATCTTCAAGTTTAATTAGTGAATTCTCTACCAATTTTTTTGAATTCGATGAAGTAGCAATGAAGCACCATCTCTGGTCTAATCAGGTAGAAGAATCTTCATTGAATGATAAAGAGTGAGTACTAAATATGAGAAAACAACTGGAAAAAGGTGAAGTGCTAGTTATGTTTTGGTCTTTGTCTAACTCTCAGTATGACATTCCAGAGATGTTGACGGAAGATGGAATTTCTGATATTCATCTTAACATATGGAAAACTCTTTGTCAGTTGAAAAAGAAAATATTATCTTATGATGAATATGAAAATCATGTCAAGATAATAGAAGGGTTAAAATTCCAAATTGATTTGGCTTCTCTCTCAGTTTCTCGATTTCCGAAAGCTGAAAAGAAACAGAGAGCCCTTCAGCGTTCATGCCTTAGTGCACTAAGAAGATTGCGCCAATTAATTTCCAATGGCTCATCTGGTATTCATATCAGGGGATGGGGTGTTCATGGAGACCTATATTTCATTGTACTCTCCAGTCAGAAAAGCCTGACAAAAATGGTCTCATGCAATGTTATTTCCCATGGACAACCACCGCCAATTGGATTTTTTTGTAATCAAAGGAAAGCTCAAGAACATGCCTCAACTATTTCCTCTAAAAATCAAGCATACAGAGAACAAGTTGTTGAATTACTCCTACATCAAGCAAAACAGAATATTGAACAAGCCTCTCATTTGGAGAAATCACATCATCAAGTGACAGAAGTGTTAGAAATCATCCAACGGTCTTTTGAGCAGGGTGATAAGAGTTGATGTAGGTTTATGCATCCAGCTAATTTCTGGACTAAGGTCTGCAAGATCAAGAGAGCTTAAAAGAAGTTCTCAGATATAGGATCTCAAGAACCACCCCAGCTTTCTAGATTGGGGACTCTTTTAACACAACCCTTAGAATCAACAAATATGATTCGTGGAGTTGAGAAAAGACAGCAGGAATAACCCCAGTCCATAGGACTGGGGACTTTTTCAAATCCTAAATCTCTCCCTTAGAGAAAGTCAGTCTTCTCTCGATTAGGGAAGAAGTGTAGAGGCCCAAAGCTTGACGTACATGGACATTAGAATACTTTTTCGGAATACTTAATACATGACAAAAACCAACACTCAAGGACTGTAATAGTTTAGTATCTTTGGAAACTCATAACATCATCTTCTAATCATGGTGAAAGATCTTCAACATCTCCCATAAAGATCTTCCCCTTTTGTTTTATTACCTAAAACATTTCTTTATATCCTGGGGAAAATAAAACATATAAAGGGTGATCTCAAATGCTCAGTAAGGGTAAACATGGAGAAAATAAAACAAACCATATACATTTGAACTTTAAAACATGAACATAATGTTTAAACATCAAAACCTTGAGCAATGACATAAAACATGGATGTACATAAGGCATAGTTCATAATGGGTCATCAATCATGATAAAATAGCATGGGAATAAAACATGTAATTGTGGAAAAACATAAAGCACATGATATGATTTCCATTGTAGCCAAGGCATTGCTGCCAGGACTATCTTAGTGGATAAAGGCATTTACTGAACCGGGTTTACTTGCCATTCCAGCCCTGTATTACTGAACTAGATTTACTTGCCATTCCAGCCATATCTATCTCATGAGATATAAATCTTTGCTCAATTTATTGGAGGGAGATATAGGTCCCACCCATCTCTTACTGAAATCATTCTTACGTGTGCCACAACATAAACATAAATCATTCATCATAACCCAAATAATAAAATTTGTTTCATAAACATCATCCCACAATAACATAATCCATATAAAACAAATGGATATCATTTCATCATAAGAAAAGTGAAACCATGTAAATCATAGCGACATTATAATTGAAACATACATATATGAAATAATGTCATCTTATATGTAAAATTGTTTCAATAAAACACTTGAAATGAATTCTTGAGGAAAATATCCTTTCTTCTTTAAAATCATTTTCTTTTCAAAAAATGCCATGCAATTTTAAAAGAAAAGGATTTCTTTGAAAATAATCATGAAATATTGTAGAGTAAGATTCATGAAAATAAGGCGTTATAAAACTGTAAAAATCCATTCATGCCGTATAAGTTAAAAAATATTCTCCTCGCACTTTTGTCAGAAAATTCAAAAAGTTCCGCATATGGTAAACAAAAGAAAGATTCCTTCCATAACAAAAATTAAAAGTCAAAGAGGGTTAAACATAAAATTAAACAAACATGGAATAATATTAAACACTTTATGAAAAACATTTTATGGGCATGGATGAAAAATATAACCCCAGTAAATACTTACGTATAAGAAATCTCGGATAAAAATGAGATTTGAAAAATTATCCATTACCTTAGGTCTGATATAATTTGTACGTGTCTGAACCTCCTGTATAATGATTTAAATAATGTAATTGACTTATTATAGAATCATATTCATTGTTATGATATCATATATGGTTCACTTACGACTTTATATTACCCATTTATTTGTCAATCTCATGTTAATGCATCTTTTTGGGTAAAATTATTTCATTTGTCGTACGTGTTTTGACTTGTAATTATTCATATGATTACTGAGATCATGATTACATACATAAATAATGTAAAACACGATTTATATATAATATATATTCAGAATATAAATATATATAATAGATTGATAAATGGAACGAAATACACCCTTCATGGAGACGGTAGACCGTACGTACGGATGAACGCTGTTTTTGTTTCCTTATTAAATTGAATGGATGTAAGTAAATAATATATAAATAAATCCAGTATCATTATTATGACATATATCTCATTATTATCCATTATATATACTTTATAATCATTCTTTAATTGTTAACAAGGAAAGTGAATCTCATCGCGTCGTGGAGACGGTAATCCGTACATACGCACGTGCGATGATATCGTTCCCATATTTATTGATTGGAAATGGAGTGGATGATATAATATCATAGAATCAGTATGATGTTATAATAATCATATATAGTTATTCTTTAAACCATTATACACATCCATGTAAGGTGGTGGTGGAAAAACAGATTACACCACGATGTGGAGATGGTATTCTGTATATACGCACGCGCGGTGATTTCGTTTTTCATAGGATGGATAGAAGGTTAAATGGGGTTGTTTAATATTTATAATAAAATATCATTATATTAGTGATAATGATGTTATTACTTTATAATTAAACAACTAAAGAACACTAAGTTGAAGAAGAAAGAAACTTGAAAGAATCGGTAGAATGTATTACCTCTTTCTCAAAGTGCCTCCTTTGAACATCCTATTAGGGCACTAGAGTTGGTCTTTTGAGAAGACCAGTACCTCTATAAGGTTTTTAGGGAAGCGGGGAAGTGAAATGGGCAGAGTTTGGCCGATCTTCATGGCTAAAAAGGGGTGTTAAGAGAAGATGGAAGGGGTGCCTTTTTTATAAGGGAGGAGAGGGGCACCTTTGGAATCCTCAAAAATATTAGTTTAATATAAATTCAATCCCCACATAAAACCCACAAAAAATGATTAAATTCATATATTAGATTATATAGGGTTTTAATCTCATCAAAAAATCAAATTTAGACATGTTTTGAATTTATTTTAAATCTTATCATTTTGATTTATCCTTATTTAATCTATTTAATTTTATTCGTGGTAATAAAATTCTAAATTTTAAATGGTTATAAATAATCACTTATGTGTTGTGAATTTTCCATAAATGGATACTTTATGACATTTTAGACTATATAAATTTCTATTTATAATTTTTAAATATTCTTTTGTGATTTTTAAACAATTTAATTATATGTTATTTTTATAAAATAACAATAGTGTCAATTTTGACACTATTCATTTATTTGAATTTAAATAAAATCCACACAGAGGATATATTCGAACTAAAATATTTAGTAGGTTTATAACATTTCATATGTATCTAGAAAATTCGTGGAGAACATTAAATAGTTCATATAATATTTATTTTAATATTTTTAAAACCATTTATGTGATATTTCTCTTAATAAAATAATTACTACAACATTTTTGTATAAATATTTAATATACTTATTTTTGCATATAAATAAAAAATAAAATACTAGGATGAAGATAAATATTATATATTTAATAATAATACTTTTAGTCAGATTTATCTTCTAAAAACCCTACTTTTAAAATGTTATATTTATTAAATTATGAAGGTGCAAACTTTGACATCATTTAAAATTAAATAATATAAGTGTCATAATCACTTTTATAAAACTCAAAACGGTCATATATTCGGTAATTGGATGCTTATGGTGTATATATACACTACCAATAAGTTTTTTGTTCATGTTTCTGATCCTTTTAATGGGTATTAGTATTTCAATAAAAACCATATTACTTACTTTTCACTAAATAAATAATTTCTGCATGATTAATGTATAAGCTATTAATGTAATTAAATATCTCTTAAAAATTATAAATAAATTACCATGATAAAGAAAAAAAAATTATCTTTTAAATGGGTTTTTATAAAAGAATTTTTATTCTGTATAAACTTATATTAAAAATACTTTAATTATTAATGTTGAGTGAGACATATTTCACTTTTTTTTAAATAAAATAATCTAAAGGTCTTAATCACCTCCAAGTGGGTTCCAATGGATTCCATTTCGACCCAAATATTCCTTAGGACAAAATATAAGCATACAATTATATTAAGACGAGTTTTAGGGTAATTTTATAATATTATATTTACCCTTAATCACCCGATTTACCTTTTACTATGGTAAATAAAATTTACCATGGTTACTATTCATACTGCACAAAAATAAAAAATAGCCTATTAACATAATTTGGAACCACTAATTTCAAAGATGGAATCCATTTTTCCAAATTCAATACACATAATTTGCAAAAATTAAGTTAAAATTAATCCAGTTGTTGAAATAAAACAAGTTTCTGTTTAAAACATTGCAAACGATTGAATTGATTTAACCTTCGAATTCAATGTAAAATCAATGGTAATGACATAAATTATATTAAATGGTAAAATATATTTTATTTATACTATAAAAACATTCAATATTATAATTTAACCATATAAATTATTACGATGAAAAAAGTTGCTTTTAATTAAAATATAGCGTGTTTTTACTATTCATTAAAATATGATAGTTATTAGAAAAATATCAAAAATTTATCCAAAGTAAATTTTTATATCCTGATTCCAAAGAAGAATTTTATTTTGTCAAATTGAACTTATAAACATGTCAAAAACTATATTTAAAGTGGGTGCGCCATCAAAAGGTGGCAAAACTGCATTTTTTTAAAAATACTTATTTTACCCGAAAATTTTATTTTGTTCTTATACCATGTTCCAGAAAATGTGTAAGATGAATAATAATGTTATAAAATTAAAAATTTAGTTAATACTATTCCTAACGGCTAGTTCATAATAATATTATAATAATATATCATTGTTTAGTGAAACCCGATATTGCGTACAACACATGCTATCGAGGAAGGTCGTGATTGCGTGTAATGCAAGCCAAGTCAGGGTTGCATGTAGTTAAAGACTCCTTTGTTGTTGTGTATAACAGAATCCAACCATATTTCATTTATACATTATATATATATATATATACTCAATTTTGCGTAAAATAACTACTATCAAACGAACTTGAAATTCTGTGTAACACAATCCAAGAATAGTGTTGCATATACTACAAGCTAATATGGTGTTGTGTATAGTGAAAGATAATCTTAGTGTAGCGTACAACAGATGATATGAAAGAAATTAAAAATAATACAGCTCATAAAATATCAGTGTGTTACAAGAATCCTCAAGAGGAACAAAGAGACCAACTATTAGGAGATTCCCTCCAAATTACGGTTCGTCAAGAAGTTCCTGAGGGATCAAATCGACAAAAGGCAATCTCTCATCAGGGACATAGAAAAGGAATTATCGCAGAAATTCCGATAGAAGAGATGTAATGCATTATGAATCAATTAATGTCATTAATGACGTTGTTTCTAATCCACCAGATGAGGTTCACTCAGAGGGATCAGATGAAGAGATTCCTGCTCAAGAAGTTGTATGCACAGACACAAATGAAGAAGGTGTGCATACACGAAATCAAAGGCTTACCCAGAATTTAGGTAATCCTTCAAGTAAACCACTTCCCCCTCTTATAAGGGGATCTAATAAGGGGAAAGGAAAGAATTAGGTTACATACCCTTCCTCTAGAGAAGGCCAATCGCTCTCATTAGATCAAAGATTTGCACAACAAGAGGAAGAAATGAAGGAGTTGAGGAGGTTGAATGCAAAACTACTTCTGGGTAGTCTTCCTCCTAAGCGTGATGGAGTAAGACATCCAAGAGAATTTGTTGTGGCTGCTAAGATGGATCAAGAATATCCTCCTCTACTAGTACACCCTCACAGGTCTAATCCTACGGGTCATGTGCAACAACAATTGGCGGTGCTACCATCAGTTGCAGTACCAGCCACCACATCTGTCCAAGATCCAGTCATTGCACCTATTCAAGTACAAGCTCAAACGGATATTTCTCAAAAGTTAATAACTATTATTGAGTCATTAACAACTCGATTGGAAGCTATGGAGGGAAATCATGCTCAAATTCAACCAGAAGAGAGATCTTACCCAAATGGGTCGATGCAATTCCTCCCCCATAAAATTTTGCAAGTACCACATTCCCAATCTTTAATGGTTCGGGAGACCCAGAGCAACACTTAACACATTTTGTTTCTCGTTGTGATCCTATGATAAGAACCCCTCAGCAACAAGAAGCAGTTAAGCTCAGTTGTTTTGTACAATCATTACAAGGGCATGCCTTTTTCTGGTACACAAGATTGAAATCCCAATCAATTACCAGATGTGAGGATCTACGCCAATGATTCCTTCTTAAATTAAGCTCAACTATTCCAAAGACAATAGTTTTTGATCTTACAAACTGTAAGCGAAGGGAGAATTAAATGGTTTCAGATTTCATTTCTAGCTGGAAGGGATTAACATATTCCCTGAGCTTAGCACTCCCTCAAGAGGAATTATTGCCAATCTATGTGGAAAATTTGTGTGATGAGCTATGCACACCGTTGATCCCTGTGAAATACAGAGGTGGGTTTCGAGACCTTACTTAAATCGCTCAACAGATTAAAGATTCTATTATGAAGACTAAGGATAAAACTCGTGTAATTCCATCAGCTCCATGAAGGAGAATGAATAAAGTAGAGACTGCTACAATTATGCTTAAACAAGCACCTGTACCTGCTTCTACTTCAAAACCTTCATCTTCTTGAAGGGCTCCACCTCCTGAGCGTCAACAAAAGAGGTCGTTTCTTCAAGATGATCAAAGAGATCAAATATGAAAACAATTTGAGGAGTTGAAGAGTAAAGTCTACTCTTTCCGAAATGAATAAGTTCATGGTTAATTCATTTCGGCTATGGAAAATAATTTGGTTCAATTGCCAAGGCCCAAGAGGCCAAACAGGGAAAGAGATGAAGACTGTCCCAATTATTTCCCATTTAATAAGATGTTGGCGCATCCTACTCAGGAGTGTTTTGTCTTCAAGGACCTCCTACAAAAAATGGTCGACTTGGGATAAGTCAAACTAAAAGGTTCTTCAGCTCAAGTATCATGTGTTACTACTACAGATCCAGAGGAAGAAGGCGAGTGGCAAGAATTCAAGAACAAAAATGCGCAAAAATATGATGATTGGATGGTCATAAAAACGATCAACTGAACTCATGACATTTTTAGAACTCAATTGATGAATCCAATTGTGTCTTCTTCCATGAATTCCACAGTAAAACCCTATTCATTAGAGGGAAAATCATCAAAAGGGTGGCATAATTCCAAGAAATATGAACAATCAAAAGAAGATGAAATCGTGTCAAAGCCTAAGTTCTATTTGACTCTGGTAGATTTTATGCCATCTACTTCGAAGCCATGGTCACCATCCCACCAAACAGCACAGCCTAAACTGGCTAATCAGGCAGAGTCTTCATCAGACGAAGAGTTGATATTTGGTTCTGTTAACATGATTCACTTAAGAGATCTATATGCCAGTCATAGTATTGATTTTGATGAGCCTGAATTCTTTGTATCAAATAGAGGAATTAGAGGGACTTCTAGAGGATCAGGGTACAGGGGAAGACGTGGATCTTTCAGAGGCCACTATTCTAATTCTACCCCTTCTATAACTATGTATGCAGTAGAAACCCATGGCAGAGCCCTTCAACGAGCTCAACAAGAACAAGCAAGTTCGTCTACAAAAGGCAGATTCAGTCCTGGCATAGTTATTCTGTAAGATCGGTTGGAGGTTCTACCTTCTTCCTCTCAGCAATTAAATAGACCTAATCGGTCTAATTTTCTAAATCCAGAAGTATTACCTACTCCCATCCCGATACAAGATGCATCAACTTCCAAAACATCAACTCTTAAGGAACCTATGAAACCACACGTTTTGGTTGGGAAACACAGACCTTTAGATCAAAATTATGATGTATTGATACACTTGGCCAAAGTACCATCCAAGTTATCAATTCTAGAATCCTTGAATTTATCAAAGGATCTCTGAGAGGCACTCATTGAGGCTTTTTCAAGTCCTCAGGAGTTTGAAATTGAAATTGTTGCGGCTAAAGCCTACCATGTTGAGAATAATCCTGCAGAATTCCATGCAGTGATATATTTCACGGATGAAGATGAAGATGATGTCGTGCATGGACATATTAGAACATTGTACTTATCTAGAAATTTCAATGGTGTAGACGTCTGAAGAGTCTTCATTGATAATGGTTCAGGAGTCAACCTCATCCCCATTCGTACACTTTATCGATTGGGCCTCACAATATCTGATTTATCTCCTTCTACATTGATGTTACAAGGATATGATAAAAATGAACAAGAACCACTGGGCGAGATTACACTCAGAACTCAGTTTGGAGATCTTGTATCCAATTCATATTTCATGGTTGTTGATCAAGACTCAGACTTCAACACCTTTCTTGGTAGACCCTTGCTACATCAACATGGGACTATCACTTTATCATACCATCAATGTCTCAAATATTGTTTCGATGGTCAAATTGGGACATTGTATGGTGATACGTCCCCGTTCAATACATGTGAATCTCAATACATTGTGTCGGAATTCTATCACATGAAGGGAAAGGAGAAATCCACAACAAGGGAGATTACTAAAGTTAATTCTCCATATGGTTTGGAAAAGATTCCAGTAAACCCATTTACGCATGTCAGTACAGATTATGTATTACCTATCTGTCAAATTGATATGACAGACATAAATCAAAATACTCTTATGGAAACATCCATAATTTCAATTACAACAATCAAGCGAGATAGCATGGGAGAAATAGGTGATTCACCAAGAAATGATGAAGGCTCAAATGGAGATGTCGTCATTTTGTCTGCTGAAATCCAGCAAGTCTATACTTCGCCAATCAGGACAGAAGAAGTTATAGCAATGTCATAGGTGAATGATGATGTCGATTATCAATCCATTATCTCCTCTATATTACACGAGAAAGACCCTTAATCATCAATTGGATCGGAAATGGAAGCTTCTTCTTCATGATGTTCAAGTTTTAACATTTCTTCTGATTATGGAAATTCTTCTTCTTCTTCCACTATGCAAGTAAAAACAGAAGAAATAACACATTTTGAAGAAGAAGAGGAAGATCTTAGGGATTCTCCTCCATCATTTGAAGAAGGTATCTCTACAACTGTGGATGAACTCAGAGAAATAAATCTGGGTACAAAAGAAGATTCATGCCCCACTTTAATTAGTGTGGCCATGACTCTTGAAGAGAAAGAGATGTATATTTCCTTTTTAAAACAAAATCAAGATATATTTGCTTGGAACTATACAGAGATGTCAGGGCTTTATTCTTATGTTGTCACTCATCATTTGGGTTTTCTAAAAGAACATCGAGGATTCAAACAAGCCGCTAGAAGAACATACCCAACCTATGCTTCCAAAATTGAAGCTGAGGCGGATAAGCTTATCAAAGCTAACTTAGTCAGAGAAGTTAAATTTCCCAAATGGTTGGCTAATATTGTCCTAGTGAAAAAGAAGAATGGGAAAATTAGAGATTTCATTGATTTCAGAGATCTTAATCGGCATTGTCCTAAGGATGATTTTCCAGTACTGATTACAGAACTCTTGATTGATGAAACAAATATCTATGAAGCACTTTCCTTCATGGATAGATATTCTGGATATAATTAAATCCATATGGCTCCAGAAGATGAATAATCTACAGCCTTCAATGCCCCTCAGGGTGTGTTTTGATATCGAGTAATGCCCTTTGGCCTAAAGAATACAGGCGCAACATATCAGTGTGACATGCATCATATCTTAAATCCCTTTCTGGGGAAGTTTCTTGAATGTTATGTGGACGATTTAATGGTTAAATATAGGAAACTTTCTAATCACTTGGCTGATTTGGAAATCATATTCCACAAACTTCGGAAACATAATTTAAAGATGAACCCCTTTAAATGTGCTTTTGGGTTAACCACAGGAAAATTTCTCGGCTTTTTTGTATGCCATCACTGTATCGAAGTCGATCCTGAGAAGAAAAAGTCAATCCTTGGTATGTCACCTCCACAAAATTTAAAGGAATTGAGAGGACTTCAAGGACACTTGGCCTATATTCAGCGTTTCATCACCAATTTCGCAGGAAAAAGTTTACCCTTCACCAAATTGATGAAGAAGGGAGTCACTTACAAATGGACTGAAGAATGTCAAGAAGCATTCGATATTCTCAAGAAGTATCTCTTGAGTCCACCGGTGTTAATGACACCTGTTGAAGAAAGACCACTTAACCTCTATGTGACAGCTCTAGAGTGATCATTGGGTTTCGTTCTTTCATAGAAGAATGATGATGGGAATGAAAACAGCATCTACTATCTCAGTCGGACTATGCTTGAAGTAGAAACCTAATATTCAAGTATTGAGAAGTGCTGCCTAGCATTAATCGTTGCAGTTCAGAAGTTGAGACACTACTTGAAACATCACGATTTCCAATTGGTATCTCGCAATAACCCTCTCAAATTCATCTTTAGTCATCCAATACTTACAGGATGTCTAGCAAGGTGGGCAGTTATTTTATAGCAATTTGATATTCAATATGTGTCTCAAAAGGCAATAAATGGCCAATCTCTCACTGATTTCCTTGCTGAACACCCTTTAGTGGAAGATACATCACCAGATATTGGACTTCCTGATGAGGAAGTATTCTTTATTAAAGATATTCTTCAAACATGGGAAATGTACTTTGATGGTGCTTCTAGAATTCCAATAGGAAGGAAAATGGAAAATCCTAAATTCAACAAAGTTGGCTTAGGAATTGTGCTCATTTCTCTAGAAAAGGCAGTGTTACCCTATTCCTTTTCATTGTTGGGAGGAGGTACAAATAATAAAGCATAATACCAAGCTCTCAACGCAGGATTGGAGTTGGCGCTTCAAGCACAAGTGAATCATTTAAAGGTGAAAGGTGATTCAGACCTGGTAATCAAACAAGTCAACGAGGATTATTCCATCAGAAAAGAAGACCTAATCCCTTTGTATGATTAAGTCAGAGATTTAATGGCCGAATTTCTTATTGAACTGACATTTTCTTATGTCCCGAGATCACAAAATGCCTAAGCTGATGCACTGGCTAATATAGTCATAGCTCTAGCAGATCCAAATCAGGACGAGACAACCATTCGTATTTCCCACCATCATACAATTTCACCTTATGTTCAAACCAGAACAGAGGAAATCAATGAAATTAGTCCCATTCCTGAAGCATATGGTCATACTACGGGATAGATGATACCTATCAGGAAATACCTTCAAAATGGAACACTTCAACCCGATAGAGACGGGAAAGAAAAAATCTGGCGACATGTGGTCAATTTCACTCTTTATGATAGCCCAGATCATGTAGAGAAAATTCTCTACAGGCGTGGTTTTGATGGAGTTCTCTTCAGATGCATTGATGGTGAAGAGACGATGTATGTCATAAAAGAAGTGCATGAAAGAGACTATGGTGACCATCAGTCTGGACACAGACTATCTGATCAAATTCGAAGGCTTGCATACTTTTGGCCTTCAATGATACAAGACTATTTTGATTTCACAAGGAAGTGTCATTCTTTCCATGTACATGCCAAATTCATTCATCAATCCCCAGAGTTGCTTTATACAGCGAAATACCCATGGCCGTTTTCCACATGGGGAATGGATGTAGTAGGACCTTATCCTTCGGCTACAGTCAAGTAGTTTAAGTACATTCTTACTGTTACTGACTTCTTTTCCAAATGGGTAGAGGTAATACCCCTCAAAGAAGTCAGTTTTAAATGCATTGTTAGCTTCATCAAGTCTAACATCATTACCAGATTTGGTATCCCTCATACCATATTGATGGACAATGGAACCAACTTCTATTCATCCTAGATGAAGAAGTTGTATCAATAATACAACATCAAATCCAATCATTCATCTTGGTATCATGCAGCGGCCAACGGCCAGATAGCGGCATTCAACAAGACTCTTTCAAAAATACTACAAAAGATGGTGGATAAAGATAAGAAATCATGTCCTAATAAACTCTTTCATGCTTTATGGGCTTATCGGGCCACCACCCGCACTACAACGCGGTCAAATACTTATTCATTGGTATATGGAATAGAAGCAGTCTTCCCCATTGAGGTTCAATTACCCTCTCTCAGAGTATCCATTTGTGATTAGTCATCTAAAGATGAACAATCTGAATAGAGATTGGATGAATTGGAATGATTAGATGAGAAAAGGTTGTGCACCTTGCACCACTTGGAAGTCTATCATAACCGAATAACATGAGATTTCAACAAAAAAGTTTGTCTTCATTCATTCGTTTAGGGAGAATTGGTATTAGTTCTCAGAACTCCAATGCTACCAGGAAAGTAACCACCCAATCTTGACCAAAATGGGAAGGACCTTATTCAATACATAAGTTCTACTCCAATGGAGCATATTCTTTAATATCAATGGATGGATAACTCATCACTACTCCAACTAATGCTAGATTTCTGAAGAAGTATTTTGTGTAACACAAATACCCTTACGTCCAACATGACGTTAAACTGTGATATCATCTAGCAAGATGTAAAACTGCACCATCAACAGTCCATGCATATGACCTTAAACTATTTGCATCCATATCGTCCAACATGACGTTAAACTGTGTCATCCTAACTACATGATGCTAAACTATACAGAAGTCTCTTACGTCCAACAAGACGTTAAACTGCATAATCTCTGGTCTACGCATATGACCTTAAACTATTCGCACCATCGTCCAACATGATGTTAAACTGTGAAAAAGTCCCTAATACGTCTAACATGACGTCAAACTGTGTCCTCTTTTGTCCTCACTACAAGAAATTAAACTGTACTGTCCCCTTTTCATCCAACATGATGTTAAACTGTATTGCTACCATCGTCTTAGCTACAGGATGCTAAACTGTACAACACCCTTATTGTCTAACATGATGCCAAACTGTGTTCACGTCCAATATGACATTAAACTGTGTCCCTTAATATTTCCTACATGACGTTAAAATGTATTTTGTCCCTGCTACATGACACTAAACTGTGCAACACAAATAGTCCTCAATACAAGACTTTAAACTGCATAGTCCCTTCATACGTCCTACATGACTTTAAACTGTATATCGTTAAGTTTGTTGCTACCTCTTGTTTCTCACACTGAGTATGACTCACACGAGATTAAAGTAAACTTCAACCATAACATCCTCTCTGGGCCTCTAACCATGTGTAAGTCCCAACACCATTTTTTAGTTCGTTTTCCCCAAGAACAGCTTGATCACTAATTCATTATTTAATTGAACTACACAGACTTTGATCCTTGCCTTCTAGGCTGGGTATGTAGGCAACCTCCTGAGGTTCAAGCCCAAAACCAATCTCTTCACAATGGTTCACCTTTTTCCTTGCTACATGACGTTAAACTGTACAACACTTTTTTCCTATACGACAATAAACTACAACATTCTTTGATACCCTCACTTGAGAGGGAATAATTATTTACATTGATTTCCAATCATGTTATATTCCAAAGACGATGTGCATACATGGTAATGCCTGAACCTTTTATCTTGGGTCATACCATCATTGCACTAAATTCCCCCTTCACCCTTCACTTGTACAAACCAATATATACAGAGGGTACTTCAAGAACTACGTGCGGCTTGATTCCCATCCTTATGGGATATGTAGGAATATTCAAGTGTCCCTCAAATCCAGCCCAAAGTCTTTGGGTGTAGCCCCAAGTTCCATTTTCAGTCCCCTGCCAGAAAAGTCCCTATGAAAACACACACTGTGTATTCATTATTATGGTACGAGCTCTATGACCCTAAACTAAGATCTTTCATACTTTTGTCCCACATGATGTTAAACTGTATTTCAAGAACTATGTATGGATTGATTACCATCCTTATGGGATACGTAGTGAAGTCCAACAATTCAATTCAGGACCCAACCACAACATGATTAGGGTTAGCATTGATCTGTGTATCTCTACATACATTGGACAATACCCATTCTTTATGTGTCATAATCCTAACCATGAATACTTCCAGATCTCCATAACACTTTTCTTGACTTCTGGTCACAAAATGTATAATTTCTAAGAATTCTTTTGCCTGACCATGCAGCATGTGCCCTTAGGTGGCCTTGCATAAAAAGTCTACATAAGAGACATGTCAGCCAAAAGATGCTATTATTTGACTATGCAGCCAATTCCCTTAGGCGGCCCTGCATAATTCAACCCCCTAATGGGTTTTTAAAATAGTGGTAACTTTATTCTTGGGAAGAAAATATCTTTTGTCCTTTGTTGCCTTATTGACAATATATAGGGATCCGCAAAAAATGGTCATCCTTAACATATCTATCCCATACTCTTTTTCATGATCTGAAAGTATTCAAGTCTATTGTTTATATTTCCATTCCCTATGTTTGGGTCAGACCTTCATAGGAGTGACATTCATGCAGTTCTTAGACAATCTTGTTTGGAAATATCTTCTCTATATTCAAGTACCTCTCTCCATACAACAAACTCTATGATTTGGAAAATTTGAATCCCCATAAACTTCCACTGGCATTTTAGCAGTAGAAAAGTAAATTTCTGAGAGTTATTTTGCCTGATTATGCAGCACGTGCCCTTAGGTGGCATTGTATAAATAGTCTACATAACTGACTTGTCAGCCAAAAGATGCTATTATTTGACTATGCAGCCAATGCCCTTAGGTGGCCCTGCATAATTCAACCCCCTAATGGGTTTTTTAAATAGTGGTAAATTCATTCTTGGAAACTACTTATTCTAATTCCTTTTTAGCCATTTTTCATATCATTCATCAGATTCAAAATTTATTAAGTCATCGTTTACATATTTTCCTTCATACTTGAACATGGTAATATGTTTTCAGATAAATTATCAAGGAATTTAGCCAATGATAGTCTGTTTGGTCAAAGCTATTTCGACCTTAAACATTATCTTTTTTATGTCGGATGTGCATGACTTTAAACTTCCCACAAAAGACATGTGAACTCTAAACAAAATTGAAGTCCCAGCTCACTAAACATACATCTTGTATGAATTTAGGTAATATTGAGCAATTAGAAGATTCAAAGCTTGTAGGGTTATCTATAATAATCCTAGCAAAAGTAAAACTATGCTTACTAGGCCCATTGTATTAGGTAAAAATTTAAAGCAGGTAGTGGGAAAATGCGTGCACAGATGATTGAAAATGGAAGCATTTTTTCATTTGATGCACAAAAATTAGAAGGACATCCATAGACTGGATTCTCTTCTCTTTTCCAGGAATTGCAAAAGGCTATCAACATAAGTCTTCACTTGATGTACAACATCCCGAGCTTCATCAGCAGCCACTTGAAGCTCATACGCTTGACCAACTTCACTATTTTCAGCCAGATGGAGTGCTTTCTTAGCATCTGCGATGGCTTTCATCCCATTTTCTTTGGTTCCCACCAATGAATTATTGATTTGGTTAAGTTCCCTAGTAATAGAATCTAACTGTTGTTGAAGGTGCATCTGCTCGACGACTTTCTTTTTGATCTTATGCTTCATCTCCTTCAACTTGCAGCATGGTCAGCCTTAGCTCAGGATATCGCAGCCTCAAATTCACTGATATTGGGTTACAGCTTCACCCTGGTCAGATCTTCACGACACCTTTTCTCCTTCTCCTTCCTTAAGATGACTTGTTTCACCGCGACATGGATCTTTTGATATCCAAAACCGCCAAGTCCCAGCATAACAAACAGGGATGACAGTCGCGGGATATTTGATGACAGCTCTTCAAGAAGCACTTCAGATATGATTTTCCATATATTTTTCCATGCCTTGCGTCGTAAAAATTGGAGTGCTTTTTGTACTTCTGGATCTGACTCAGCATCACTGTCATAGGGGGGAATATAATTCAGGATTAATGAACTTAGGGAATTGCCCTATTCTTCTCCTTCCCCCCGGACCTATGCTTCTTCACTTTAAATTCCCATTGGGGTGGAGGCTGAGGCTTCACCTCCAGATCTAGCCACTGAAATTGATGGCCCTGCATAATCAATTGAATGCTTTGGTTAGTTACAAAGGATAAAAAAAAGTTAATTGGCGGTCTTGAAAATTAAGTATAGTCACAAAAAAATTGTTATCTCTTACCCAACGGTAGATCAGTAACTTGAGAAGGCTCCTCCCCATATTTCCTTGCTTCAATAGGATTTTCAAGATGAGTTTCAGGAAGCTCTACCAGGTTAAGCTCCACTTGAGCTAATGTCTCTGCAATAGTAGGGTTTTCTGCCCCCCCCCCCTTCAGGTATTGGCAGTTCAACAATTCTCTCAGATAGAACTGCACATTTCAACCGATCATGATTAGATATGTAATAAGAAGTTATCTTTAATAGGACAAAGGATAACACTCACATCCAAAATCTTCTAAATTACACGGTAATTTAACAAGATCTAGAACATCTTTAAAAGATGCGCCAAGTTCCATCATTTCATCCAATGTAATCTCAGAATCCTGGTTAATCTCACCAGTGGGAGAATTTGATATGTCTTCTTGGTGACCTTCATCCTGCAGTCTCTGACAATGGATAACTTCTTCAGAAAAAGTGGTGGCATCAGTTTCAATGGCCGCCAAAAGCTCTAATGTAGGGGTTGAACCTAAAGTATCATAGAATGGAAGTTAGTTGATGTTTCATTCAATATATTATGAAGCATTGTTAACTTACCAGAAGCAGGCTCTTCTCTTCTTACAACAGCAGCAGGAAGGATACTGGGAACATATGTTGGCTCTTCTCCAGGAGTATCCAAGTCAGCCTGAACTTGTGATTGTTCACCAGTTCCCTCCATGGTCTTTAGAGGAAGGCCAATCCTCTCTCTTAAAGGGGAAATTGAAGAAGCCCCTTTAATCCCAGAAATTTTGAGTAACCTTTTCGTTGGTTAAGATTAATGATTATCCAAAGGACTTACCACTACTGATGAAGCGTTTAGCTACGGACATCCTCCTTTGATGCCTTTGTCTCTTTGGATTTTTGGGAGTGTCGGTAGTCTCCTTTACATGTACTTGAATTGGATAATGGAAAGCTATGTACAACTCCTCATCCATGGCTTTATGGCCTGAAGATATCTCGCCCGACTCGCGAGGAGATTCATTAGCCCCAATGGAAGTACCACCAGGGCTATACTGTGGTGAAGGAACCTCTGCAGTTTGTTTCTTTGTAAGCTGCAGGATAAAGAAAATAATTTCCTTGAGTAGAAAAGATTTAACTGGAATCAAGTTATAAAGAAAATAAGGAAAGAGACTTACATCATCAAGATTCATGTAGTCGTTCCACTCCTCATCTCTAGAACCATGAGTCCCTTCAGTGGCGCCATGATTTATCATTCCCTTCACCCGCTTGGTGACAAGAATGGAATAATCGGTGCAATATATGAGCATTTCCAGCTCTCTGATGTAAGCCCGCACTTCATTGGGGTTATCCTTTTAACGAATTTCTGTAGAAGCCAGAAGTTTACATATTCTAGGGATGTGTAGCCCCTCGCACAAATCCAGCTAGGCAGTTTCAGCATCGCAGTATAAACTCTACCATGTCTGTACAGCCTCTGGACGTAGATATTCAGTATGCATACCAGAAGGCTACGAGGAAGGTCCTACAATATTTGACTTCAACTTCTTCCCAGCTCCTACAACTACAGATAGAGAATAAGAAAATAAGACGTGTTTCTCTATAAAGTAATGCTGATTAAAGTGCCTTAAATGAAGTAACTCACTAGGAGTCTATGGAGTTGGTCTCTTGATTCTAAAAAGGGGATTATATCTGGGATGAGGTAGCTTTTCCGCATGTTGTGCATCATCATCCCCATCTTGAGAATCCGACAAATCAGCTTCGGGTGGTGTAGAAGAATCACCTTCCAAATGAAGGGTTTCTTTCTCTACAGTTCTCTTCCTTTTCCCCACCTGACAAACCGGGTGATTCAGCACCCCTCCAGGGTATGATTCTATCCAGTTCTCGAACTGTTAGATCAAATACTACCTCGGTCTTCTCCTTAGATGTCAAAAACCATAGTTGTCAGGAAACCATCAGATGTTTCTCTGACCTGACATGCACTGGGGGAGATACTACAGTCTGCTGCAAACACTTAAATTGACGTGCAAATCTATATGGAGCATAGGCCCCACATATAATATCTCTATCAATCCGGGAGACCAGTAAACCATCTTTTTAGGCCAGCATGTGTGCCCTTAATTCCAGACTGGCTGTTCCATCATCAACAAATTTCCCAGTTGGCGGATTTCCATAAGGAAAGAAATTGAATTCCTTATACATGCTCAGCCTCACCTTCATGTCATAGGAATTGAGGTCTAGTGGAGCAATTCCAGAGAATGCCTGTACTGATGGCCTAAAAGAACTTCTAGGAATCTATACTTCGTTCTGTACATTATACATCCTGATGTGAGTGGCGATCCATCCCTATAAAACTTGGAATGGTCCCACTATTCTAAAAGGAGACTTACCCATGAAAACATGGAGGAAGCTCCTGTGAATCTTTGCTGAAATGGGGGTAGCCAACCCAACCATTTTCCCCTCATACATCTTGGCTTTAATAACGAAGGTCCCTAGCCTGACGCCTCACTTCGAGTCCCTGACTGGAAAAAGATAAACACTGAGCCACAAGGCCAAGAAGCCCGCCAGACGAGCCTTCTTTGGGATTCTCTGATTTACTTCATATCCCCACTTCTCAAATTCTCCTACATCCATGGTCGGCTATAATGTGCATGGAGCACCCCTCTTATCTGTTTTGGGGAAGGTGGTAGGAAAAGTGGGCCCCTTCTCCTTGGGCCCCTTCCCCTTTGATCCCTTCTCCTTGGATCCCTTCTACTTCGGCTCCTTCTCCTGCTTCTTGGTAAGAAAAATATTCATCTACTCCTCTAGATGAATTTCCTTTGTAGAATGAGTTAATGAGGTCTCTGAACTCTTGAGCTTGTCAATGATTTTCAATAATTCCCAAGCCAAAGTAGGGGTCTTCTCCGAATCATTCCAAGTCACTTTGGGTGGAATGAATTCATCATACATATCACCCAAAATTGGAGCCCTTGAGATCTTGTGGACATCCCACAGACTGATACCTACTTCTCCACGATTCATATGGAAGGAATTGGTATTTGGGATCCAATGGCTGAGTATATACAACACAAAATCATCATTCTTGTAAACATATGTTTCCCCAGCCCAGACGGCTTCATATATTGCAGCTAATTTCAAATCCTTGACAAACTCTGTGTAGGTTTGTCGCATCCAGTATTACCACATCCAAGTGGGCTTCACACCTCCCCCGGGATGAAAGTCCCAACTCTTCTTCCAACCTTTGGATTGATCCGTCTGAGAATTTCAGAAGATGGAGGGATAACAATGTTGTTGCAGCTCAGGCTTGTGAGGTTTGAGATCTGAGGTACATGGGATATGATGCATTATGTAGGCCTTATCCACTATTCCAGTATTTATAAATGCTCCTCCACATGATATATTTGATGAAGAAAAATTGGTTTAATTCTGAAACCAAGAAATTGGGAGATAGTTCTTTGCCTCTGGAATGGTGACTTCTCGCAGATGACCATATCCATACAAGGGTAGATAAATGGTTAATGGGAATTCAAGATGATACTTCTTCAGATACTTGGCCAAATATGGAAGAGTGATGTCGCAGATGGTATAGTAATCATGGCCAATGATGCTCATCATATCATCAACTCGCTTTCTAGCCAGCTCATCAGCCATTCCAATTCTCTTGGAAGCCATTGAATCTGCAAAAAATTTGAATAAATTAAATCTTAAATGGGTTTATTTTTCATAAAATTTATTGAGAAATTCGAAAAAATGGATAAAGCATTAAGGCACACATGTCCCAAAGTTGGCTCGTAAGTATAAATGTGTCACACAGGTTTTTGGCGTGCAAGTATCACCACGCAAGTCCAAATACCTCTACATCAGCGCCACAACAACAAAAACAGTGGAAAATAGAGAACTTGCGAGACGCATGCAACTAGGGGGCGAGAGCTCGAAAATTTGAAATTCGTTGCTTTTCATGAGCAATGGCCGCATATATATAGGCCAAGCCCCAACCCTGTGCACCGACGCTTGCACGACTCTCACTTGCGCGCTACCATCTTCATGCTCAACACTTTCACGCCGCATGTTCCTTGGTTTTCTTCTTTACCTCAGATTCAAATCCTTTTTTCTCTCTAGATCCAACTCTAAGGGGGGGACTTTTGTTGACACTCCTTTCCATCACAGAGTCTAACGAATAGAAAAGAGAAATACCTTGAACCCAAAGTGATTCATCCTTTGAAGAAACATCAAAAATTGACAAAGGCATGAACAAATATTCAAATGCACTTGGGTCGCGCAAGTTCCACCAAGGTCGTGCAAGTATACTTGTGCACTGCCAAATGGTCGCGCGGGTGACTTGCGCACCCTCTTTGAAATTATCCCAGGGTCTTCAACAGTCAATAAATACCCCCGGTGGGCCCCCCATTTCAAGGATGAAAAATTCCTGAAACTTAGATTTGAGCTCCCGGCTACCTAGTATCTTCTTAAATCTTTCAAACACTTCTAAGGTAGTTTCTTACCTATAAAGGAATATCTAAAGAGGGGGAGGAAGGCCTAAGTGTTGAAAATCATAAACACTTGCGCACCTAAGTGGCCAGCACTTAAGGGAAATGGCCACTCTTGCGCGCCGCCTTACCCCTTCAAGAGAACTTGTGCGTCCCTATTCTAGAAGCCTCTAGGGATAATACTAAGGGCTTGAGCTAAGGTTCTCCCAAGTATTACCCTAAGGGTTAACTGTCGCGCAAGTACCAATGTGTCGCGCAAGTATACGTGTGTGACCAGGACTTGTGCGCCCATGCAGGACTTGCGCGCCACCTTATTTTTGGGTTCCCCTCCTGCCTATTTTACCTCTCTTATGCCTATCCACCTATAATCTTCAAGATTAAACCTTCAGAACTCTCTCCAAATCCATTCATGGCATGATTTCCTTGTTGGCTTCCTTATCTGAAAGGAATTCTATGTAACATCTCTTAAAACCTAGTGATTTACATATCTTCATGTCATTAAGGTTTGAGATTTCATTCATTCAACCTCATCCTTTAAGATGAGAGAATCCTTAACCTAGGCCCCCTTTTTAGGAGTAATGCCCAGTCCATGTTCTCTTAATTTGGGCCTCCTTTTCACGAGTAAGCCCCAAGTCCCCTTAATTCTGTGCCTTCTTTTCCGGACTAAGCCCCAGTCATAATTTCTCTAATTTGGGCCTCCATTTCAGGGATAAGTCCTAAATCATAAACTCCATTTAAATTAGGCCTCCTTCTGAGGGATAATTCCTAAGTCTCAAGTCCCCTAGCATGGGCCTCCTTTTCAGAAGTAAGCCCCAGTCTTCAAATTCCATTAATTTTGGGCATCCTCCTCAGGAGTGAAACCCAACCATAATTATTTTAATAGGGGCATCCTCCTTAGGAGTAAGCCTCGAGTTCCCAAAAACCCAAATTCCCTTAACCTGGGCTTCCTTTTCAGGAGTAATCCCCAGTCATAATCCCCTTTAACCTGGGAATATTCTTTAAGAATAAGCCCCAGTCATAATTTTTCTTAACCAATCTGAATTTATTTTTGACTTGGGCTTCATTCTTAAGAGTAAAACCCAATCATAAGTCCCCTCCTAATTTGGGAATCCTCCTTAGGAATAAGCCCCAAGTTAGAGTATCCAAATCTCCATAAAGCACATATACCTTTATGGACCTTGTTCCCAGGTTTCTTCTCTGAAGTAAATCCTAATTTTCATCTATCTGGGTAGTCATACATACATAAGCCCCACTCATTTCTTATAATTGCATCTTTCATGGAAAAATTGTCTCGTTTTACCAATACCTCTTGTTTCTCACACCGAGTATGACTCACGTGATCTTAGAGTGTAAAAGTAATTATGACAAATTTCTTTGAGCCATCAATCATGCATAAAACCTCATACTTATTTACTCGAACTACATGGGTTCTGATTCCTTTTCCAAAAGAAAGGATACATAGGTAGCCCATCTGCGGGTACGGTCCCAACAATGAAATAATTCATGTCCTTCTGAATGATAATAAACTTCAAGTGCCCCACTGAGTGGCTTTAAAACTAGTATGGTTATCATAATAACAAAGAGATTTATATATAATTTGTTGAAGGATACCATTGACCAAGAATCTCTAACAAATATAGATGATTCTCTATCGATGAAGAACCTAAAATACATATAAAAGATTCTCTAAATCTCATAAATACTAATTATTGATTGTCAGATCTAAAGGAAAGCTCATTTTCATACTTGGTATTGTAATAAGGATTCACGAACATAACTTAAATCTATAAAGAGAGTCCCGGAGTAGATAATAATTCCCCCCAAAAAGGTATGATGAGTCCGACCTCCCATCCTCTCGACCAATGTAAATTCTTAAGCCTCATCAGTCCAGAACTAATGAGAACCTACCTTAGGAAAGTAGGTCCAAATGGTTGTGGAATCATTGGATGTTTTTCGGTTCTAAGAACAAACCCATTAGAAACCACATGGAATGTTTTAACCTTAAATAAATGAGGTCATCCTCATTTACAGAAGAAACATTGTTATAAAATAAGGAATTAAGTATTTGAGTTTAACATTGACAATTGTGGAGCTATATGTTTCTAGAACAAATTTGTGCCACTTAAAAATCAAAATTGAGGAAGGGGCTTCTAGGTGACCCACATAGATTATCTCTCTCTATTCACTTAGAAAACCCAATGATGTATAAAGATCATAAGAAACAATTATGATGGGAGGACATGATAAAAAAATATTGAAGAGTATGTATCACGATTTATATTAAATTGTAATGTTGTGTAAAAGTATTATAAATATAAGGGGATGATGAAATTATGACCCATACTATTATGAGAATGGAAGAACATCAACATGTATTTCATCATTGGTAAAAATAATACTTCTAGTGTTGATAATTACATTTAGGTATTTCTATAATGACTCACGATGTCATCAATACAAGCTGTCATTGGAGATGATTTCTCACTCTATGAACATGCCAAGATAAACAAAAAGGAAGGGGTGAGGATGATAAGGGTACCATTTTCAATTTTATTTGATCGAGATAAAAGGTTAACATAAAATATTTAGAGGAGTCTGTTATAAGAATTGGACATAGTGTTAAGATTAAGATTGAATTTTCATCCTCAAAATAATGGTCAATATAAATGAACCTTTCAGGTATTGAAGGATATACTGGGATCCTTCTTGATGAATTTTAAAGGAAATCAGGATTAACATCAATGAATATTTATCACTCATATTATAATGGTTTATACTATTACAATCAAATTGAACCATATGGAGATCTGTATGGTAATATATTTTTAACTCTAACATTATTGGATGATATCAAATAGAGGTGTCTATTAGGAACTGATCTAGTTCATGAATTATTATTGAAAGTGACATCCATTCCGTAAGACATTATAATAGAAAAAAATTTCCAAAATTATCATCACACAACAATATTACATACATTTTAAACTTTATACATATGTATTATTTTATTTATGGGTTTTATTCTTATATTAATATTTTTTCACTAAATTTATATTATCAATTCATTTGTTTAAAAAATGCCTAAAAATATAACATTTGATAGTGTCTTAATTTTATAGTAGTTCATTGTTTTTGTCATAACATTATACATACTCATCCAAATGTAAAAAAATGCTTTTTTAGGATTCAATGGACATTGGGATTCAATTCATCATACATGACCAAATTATGGATCTATACCCAAGAGGCCCAAAAAATTTCCCATAATGTTACAAAATTTTGGGTGTGATAGATTGGACCCACCTGTATTGATAATACTAAAAATTGGGGTTCAGAACATCAACTGTGTAGACTGCACCACCATTGGAAAGATAACGCAAAAGGTCCTTCTATCCACCAAATTTCAATCCAATTTCAAACATTTTGGTTAGTATTTGAGTTGAAAAAATATGGTGTAAAATATTTCTTGAAAATATCACCTAAACACAAAGACTATTGGATTTTCATGAATTCATATTGCTAAATTATCCTTTAAAATTACTATATAGAATATTTAAAAGGTTCAAATTACCAGGCCTAAGAATGAGGTTAATTTGAGATTTTCCTTCATCCATTTTAATTATATTCCCATCTTGTACTTCTAAATATCTTATTGATCAATTTTTGTGGTGTTCTTTGTTGTAATCATGATCTCCAAATTTTCAATCTCTAGAGGCTAATTAAAATTTTAGGTCAGTTGTATATTTTTCAAAATTTATACCATTTTGGTTTTGTTTCTATACTGGTATGATCAAATATGAATCAAATGGACAAGAATCATCCTGATTTAATGAATAATCTTGATATTATAATGATTTGAGTTTGTTTTCTTATTTTCTCACAACTTTTATTTCATGAGTGTTCTTATGGATTGCATTGATTTAAGAAATCTCAAAGATATTACCCACGAATATTTATGTTTTTTCTTGATAAAACTTTTAACATACACCCAAATATGTTTATCTTATCACCTTGATATTGTGATGTATTGATTGAGTTCGGTTTGTATGTCAACATGATTCTATTTATTTTGAATGGTCGCTGGTGATTAATATCATTTATTAATAAAATAATTGATGTTAAACTAGTAAGAAAACACATACAATGATGGTTTAAATATGTGTAAAACAAAGAATCAATGATCTTTCCCACTTCTCTTGAGAGCGATGATGGTAGTGCATCAAGGAACACTCACCCAGGTTCGTCATAATTTCTTTAAATTGTTTCCCTCATATAGTAATATAGTTTCAATTGTTGTTTTAAACTCCTAATTCCCCAAAACTCTTCATCCAATTCTATATTTCGTAAAATCAGATTCAAAAATTATTTTACAATTAATTATCTAAGAATCTGTCGAGAATCATCCTATGTTTTCTGCAATACTATAGAAATTCTATTAAAAACATAATCTAATTTGATGTTCTCAATAACATGATAAAATTCTGGGAACACTAATAGGGATACTTGATCATTTTTTAATTTTATTTCTTTCTTTTCATTTTTACTTCTTAATCCATTCAATTTCCCCCACCATTCCCTTTTATTTTTTTCTTTGTTTTTTCTATCTCTCTCTTATCACTTGTTTATTAATTTTTTTTTCATTTTTTCATTTATTATTTTGATATTATTTAAAATGTTTTTTTATTTCTTACATTCATTTTTACAAAGTTAAAAAATAGAAAAATAGAAAAAACATGACATCACTGTTGCATAATAATATCTAGAAAAGAAAAATCACATGAAATTTACCTATAAATTAAAATGAAACTCCACTCAAAAATTTGGTCTTCTAGAGTTAGAAAATCCTGTAACACTATGGAGAATATTATGGAACCTAAAATGGTCATAAACTAATCAATTAGTGAACCAATGAAAACCCAAAAATACATTTATTCAAATAATCAAACTTTAAAAGAATGGACCACCCCATATGCGGTGTACCAACCTTTATACATACAATACCTTGAGGATGAAACCAAATTTGAGTTGAAATCAAGACTTATCAACCTCTTTCCTAAATTCCATGGTCTTACTGGTGAGAATCCTCACAATTATCTCAGAGAATTTCATGTAGTGTTCTCCATAATGAAACCCCAAAATGTGTCTGAGGACCTCATAATGTTTAGGGCCTTACCTTTCTCCCTTGATGGCATGTCCAAGACTAGATATAATATTTTCCTACCAAAATTCAGGGCTAGAGTTACCTTAAATGACTATTTTTAGAGAAGTTATTTTCTTCCTCTCTAAATACATGAATTAGAAAATAAATCTGTGACATTATAAAATCATAATGAAAGACCCTTAATGAATATTAGGAGAGATTAAAAAGACATTATTCAAGTTTCCTTCACCAACAAATAAGAGAACACTTTCTAATTAAATAATTATATGATGGAATTGTCCCCATTAATTTTGAAGTGATTGATGATGGAGATAGCGGTGTCAGTTTTTATAAAACTCCTTCCACTTCACATAACTTAATATACAATATAGATCAAAATGAACCATAATTTGGTACATGAGAAATTTTACACACTTGAGGAGTTCATGAAGTAATCCATTCATCCATATAACAAAAGGTATACAATAAACTTGATGAAATTCATACCCTTATAGGACAATTATATTATGATCAAGGTAATTCAAACTCTTCACTTGATCCTTTACACAGTGTTATTTGTTATAATAATACACATTTATTTTCTTAGTGACCCCAAATTAGGGATTTATCTATTTATCATGTAAAAGTATCCTCTAGGTGTCCCTTTCATCAAGACCCTACTTTCATAAAAGAGAACATATATCCCAATTGAAACAATGGGTGGAAGGAAACACTATAATACTGTTAAAAAAGTAACTCAAGCTATACTAAATCAAACCAGTATCAAGAAGTACAAGGTTTGAAACCTTATTATACTTTACCTTCTTAGAATATCACTCATCCTCAGAAATCTAAATCAAGAAGCAAGTACATGGTGAATAAAATGGATCCTCAGAACCTCCAGTTTCAATAGACCACTCAATTAGCTATTCAAGACCAATGAACTCAAGTGGGATAAATGAAAAACACCATTGGTGAGATAATGATGCATAGTTCTAGACTACTACCATCATAACCATTTAAAAATCATAAGGTAAAAAGTAAGTTTTTGTGTTATCAAACCTCTTAGTAGTAAATAACTTTCTCCATCAAATTATCTTACACAACAGGTAAGTCCACCTCTTCAAAACTCTCTTTATCTACCATTCAAATATTCTAATAAAGGAAAAAACAAAGAGGGTAAAAAAAGTTATAATTTAGTATTCCACTAAACAATCCATATATCTCCCTTTCCCTAAAGAATCTCCAAACCCAATAATAATTTTGATAAAAAATTGATAAAGAGATAATGGATAAATTTAAAATGTATAAGTTATCATTTTCCAATTGGATGCAGTTAAAAAAATTCCTTAGTATGCCAAATTTATTGATGAAATTTATACTCATAGATGGGGACTGAAGGGGAATGTGAGATTTTATCTTGGAATAAATGTCTCATCATTTATATTACCATCGATTCCATCCAAATGGAAGGATCTGTGAACTTGTATGATATGTTCCACTAGAGAGGAGAATTTATTTTCTAATGAAATATTTGATTTAGGTTCTTCAATTAATGTGATGCATCATGATATGTAAAAATATTTAAAGGTTATTTAGCTTCAACCAATGGGTATCATCATGTAATATTCCACCCTAAGCATAACACATGCAACATTAGTTATTCAGGACAACCTCCCACAAATAAAGAATTTCTTCTTCCCTGCAGACTTTTACTTTCTTGAGATGGAAGATACCCAGACCAAAGGACATTCCCCATTCATAATTGAAATGGACTTTCTTAAAAAAAAATAAAACCATCAATGTTTAAAATGGTACACTTATCATGGAGGTTTAGAGAGAAAAGGTATGTTTCAATATCCTTGATTCTATGAAACACTCCATTAAAATCTCTCCAATAAGCTTGTCTATTCAATGGAAGTTCACTCTAATGAAACACACACACTCAGCATAATTTCATAGAACAAAAATCTGATTCATTATTCTATTATTCATTATTAAATTATTTTTCAAATTAATTGTTTGGGTGTTCAGTGGTTTTGGAGAAGTGTAATTTGTTTTACTTTAATTGATTAGTGTGTTCATTCTGCGATATCTATAACCGTTTATGATTATGAAAATCTCATTCTTGTTGATTCTATTTCCAAAAATAATAATATTAATAAAATAGAATGTTTCATAGACCTCTCATCCACTAAATCCCTTCCCTTGACCCAAAAACCACTATTGTTTCAATTAAAATCACTTCTCTATAATCTAAAATATGAATATCTTGTGAATTTAGACCAATTTACCATCATTACTACCATTAAAATCTCTCCAGAAAATGAATCAAGACTGGTAGACCTTTTTATAGAGTGTAAAATGGTGATAGGATGGACATTGGATGATATTCTCAGGATTATCCCATCTATTTTCATGCACTATATATTTTATATGATGAGGATATTCCAATAATTTAAGATTAAAACCGGTTAAATCCCACCCTACTTGAAATTTTAAAATTATAAGTTAGTAAATTTCTTACTGATGAGAACATCTATCTAATATTTAAAGGTAATTTGGTTAGCCCTGTGAAAATTATGCCTATAAACCAAGTATAATTGTAGTTTCACATGAATGGAATGAATTGATTCCAACACACATGAGAAACAATTATTGGGTCTGTATTGACTGCAATAAACTAAATCAATAAATGCAAAAGGACCGCTTTCCTCTACCGTTCAGTCACCAAATTTTATAAAGATTATTTTAAGTCCCATTATTGTTTCCTTATTGGATATTTAGGTTTTTTTCTATCACATATAGACCCCGAGGATCAAAAAAAGACAACATTTACCTTTTCCATTTCAAAAATTTTTATACAGACTGATGTCATTTAGTCTCTATAATGATCTAGTTAGTTTTCTGTTTTTTATGTTGAATATATTTTTTGAGTACCCTTATAATTGTATGGAAGTTTTTAAAGATTATTGGAATGTTTTTTGATGTTCCTTTTATGAATGTTTAGCACACATAGGTTCTTTCCACTGTCATTGCATTGAAAATAATCTTGTATTAAATTTGTAGAAATTCCATTTCATTGTAGATTAGAGGATTGTTCTTGGGTGTGTTATTTCAAGTAATGGAATTTAAGTTGATAAATGAAAATTGATATAATTTCATCCCTTACATATCCAAAATATGTGTATGGGGTGATATATTTCTTCATTCATGCATGATTTTACTTATGATTCATTAAATACATTAGTAATACCTCACTTACCTTATCATAATTATTATAGAATTACTATGATTTTTTGATAAAAATTATGCTGATGAATTTAATTCACTAAAAAGAAGTCTCGCATCACCTCCTATTATCCATGATCCAAGGTGCGATCTTCGTTTTGAACTTTTCTGTGATGAATCATACTTTGTAGTTAGGGAACCTTTATAACAAATGGTTGATAGGGATCCACATGTCATTGTGTATGCCTTATGTACCCTTGTACCTAACTAGAGAAACTACATGAATATTGAAAAAAAATCATTATATTGTGTTTTCCTTAAAAAAATACTTTTCATATCTTCTTGGGTAAAAAATAATTTTTTTTCCAGATGACACTTCCCTTCAATTCCTCATTAATAAAACCAAACGAAAGACCCTTTTAATATGGTGGATACTCCTCCTCTAGAAGTTTTACCTATTGATTAGAGATAAGAGAGGAGATTAAAATATGGTAGTTAACATGATTAGTATTATTACACTACAATTAGACCACCATGTTGACTCATCCATCCCTATTAGAGAATTAGTCCCTGATGAGTACCATTGTGATGTTATGAAACTTACACTGGGTATGAAGAAATTATGAAATTTTTAACAGCATACATCATTCCATTTGATTTATAACCTTAAAATCCTAGAGACCTAAGCATGATTCCCTGTGGTATATTTGGAATGATATAAAATCGTGGATAATTTTAGTGACCAGGTTGTTTTTTGGTGTGTTCCTGACCATGAGTTCACCAATATTTTGATATTTTACTACACATAGGATTATGGTGTCAAATTTGGATCTCAATGTATAGCTTGAAAGGTCCTGGACTCTAAACATTATTAGCTAATTTTTTATTATTTTACAAGATCATTAATGAATATGGAATTGAATTTATGGGGATTTTTCAAAATTTATTTGGATTTATTTTAATCTTATTGGATATAGGCTATGCCTATAAATTCTTGGAAGAAATTTATCTCTAGATTGATGAATTTTGAGTGGTTGTTGATTTTGTGAGATCTCATATTTGCAATAGGTTTGGTTTTCTAAGGTTCATAATTAGTGATTAGGGTTAAAATTTTGGTAATCAAAACATGAAAATATTTCTCTTTTATTATGTGGTTGATCATAATGTCTATATATTATATCACCCCCAAACTAACGGATATGTTGAAATTTCAAATAAGTAATTTAAGTGATTCATAGAAACAACTGTACTACCTAAGATGAGTGATTGGAATTTTTACTTGGATGTTGCACTTTGGTGGTACCATATAGATTCTAAAACCCATATTGGAATGTCTCATTATATATTGGTGTTTGGAAAGGGTTTTCAAGTCCCTTTTGAGGTAAGTAACTATGTATATTGGGTGTTAAAAATGTAATATCAATCTCTACAATACTGGGGAATATAGAAAGCTGAAGATTCAAGAGTTGGAATAAATTTTAAGTGATGGATATGAGAACTCCTGGAAATATAAAGTGAAGGAAAAAATTAACCCTAATGAGATGATTTTTCATTGAAAGTTTCATATTGGTGAGATGGTTCTCACGTACAATTATTAGCAAAATATTCACCTAGGTAAGCTTCATTGCAAATGGGTTGGTCCTTATATTATTACTAATGCTTAATGTTTTTGTGAAATATAATTTTTTAATTTTAAGACTGGAAAGATGTTTAACTTCACTAGAAGAAGGATCAAAAACTTTTATGATGATTATCCAAAGAATTTTATGGAGGAAATTTAGCTAATGATTTCAACATATGATGCCACTTAGCTGGTTATCCCTTCTCCCAACCATTATTTACTTGTTTATTTATTTAAACATCTTACATTGAGGGATATGAAATTTTTATGTGTGTGGGAGAAAAAAATATGTTATGTATGATTTAAATTTGAAAAAAAATGTAACACATAATTTTTTTTGGAAAAACATAAAACAAAGAGATTTATTTGATTATATTTTTTTCTATAAGATTATAGTGAGATACACCCATGGTAGAGGTCGTTGATCAATTAAAAGTTTAATTGTACAAGTAACCCTTATTCTGGACCACCTTAACATTTTACCCTTCTTTAGATTTTTTAGGCCATGAAATTATTGTTAGATAGCTACATTACAAGTAAATTTATACCTCCCACCCATGTATTGGATATATTCTTATTATATTTTCAGAAATTTTGGGTGAGAGTGTGTTTCCATAGGAATTATAGGTAAATATTCATTATAATGGGTTGAGTGAAAGGGTACCAAATTATTTTTTGGTAATTGGGTTTATAAGGAACATTATATCATTGCTTTATAAATGTTTTTGTATTTATCACCAAAAAAATTTCAATTTGAGAAAAATAGTTCTATAAATAAAAAAATAGAACAAAATAAATATGAAATAGATAGTAGAATAATTTTTCTAGTTTCTATTCATTACTTGGTTGTGAACCACATAAGATTAATATAATGGGATATTGAGTTGGAAGTGATACATACTATGAGGGGCTGAGTGAGTACATTCATTCTGAAAATTTATGAATTTAGAAAGTCTCTGTGGATTTAGAGATTAAAAACTTCTTTTTTTCTGCCTCATATTGTTATACATAAAATCAAACCAATACGTAATATTAAAAACAACCTATTTGATGTTCTCATGAGTATAACACTAGTTTATCTTATATAGAACTAAGAATTTGTTAATACATAATATAAGACCACATAAACTCTAAGAAATTAAAATAGCTGCAATTCCATATGTTCTTGGAGTGAAGAAAGAGGAATTCTAGAAGTGTGAGGTTTGCAACATGTTTCATGGGTGAAATAAGGAAGTTGAAAATTTTAAATGTGATAGAAGAATAATGATAGGAAATTTGATTTCTTAAATGATACATGATGAATTTAATTTCAACATAATCTTGTAAATTTGAACACCATTGATTTAAAAATGGGACTCGATTAGGATATAAGACATTTTTGAGGAGAAAATTTAAGCGAGATAGAATGGACCCGCCTATAGAGACTTGGACATAACACGGGATTCATAACTTCAAGAGGGATGCTTCCACCTCCAATGGATAGATAACTCAATGAAACTACTCACCCCCAAATTTTATGTAAATTTCACACATCTTGGTCAGTCATCCTATTAAATCAATTAGATAAAAAATATATCCTGAATAGATCACCTACACCCAGAGACCAATGAGTTTTGATGAATCTAACATGCCAAATTTACCATTAAAAGAACTAAATGGATCATTGGAAAGATTAGAATGACCAGGGGTATGGTTGAGATGAATTTGATTGTTTCCTTCATCTATTTTCATCCACTTTTTCATCATGTACTTCTAAATCTCTTAGAGATCAATTGGAGGGGGCGGTGTTATTTGTTTTAATCTCGAGATACACATTTTTAATAATTGGAAGGTAATTTAATTTATTGTTTTCTTGTATATTTTTATTCATTTATACCCTTTTTGTTTCTTTTTTACCTTAGTGTGAAAAAATAAAAATAAAAGGAAAAAATAATATTCATGCTTCCATGAATAATCTGGATCTTGTGATTATTTGGGCATTTTTTACTCTATTCTCGCCTCTTATATTTCTTGAGGGTGGTTATAGATTGAATTTATTGATGAAATCTAGAAGCTATAACCCAAAAATATTTTTTTTGATAAAAATTTTAACATATACCCAAATATAGTCATCTCATCTCCTTATTGGAGTAACACATTGATTGAGTTTGATTCTTACATTAATATGTTGTTTTTCATTTTGAGATTTTATTGGTGATCAATATCTTATATTGATTAAATACTAGGCATTAAACTAGTAATCAATCACATTAAATTGTTTTTTTAATATGTATAAATCAAGGAATCAATAATCCTTCCCACATCTCTAGAGAGAAATTATAGTTGATAATCAAGAGAGACTCGTCCGAGTTGATCACAATTCCTCCAAATTATTTATCTTAGTTTGTAATATATTTTTAATTGTTGTTTTAAAATCATAAACTCTAGAAACTCTTCATAAAAATATATATTTAATAAAATAATAACTAAACCATCTTTTCAAATTAATGATCTATGAACCCATCACGATTCGACTTAAGGTTCTTTCTATACTACATAAATTCTAGTAAGACAACATCTATTTTGGCATGTTAAAAAACATGATAAAAGTGATATTTTGATAGTCATCTATGAAATTTGTAGTTTTAATTGAGTGAAAATGTTATCCTTCATGTATTTCATTGGTAAAGGGTTATTAGGATAATGAAAATATGTATTTTATCCTTATATAAACACATCCATTTGTGATTCTTAATCTTTTTTGTATTGTATCATATCACATAATACTTCCAAAAAAGGCCTATGAGGTACATTATGTGTTCCATATATCAATTTTGAAGAAGTTTATAGAAGATCTATAGTATGTACTGAACTCAGAAGTTGTGTAACTAGAACACGACCTCACATTTGAGTAACAATTGGACGAAATAGTAGATATAAAAGATGATGCATTATATAATAAGTCAAATTTTCAATGATATATTAGGAAATAATGTATTTTAAGAAGATATGTGATAACCTAGAGATATTATGAGATAAAATTACCCTCACTTATTTCAACCTAAGTAAATAAAATTTGAGAATGGAATTATTTTAATGGGGTTAATAGGTTACATCCCATAGTTTCAGTATATATTTCTCAATAAATAATGTTTTCATGATCGATAACTTAATTCGCACAAAAAAATAAACCAAAAAAAAATGTGACATATTAATAAAATAAAAGTATAGTTTAAAAGTTTCATCATTATAAAATTATCATTAAATTTATGGGTACAAATTCAAGTACCCACTCTATGAAATCTTTGTTAAAAGGATAAGAATGGAATCATGTAGTTTGTGTCTTCCTTGTTAGGCTCATTATTTTGTAAACACATAAAGAAGGTTGTGTCAAAGGTATTTCTCTAATCCAATCCCAATATGAACTTCAACATTTATATACAGAGGGTAGTTATATAAAAGAGAATTTCAAGCTCATGGAAATCACAATGAGGTCTATCTTAGATGAATCACGTCTCATGACAACCAAAGTTTCTAATCTTACCCTTATATATTAAACAGAGGCCTTAAGGGATTTTTTATATGTAAATGTAAGGATGATATAAACATTAACTATTAATAAAATATATATTTCATGTTTTCTATAGATTAAGTATTTTTATAACATTTTCTTTTAAATAATGAATTTTATTAAATAATAACTGGTTTATTTAACCCAAATATATTAATAAAATTCAAATAAATTATTTTTAGATAAATAATCAATTAGGGATTATATAATTTTGTGTAAAAAATACATATTATCAAAAAAAATATAAAGGTATTATTTATTATAATGTATTGAGCACTTTTAATGGATGAGTATAATAATATTGTTAAATGTATAAAAAATATATTCACAACCATTTATTTAGTAATAGATATGAAATGAGATTAAGAACATTAAATTTTTTAAAACTCATTTTTCTGAATAAAAATTGTTTTCCATTATAAATATAGTTTTCATTTAAAAGTTATTGTCCCAAATTTTAGAATATTATTTTAATAAGATTAAATACAATATTTAATTCAAAATTTTAAAATTATCATTGGTGTGAGGGTTGGGGGTTGGATATTTTTAAAAATGGTATACATTTTGGGTGAATTGTAAAAATATAATTTTAAAAAATACCGTAATGTTTATTTCATAAGCATGGTTACAAATATTTATTAAACATTTTTTCATCAAAATTTTTATTAAATAAGTTAAATTATGAATTTTAAAATATTATATAAAATTTATAAAACTATGTTTGATATTTTGGTACTAAATTAATAGTTTATTCTAATATAATCTTATTTTTCCAAATTCCATTATTTAAATATTCACAATATTCCATTAGTTTTTTCTTGGTTTGGATGTCAAATAAACATTGATTTCTTAATATCAAATTAATAAATTTTATGGAAATAAATACTATAAATGATTTTTGTCCAAATTAATTTTTAAGTTTAAAAATATATTTTTCTATTACTATTTTTATTTTTTATATGTTAATTATTTTAGAATTATTTTTTTATAACTTTTAGACATTAATATTAAGAAAATGGTTTTCATATTTGGAATCGTAATGTTCCAATTATGTTGTAATGGTAATTTTATTTTTAATTCAACCAATAAGTTACCATATTAAAAATACATTTTCTATAGTAAATGTGAAAATTAGAAATAAGTGTAAAACTAAGTGGTAATGGAACGAAATAGAACATAACCCAATCTACTGTTTTTTATGTTCTTTCTTGAAAAAAGCATATATCACCACTATTGTGTAAACGTTTTATCTAGTATCCTTTTTAATAATTATTTCATTTTTTATAAAAGAAAATGAGTATTATAAAAACCTCACTCCTCTCACTTATAAAAGAACCCCTTCAACACCCACATCACCACACACCTCAAGCCTCTCAAGTCAAAAAAAAATCTAACTAATGGCCTAAAAAATCATCTTTAACATGTATTCAAGGTTCACATATCACTAAATGACCAACATTAATAGGCTTATTGGGTTTTCTAAATGAGGATATTTAAGGAAGAGTAAATTGTGTTAATCATGTACTTTCATGTTTCTTTCTTCGTATACCTCCAATAAATCCCGTCAACCAACAATGATAAAATCAAATAAATATCATATGTATATTTAAATTTTAGTATATCACTGTAATATTAATTATATTAGTCTATAAATTTCTTCATTTACAAATTAATATCATTTTCCATATTATGGATGGTTCCCCGGCTCCAAGGATAATGTGTATCATTTTACATTACCAAAATACATGGATGGATATAACAAAATATATTTGATGAATAAAAATTATATATATAATATTATTAATATTATGTAATGATAAATTATGGAATCTACTAATATTATTAATAGTAAAGGTTCTTTATTAATTTAAGTACCTAAAATGAGCATACTGAGATACTTTTATTAATTTGAATATATTTTTCACAAACTATTGAACTATAATTTTTCATATTACACTATGATATGATATTAATCTTTAAAAAAAAATTCTTTGTAGAATGGTGATGTTTTTTTTAACTCACTATTAAGAAACCATCATTACTTTGTTTAAAACATCCAAAAAAGGTCATTATTGGTTTTACCTTTTAGAATCATAAATAAAAAACCATTGAGTTGAACATAGATCATCACAAATATTTATATAAATTAAATTAAAATATATTTAATATTATATATACATTGAACTATTGAACATGTAGTGATAACTAAAATAAATATTACGAAATATGGATGCAATGATAAAAACCGTCAACACTAAGGATCAATATTTTCTAAAATTATGCTATAAATATCTAATAAAAAAATATAAAAGATTAATTTAAATGGAGATAAATATGAATAAGGTTTTCAAATTTATTATTAGTGATTAAATGATTATTATACATGAGTTTAGAACACATCCCACAAGGTGAGAATCCATGTTAAGAGTGTTATCGACTCAATTTCATTTTCATTGGATCGCATAAATTATCCCTTGAATAAAAATATACAAGTTTCTTACATTATATAAATTATTTATTTAATAATTTATATTATATTTCATTATTCTAAATTTTAATTTTCATATCATAATCTAATTTTTTTTATTAAATAGTCCTTTATAAAAATTAGGTTGTTTAATAATAACTGTCATCATTTCTAATGTTGCTTTCTATTCCAAGTATATATTCTTCCTTCCTTAAATCTAGTTTTTATAAATTTTAAATCTATGTATATATAATATTTTTTAATTTTAATCTATGTCCTTAAATTTCTTATAAAATAGTTAATTTTTCAACTCTTTATGCGAAGTTTGTATTTCTTAATAAAAAGAAAAAATCTTAGAAGGAATTTCTTTTCACGTTCATACATTTTTACCTCCCAATTTATAAATATTTATTAGAAATATAATTATACTAAAAGTTACATTATTGGGGATTAATTTAAAGTGTTTTTTAAATTTATCCTTTTTCTATCTTCTAAATGTCTTTTTTAAAGTGACTTATATCTTTAACGTTTACAATAATTATAAAAATGATTTCTGATAACTTCATTTATATATTGTTTTCCATTTTCCCTTTACTACCAAAGTTTATACCACTTAGGGGGTATATTTCATTATTTTCTAGTAAAAATTTTGATACTACTACTGGGAGTTTGAATTCTCATATCAACCAATCTACATTGCTGTCATATTATGTGATGCTTTTTGGAAATGGCATGAAACCCATTTTATTTTCAGAGGATTTTCATATTATGATGCATGATTGATTTATTTTTTCATAAATACATTGGTATTATCATTAAGATATGGGTGTGGACCTATATATCCCTATAATTTATGAGTTAATATTTTATTTATCATGAGATAATGATTTGATGTGTAGGCATGAATGGTTTTTCTCACAACATAATTTGTAGACATGACTGTATTTTTCACAACTAAATGTGTGGGAATGATTTCTTTTTCAAAAAATGTATTTATTTCCAATGGTTATTATTTTTCCACATTTACCTATTATTACATACAAAAATGATTGTTTTTCATGGTGTATGATAATATTCACAAGCATCTAATCATTTCATATGTTTTATCCTTTTATGATAGCCCTTTTATAGTAGTATTATCTCATTCCATGATTCATTATGTTCTATCATTTATTTTTATTAGAAATTATGATTAAATGGTCATTTTAATCATATATTTCCCTCGAATTTCATGTTTTTTCATAGGTTTTTATATAACACATTACGAATCCTTGATAATTTTCAATTATTGAGCATTTAAACTTACCCTTTATTTTGTTTAACATTTTTGGGGAAATATTTAAATGATTATATATTATATGAAGTCATATATAGTAAAGAATGTGGGCTATTGTGATGAAATAATTAATAATAAGATGTTTATGTCCCTTATATCAAAACACAATGAACCTTTTTATACTATGATTGTGATATTAATTATGAGATATAATGCTTAAATTATAAATCTACTTTTAACTTCACATAAGATTACCTTTGGTCATTTCATTTTTTAGGTTCCCTGAATCTGATTGTTATATCCTTGGAAATATAAAATTTATTATATTAGAAATAAAAAAATAACCATCATGAAAATTTGGGAGATACTTGTCAGTTTTTTCTTTTTAAGATTAACACTAAAACTATGTGGATGGGGAAATAATTTGGATCTATAATAGATCCAAATCCAATGATATTTCATTTTTCATTATAATTTTATATAACATATCCTCCGATAATTTTATATAGTGAGTGAAAATTCTAGATCTAAACAATCATATTCCTTGTATAGACACTACCCATGTACCATTTAACATCATTTACAATGTTTAATTGTCACAACGAAATATAAATTAAAAAAGAAGGTGTTTTCTACCCATATGACCTTTGGTCCCCCTATATTATCAACCAAAGATATGGGTATCGAAATATATTTACATAATTTATAATTTTATTCCTTATATTTTGATAATTTTTTATAAATAAAGGAAAAATTTATTCAATAAAATTGAGGTCATCTAAAGAAATAGTCATTAGCATTATTATGAGCTATTAAATAGTGAAAAAATTTTAAAAAAAATAAATTCTTTAATTTTTTTACCAATATTAAAATTGTTTCTATATAGCTTAGGAATTTATCCATTATAAACTCCTCCTAATTTTCTATCATTAGCATTATTCTTTTCAATAATGTTTTTGTTGTAATTCAATCGCTTACTAAAGATCCTAGAAGAATTTTTAGGGATTTAGCCTCATTAAATTGTTCCAAAATTATTTTTTCATGTACAATATAGGATGAAATTAAGTTTTCCTGATTAGATTTCAAATATTCTTTTTCACTAATAGCATCACTACAAGACTTTCTTAGAGTGCTGATTTTTTCATAATAAAATCATATTTTCTTCATTCTTATAGATATTTTTTTGTAAATAAACTAAATATTTTTTAGATTTTTAATCATATTTAGGATTTAAAGAGTAAAATTTTTAAACCTCTATCTGAAAATAAATCACATATTAGTTTTATATTTTTTTACTTAGCATCTAAATTAGAATATGTGTCCTTTTTGATATCTTTTTAAGCACTCCAGTTTTCATTCCTATCCCTCTTAACCTTCTTTGTGAAATATATTTTCTTTGAAACGTTTTCTCAATATTCTTATTTTAAATATATTTTGTACAATTAGGATTTATATTTCCATGATTTTTTCACTAGTAACATTAGTATTCCATCACAATAAAATCAGTTCTCTTTTACTTATTAAAATATTTCTTAAAGACACTTATCTTTTCATCTTGCTGAAGTTCCTATTTAGAAGATAATTTTTATCACCTAAGTAATAATCGGTAGAATCTAATTTATGAGATGAATTTGATTATAATATACTTTATTACTTTCTCTTACTTTTTGAAGTATGAAATTTCAGTTATGTAATTTATTTCATGACCACCCTATGATCTTTAGTTTTAGTTTGCATCTTGGCCTCTTACATAACAACCATTCTAATTAATTAATTCGTTATATAATCCTTTCATATTATGGAATACATAATAGATTTTTATATTTAATTCAATATTTATAGTATAATTGTAATAACTTTTAGATATTTATTTGGATCATGAAAAACCATTTTCAAAGAAATGACAATATTCACAATTTTAGTGATCTTTCCATTTATATGGGTTATGATTTCACCAAAATGAATTCTAAGTGAGTCATATATAAGTTTTATAGTATTATACTTTCCTTTACAAACATTATCTTTCAATTCGTAATAAATTTTATAGTCTACCCCATGTAATGTAATGGAGTAGGAATGTAAACTTTTTTAAATTCCTCTGGCTCTAATCTATAAATCATAGAATCCAATTATTTAAAATCTAAATCATGAATATATTCCTTTAGAGAACTTAGTAGTTTTGTATCTCTATAAGAAACCTTTAATGGTTTAAAATAAATTCATATAGACTATTAAAATTGTATTCCTTGCATAGATATACAATCTTTGTTTTTATCATCCATTGTTCCCCTTATTAATATAGGGATATCTGACCATAACTGTTTCCTCACAAATATCATCCAATATAGTAATAAGTGATGGATATTTGGAATTCAACCTGAAAATATATGAAATCCAAAGTATTTTATTGGATACCACATATTTTTCTAGTTTTTATAGTGAAACAAGTGTGTGTGAATTAAATTATCAAAATTCACTCCAATTAAAAATGATGATCAATTAAATCTATTTAAACATGACCTTTAGTTTAGTTATACAATAGGTATTTAAATGAAATTAAATATCATGACATAAGAAATTTCTAAAACTATTTGGGGAAATAAGAACATCCCTTATTCCATTCCACCAACACTCGATATGAGTTTAGAGATTTTTCTAATGATCCTTTTTTTAAAGATCACAAAATTGAATACAATCATATATTACATATTATAATGGTTTCAAGTGATTTTACTAGGTTCTCTCTATGAAAAACATACCCAAAGTATTAATCCACACTACGTCAAGGTGTGTGAAAATATAATCAATTATAAAACTATATTAAAATGAATATAGTTTAGCACACAATTGTAGATTTCATCAACTGAAATATATAACACATTATCTAGATAATAAATTGCATTCAAGGAATGGATATGAAGATAATTCATAAATTGAAATATATATCTTCATGTTAGAAAAGTTGTATAAATCCTATTTCATTTTATTTTCTCTCATTGAGATAAAAATATAAGGCTACAATGCCTAAGAAGAACGAACATATCAATTCACATGAGTTATATAATTTTTGAGTATACAACTTATTCTTGTTAATCAATATACTTATTATCTAGATCCCTTCATATATCAGTATCTCAATTTTATTCATCATTTTGAGAAAGAATATATAAAATATTAAGAAAATATTTTTTTTCAAAGTAGTCTTAAACATTCCCTATGAATATCAACAAACATTATCTTATTGAATTAACTTTTGGATTCCTCAGAAGTAGTGACCAAATTGAAATATGTCAAAAATATCTTTGATTGAGATGTCAACAATTCATGATCAATTTATTTTTCAATAAAATAAAAAATATATACTTGAAGAAATATAATGTTTTAATTTTTAATGGATTGTGTTCTTAAAATTTAATGTTCATTTTTCAAAAGGATAATCTTAATAAGGATGATATATATGGATGATATTCATAAGGGTAATCTTTATAAGTATTTTCTTTATAAACATTAATTCTAGACATGTATAATCATCAACTTTGAATATATAATGACCATTCTAAGCATGTATATATATCATCCTAAACATGTCTAAGGATCATCAAGGACTTCCATATTCATCATTATAAACTTTTTAACATTGAATCATGAATTCATTGGGATATTCAATTTACATTATAGGGATGACTACTTTACTTCATAAGGATAAGTTTCTTCTTTTTATGGTTGAACCAGATTTCATAAATATGAATCTTTCACTTCATAAGGATTAATCCTTCACTACATAAGGACCATTACATATGAAATTTTACTCAGAATAAAAACATTTTTAAATATTATGACATATATAAAAACCAATTTAAACGTGTTTATACCTATTTATCACCCTTACAATAACTCATAAGTGAAATAACAAGTATTTTCTGAGTATAAAACCTAATAATATAATTGGATATGATGGATCAAAATTACTTTATACAACTATGTAGCAATGGAAAAACTAAAATGAAGCAATTTATATAACCAAATTTCAAGTACAACATCATAGAAATTTTCATCAGTTTTATCAAAGATCAATTTTCAAAAAAACATATTTGTAATTTAGATTCATTGGGAATAAAATTTATTTTTATTGGGTTAAAATTTTGTTTACATGGATTCATGGAATGAATTAATTAAGGGGGTCCTATCCAATGAAAATGAAGAGAATTTTTTCCCAAATAAAATTGGGAAAAAAATATAATATGGTTTCCAAATTGAAATATATGTAATTTTTTTGGATGAAACCTATTAAAGGTGTGACAAAAAAAGGTCACTATATTGAATAATATGTGGAAAATATTCCAATAAAATGATATAGATTCCTATATATAAGAAGGTTCAAATTTTAGATAACGCTAAAAAGTCATGTCTTATTATAGTGTCCTGACACCCTACACTATTGGTGTAAGATTTATCATATACAACTTTCCCACCCCGTTACCTTTCGCTACAATCTTTCTTGAATTAGTTGTACTCCCCTACTGATCCTATTTTCCTCAAAGTTCGGCTCTATGAACACTATTTTATCCTATAAGAACATGTTTCCTTCTTAATAATCACTACATCTAAGTGATTTTTCATTGGATATATTCATGGAACATGAAACATTCGATGGGTCTTTATCCAAATAAAATACATTCCAATGACAAAAATTCATTAGGTTTGGACCTATGATACTTAAGAACACACATTGGTCAAGAGGATGTGAGGTCATACTCATCACACGTTTTTGGGAGGAATTATTGCCAACATTTGGACTCTCTTATACATTTGAGATATTTTAATAAATATTTATTAATTTACCAAGTATAATGTATGTCTCCCATGTAATTTTCAATCAATTATTAGCATGTATGAAATTTAAAATCATCTGTATGTATTCAAGTTTCTTCATTAATGGAGATATCTATATGTATTCGAGGTTCTCCATCAATGGTATCCTCTCATATACTATTTATAGATTATTTTAACCATTGTTACGATAATACTGGTTTTTAGGCCACTCAGTGGGGAACTCTGGAATTTATTGTCGTCTTGGGAGAGGAAAGTTTGTTTTGATGTTGGGATCGTACCCATAAACGGGATACCTACGTATTGCATTGAAAGAAATCAGAACCCTCGTAGTTTGGTGCTGCTTAATGGGACACATCATACCATTTAAGGTTATGTTATAAGGAACTAATAGTACAGTTTAGTGTCATGATATAAGGAAAACTAAGAGGAAGGTTCTTAGTCAAAGATTGGTGAGGGACATTTGTCTATGTAGCCCAAGGAAACTGGAAAGGATATGAGTTTCCAAGTTGGACTAGACCCTGTTGGGAATATGGCCCAGGGAGAGCAGGGTTGATCTGGAGTAGGGGGTTTAAACCTCAAGGAGTAATCCTTTTTATCCCACATGGATGGGAATCAAATCCCACATAGTTAGATAAGTCTCACAAGGGTGTATGGCCATTTGAGAGAAATAGGTTGGGGCTTACTCCTAAATAATATTCCGTTTTAACAAGGTCCATGAGAGATGTATTAACTAATGTTTATTTAGGGGGGATTAATTCCGGTCTTACTCCTATAGAGGATGCCTGGTTTAAGGGAATTGAGATTGGATTCCTAAGGAGGATATCCAGTGAGCTCGAGCTGTGGGTGAAGTCTTCCTACATATCCCAATTATGGTGGGAATTAGAGTTCTCATAGTTTAAGATTGGTGGGTTGTGTGGACATTGTGATCATCACAATTATCTAATACCACATGAGTCATGCTCGGTGTGAGAAACTAGAGGATGTGAAATATTTAACAAACCACACACACTCTCTTTCACGGATGGATGAGGGTGGGCCTATGGAGAAAGAAGACGAGGAAACGGTGGGCGAGGGAACAAAGAAATGAAACCTTAAATGTGAAATGAAATTGAAGGTCATTTGATCCGGGCCAAAAGTATAGGGGCTTATCTAGGAAGAAATCACTTTTGAGGATTGGTTGGGGCTTACTACCAATGAGGATTCCCATTTGGGAATGGGTTGGGGCTTACTCCAAAGGAGGATTCCCATTAGAGATTGGTTGCAGCTTACTCCAAAATAGAATGCCCATTTGAGGTTTAACATGGTATAGGAGTCAGCTGATGAGGTTTTAGGAGTTTCTTGAGGAGTGTATCGACTTAAGGTACTCATGTAATCCATAATGAGAGTCCAATATCATGACATTTGAAAGTAATCAAGAGGAGTAAGTCGACTCAAGGAACTTCATTGAGTGTGATTGAGCGTCTCAAATCATGGTATTCAAAGGTTGGATGTTGGGACACATAATGGGTGGAATGGAAATTTTTTTCTTCCCGACATAAAAAAGTTCGCAGTGTGCCTCTCCATTTTCCATGGGGGCTAGTGCGAGAAGTAATGGGACTGGCCTGGAACTGTAGCCCGAAATTGATCTCGAACAAGGGTGAAAGGGTGTAACCCCCGTGGTATGGACAAGTGGGGTCACATAGGTGTTCCTCCAAATTGGGATGTACAACTTCACCACCAAGGTTCATCACGCACGTTCTCTACCAAGGTGCGTCACACAGATGCTCCACACAGATGCTCTGCAAAGGTGCATCGCGCAGGTGCTCCACATAGGTGATTCACTTTAGACCTTGGAATAGGTCCTTGGCACCACTCCATGTTTTCTAGACCCTGATGGGATTTGAACTAATTTACCCCCTTTAATTCTATCTTATCTCATGTTTCAGATAATTACGTGAGAGTTCTATTGAGAACCTAGTAAAAGGAGATATGTAATGGGAGCTTTGGAAGTTATTCAAACTTTTTACACCTCTTAAATGGGGAGCCCAAAGGTCCTATTTATAGGTATGGAGGGGACCCTGGGAAGAGGAGTTAGTCCATGCAGGTCCTCCGTGTAGCTCTCCTGCATAGGTCTTGGATGCTAGTATTTCATGCAGGTCTTCCACATAGGTCTTGGATGCTGGTCCTCCACCCTGGTCTTCTGGGTAGCTCCTCCACGTAGGTGAGGAAAATACCTTTATAAAATTTATCTATTTTTTTGAGTGCCATAAAATTTGATTAGTAAGTCTATTTGGGATCTAAAACCAGTCAAATTGAGTCTATCGAATAGAGAATTTTTTTTGAGATGGTGAATACACAAAATCTTCTCAGATAAAACTCATAAATTGACATTTAACCAATTGACACATTTTCATCATCAATCTTGGAAGTCCGCAACCAACTTTTTTATGGGGTATCTTTCCACATATCCCTATTTTTGGAGACTCCTTTTGGAAGATATAAATATAGGATGCATATTCTTCCTTCATGGAGAAATATCTTTACTCACACCTGAAATTTTATCCTATGTGAGAATCATATCTTCAATTTTGCAGAGAAGTGCATGAAACAAATTTTGTGGTGTCAAAAAACACTAACACATATCAATGGTCCAATTGACACAAAATTTATTGAATACTTTTGAGTGGTAACCAACCTGACCCATGAACCCTACATGGGTAATGAGACTTTACCTCTACTATTTTGTTTCCCTATTCTATAAACACATCATAGATATTCCAAATTCCCACAAATATGGCACTATATAGGATTTCATGGGGCTTTAGATCCCATGTATCCAATGATAAAACATTTATATACCACATTGTTTCCTCATTATGGGAGAGAAGAGTCGCAATACTATCTAGATTGTCCACTACTTCCCTAGTGTGAGTCATCTAATCATCACTTCTAGCTACTAGAAGATCGACCGGACTATAAATTACTCTTGATGATGGAATTATCTTAGTATGGTGAACATCATTGATACTACTTTATTTAATCAAGGCATAGATCAGTATTTTATAAAAATAAGTGAAACAGAATAGGTTCATCAGAACCTTGATCTCATAACATAGGCCTTCCTCAAAATTGTTGGCTTTGGAAACCTGATCACAAGATAAAGCCAAAGAGAACCATATAATCTCTATAAATTGGTTAGTATAATCCATAAAATCCATATCTTGTTTTTCCAACCACATAAACTTGTGGAAGTTATTCGATCATAGGTTCTCTAGAAATATGTGTTGATTAGACAATAAAAACACATTTTATAATTACATTTTATTGGGATTAAAATTTCATTTTTGATCATATGGGCCTGAGTTAGTAAATTTTAATTTTAAACATCCACTCTCATCAATTGTGCACTTCATGCCTAATGTACACCAATTTAGGCCCAATGACTCATCTGATTTTATTGAATGTAATTATTCATGTTTTAATATTATATTTTTGTAAATGTATCTTCAATTCAAATTTAAATGTTTCTCATTCAAGGAGCAAGGAAATATTCATAAAGGATGATGAAGATATTTGGTGATGAAAGGAGACAATTCTGGTGAAGGCAGATTGGACATCAACCCACTGTTGAGGATGTGGGTCCCACAATAATGGACCAATGAAGCCCAAATTTCTTGTGATGATAGAAGACATACAGGGGAACACATCATTATTCAGTCCAAAGTGCTAATTTGGTTTCCATGATGGTGATCAAGGCAGCCCAAATGGAAGATCAAAATCTGGGCCAGAATCTGCGGCCCAAAATGTCATCCCAATGAATCTTCCATATCTCCCGCACCACAAATTAAATTGGGATGATATTTTACATTAGGTTAGACGACATACGGGGCTTCATTTTCGTCTTCTATGTCCCACTCAAAATCGGCCATCTAGAAGTACTTTGAATTGGATCTGTCAAGTGGATGCAAGTTGGATGCCATCTCGGGTCAAGGGTGGAGAAGTCTCCTCTCCACCTACTTTCCACCACCTATGCCTACCCTCATTGATTGGGATGACTTGGACTATTGGAGCTCGGCCTAAGGATCCAAATTTTCCTATTTAAGGTATTTGTGGTGAGGAGGAACTCATACCTTCTTTCATGTAATGTTATTATGCTCAATTTTCGTTGTAATGCTTTCATTTCCCCATGTAAGTTTCTTTTTGTATTTCTAAGTTCTTAATCCAATTACTTCTCTTCTCTTCTTCCAATTTCTATACTTAAATCTATAAAATCACAAAAGCACAGTGATAACTCTGTGTGTTGGTGATATAGTTCACACATAGGTGTGAATTTCATTCACACACATGGAGGAGTGCTCGTTATTTCCGCGGTTTTAATCTCTTCAATTCAATTCTTGTAAGCCATCTTCCGCCCACCATTGATAGTATATCATAAATGGAGGGCTAAACCCTTAATGGGTTGATCTTAGGAAGATTCAAAGGCTGGATTGAATGTTATTTAATGCACGAATTGTTGTTAATTGGTTAAATAATTCAAGACTTCCATTCTTTAATTATTTTCGCTCCTCATCTTCACTATGTTTCAAAAAAGCTAATTCCAATTACTAAATTGACAATATACCTTGGAGAGATCATGAATATGGTTCTCTAAGTGTGTTGGTGACTAGTAATTGATTTTAGTTAGTATCTAACCAGAAAATGATGAAGGTAGTGTTATTTTGAAGAATGGTTTCATCAAGAATTAATAAAACCAAAAATTTGTCTAAAGAAATAAAATGCATTCAACCCACCCAAGCGTAACCCTAAGATCAACCCATTTCATTATAATTGAACTCAACTAAGATTATTAGTATTCTCTCAAAACACTTAAAAACAAATCCAATTTGGCCACTTCATAGCCAAAAATCCATCCCTTAGGTTGTGTATCTTAGGTATCTTTTTATGTCTCTGTGGAATCGACAACCCAAGTTACACTACAAGGACCGTTCTACCCATCTTCTCTTGGGTAAATTTGGGCGTGAACCAAATTTTGGCGCCGTTTCCAGGGACCAAGTAAGTACCTTAGATCCAAAAAAAAACCTTCTTTCCTCACCTCCATTCTTCTACTCTCACCCAATATCTCTTATCTTGTCCCTTTCTTGCTTTTTTTTGGCGCATGTCCGCCTACACCCGCGATTTCTCAAATAGACTAGTTAGGGTGGACAGTCCTAGGATAGGAGAGTCAAGTGCACCTAAGGTATTGTTTAAATCAGATTCAAATATTCTTGAAACTCCAAAGTCAGAACTTGAAACAAGTCCAATGGAGGGTCATCCACAAAATCAAATTGTAAACCCTGGGGGGAATCAAATGGGAAACCAAAACCAAGAAGCTCCAAACTTAGGGAATGTAGTCGATCAAACCATGAACGACTACCTCACTCCATCTTGGACCAATTCCCCCTCATGCATTAGACATAATTCCATAGGAGACACCAACTACATATTCAAACCCCATGTCCTAAACCACCTTCCAACCTTTCATGGGATGGAGTCAGAAATGCCATACCTTCATGTCAAAGAGTTCAACGACATTGTGGAAACCATGTGTCCCCCACATCAACTAGAATCCGCTAAGATGAGGCTATTTCCTTTTTCATTAAAGGATCAAGATAAAAATTGGATAAACAACTTGAGACCTGAATCAATCCACTCTTGGGACCAACTGCAAAGAGAATTCTACAAAAAATACTTCCCTCATCACAAAAAAATTGCACTTAAAAAGAGCATCCAAAACTTTTTTGAAAAAGAGGGAGAGTCATTTTATGAAACATGGGAGAGGTTCAAAGACACCCTAAACATGGTTCCACACCATGGGTTTTCCATACCTGAACAAGTGAGAATTTTCTATGAAGGGTTGGGTCTGGGTAATAAACAATTCATTGACATGATGTGTAATGGAACTTTTAAAAACAAGGCCCCAAATGATGCTTATGAGTATCTGGAAAGTCTGGCTGAACAAAACCAAACTTGGGGAACTTCACCTTATTCTGAAAAGCCACAAAGAACCACTGGAATTCATACACTTAGAGAAGAGGAAAGCCTTAGGGCTAAACTCGCAGCACTCTCTAGGAAGGTTGAAGAGATAGACCTTAGGAAAGTCCATGAAATCCAAAATGTAGACCTTGTTTGCACAATTTGTGACAAACATGACCATAAAACAGACAACTGCCCAACCATTCCATCCATCAAGGATGTTCTTCTAGGAGGACCCCCAACGGAAGTCAATGCCCTAAACTTTCAAAAGCCCCAATACCAAAACACTTTCAATCCAAGGTACAATGACCACCCAGGCTTCCGATGGAAGGATAACCAACAACATAGCCAACCACAAGGGAAATATCCTTACCCTCAACAGAACTACCAAACCCATAACCAGTTCCAAACCCAACCTATCCAATACCAACAGCCACCGGTCCATTTTCAACAAACCATCCCACCTCCAAAATACCCCCCTGGGATAAACCAACCTACTCAAGAACCCACCCAAACTGTTCCACAAAGCCTACTAGAACAACTATGCAAACAAATGGAGAGGATGAACTCATAAGTCTCTTCCCTAAAACAAGAACTTCAAACCATCAAAACAGGAAAGGCACCCACGCCTACTCAGGCGGTGCCATCCTCAACTTCAAGGGGAGAGTCAAGTTGTGCTCAAACAACTCATGAACAACTAAAGGCTGTGACTGTTTTAAGAAGTGGGAAATCAGTTGAGAAACCTGAACAACTAATTCAGAACCCACCTGAAGATTCAAACTTGGATGAAAATTCAAATGAACCACAAGATCAAACTGAGGAAACTGATAACATTGTCAAGGAAACAACTCTTCAACAAAAAACCCCACAACCTGCACCATTTCCTCAACGCATGAGGGGGAAACCCAAGCCTGAACTAAATGAAACATTAAGAGAAATATTTTCACAAGTCAAGTTGAACATACCCCTTCTCGATGCAATCCAAACCATACCTGCCTACTCAAATTATCTTAAGGACTTGTGCACTTTTAAAAGAAAATTTTCACATAAAAACCAAGTCCTTTTGGCTGCTAATGTGAGTACCACCATTCAGGGGACCATTCCTCCTAAGTTGAAAGACCCAGGTTGCCCTTACATCAATGTTGAACTAGGAGAGAGCAAAGTTGTCAAGGCCTTGTGTGACCTAGGTGCTAGTGTCAATCTCATCCCATATGCTATGTACTACCAGTTAGGCCTAGAAGAGCTCCAACCCACATCTGTCACACTTCAGCTTGTTGATCGTAGCATTAGGGTTCCAAAGGGGATTTTAAAGGACGTTCTGGTAAAGGTTGAAAACTTCATCTACCCTGCTGACTTCATTGTCCTTGACAATCATCCAAGCTTAGGTCCTAGGGAGAAAACTCCAATCATTCTTGTCCGTCCTTTCCTTGCAACAATCAACTCTGTTATCCGAGTCCGAAATGGGAACATGACCATCACCTTTGGAAACATGAGTCTAGACTTGAACATCTATAATGCAAGCTCACAAATAGGAGATGACGAGGAAATTCATGAAGTAAACATGTTAGGAAGCATTGAAAATGAATCCATAGATTATCAAGAAATATTTGATGGATGTTTAAGTCAGGATGAGATTGATTTCCTTTGTTCACATGAAGGAAGTTTATCTCCTTGGCTCGAATCATTTTCAAATTGCTCCTATAATGATGTCTTAGGACCAACAATCAGTGAAACCTTTCAGGAAACCACATTCATGGAGACAACTCAAACTCCCTTCCCTAACCCAGGTCAATACAATCTTGTGGCTGAAACTTCTACAGATGGGGAATCAATTCAATCTGAAAATCAAGGAAACAAATTTGATCTTGATCCAATGCCCCAATCTTCTGCTGAAATTCTGAACCAACCAGATCTAGAATTGAAGGAACTTCCTACTTCCCTCAAGTATGCCTTCCTAGGGGAAAATCAAACACATCCTATAGTCATATATTCTTCTCTTGAAGCCAATCATGAGGGGATTCTTCTAAATGTCCTTAGGAAACACAAGAAAGCCATTGGTTGGACCCTGTCTGATATTCCTGGGATTAGCCCACTTATTGGAACTCATAGGATTACTCTTGAATTTGAATCCAAACCATGTTGTCAACCTCAGAGGAGACTCAATCCAAATCTTATGGATGTGGTAAGGAAAGAACTTCTTAAGTTGTTGAAAGCTGGTATCATCTACCCCATAGCTGAGAGTGAGTGGGTAAGCCCAATTCAAGTTGTCCCAAAGAAAGCTGGAATCACTGTGATCACTAATAAGGATGGAGAAATTCTTCCAACTAGGGTGAGTAGTGGCTGGAGAGTCTGTATTGACTATAGGAAGCTCAACTCTTGTACCAAGAAGGACCATTTTCCCTTGCCCTTTATTGATCAAGTCCTCGAGCGAGTGGCGGGTCATCAATTCTATTGCTTCCTAGATGGGTACTCAGGGTACAATCAAATCGAGGTCTCCTTTGAGGATCAAGGGAAGACAACCTTCACCTGTCCATTCGGCACCTTTGCCTTCAAACGCATGCCGTTCGGGTTATGCAATGCCCCTGGAACCTTCCAGCGGTGCATGATGGGAATCTTCTCAGATATGGTAGGGGATTTTCTAGAGGTATTCATGGATGACTTCTCTATCTTTGGGGATACATTTGAGGGATGTCTTAGGAATGTGGAGAGAGTTTTGTCAAGATGTGAAGAAAAGAATCTAGTCCTAAACTGGGAAAAATGAAATTTCATGGTAAAAGAGGGGTTAGTCCTTGGCCATATGGTCTCGGGTAGGGGAATTGAAGTTGATAAAGCAAAGGTTGACATCATTCATCACCTTCCATCACCCAAAACTGTTAAGGAAGTGAGGTCCTTCTTAGGACATGCTGGTTTCTATAGAAGATTCATTAAGGACTTTAGTTCAATCTCTCGTCCTCTTTGTGCTCTACTAGTAAAGGATGCTCCATTTGTTTGGACAGAAAGCTGTGAGGGTTCATTTTCAACCCTTAAATCCGCTCTCACCTCTCCTCCCATTATGAAATCTCCAAACTGGGACCTTCCTTTCAAACTCATGTGTGATGCTAGTGACTTTGTTGTAGGAGCTGTGTTAGGACAACGGTGTGATAAAACTCTATATGTCATTTCTTATGCAAGTAAATCCTTAAATGATGCCCAAATCAATTACACCACCACTGAAAAGGAGTTACTTGCTGTTGTGTTTGCCTTAGAGAAATTCAGGTCCTACCTCTTAGGATCACCCATCATTGTATTCACCGAACATTCAGCTCTAAAATATATCTTCCAAAAACAAGATGCCAAGGCTAGATTGATTAGGTGGGTCCTTCTTCTTCAAGAGTTCAATTTAACCATTAAGGATAAAAAAGTTGTCGAGAATGTTGTAGTTGATCACCTATCTAGGTTGGAATTCAAAGACAACTCACATCACCTTTCTGTGTATGATTCATTTCCCGATGAGAACCTCTATTCTGTGAGTGATTGCCCTTGGTATGCTGACATAGCCAACTTCTTAGTTTCAGGGGTCATTCCAAAATTCTTAGGGACCCAAGCTAGAAGAAAATTTCTTTCTAATGTCAAGCATTATGTGTTTGATGATCCATACCTCTATAAGTTCTGTCCGGACCAAGTCATTAGGAGGTGTGTGCCAGAATCCAAACAAGAGTCTGTCCTAATGTTCTATCATAGTGAGGCTTGTGGAGGTCGCTTTTCCTCTAAGAAAACTTCTGCCAAGGTTCTTCAATGTGGTTTCTTTTGGCCCACCCTCTCAAGGGACTCCTACACATTTTGTCAAAGATGTCCTAGGTGTCAACAAGTAGGGTCCATCACAAAAATGAATCAAATTCCTCTCACTCCAATATTAGTGGTTGAAATCTATGACTGTTGGGGAATTGATTTCATGGGTCCCTTCCCAAACTCTAGGGGATATCTTTACATTCTCTTGGCTGTCGATTATGTCTCAAAATGGGTTGAGGACATTCCTACAAAATCCAATGACCATCAAACTGTGATTAGATTCCTTAACGAAAACATCTTCTCTAAATTTGGGATTCCTAGGGAAATCATTAGTGATCGTGGAACTCATTTCTACAATCACCCATTCTCATCGCTCATGGATAAGTATGGAATTTCTCACAAAGTGTCCACTGCTTACCACCCACAAACCAATGGTCAAGCTGAGTTAGCCAATCGATAAATCAAACAAATTCTTGAGAAAACTGTTAATTCATCTAGGAAAGATTGGTCGAGCAAACTCTTAGATGCTCTTTGGGCATATCGAACAGCATTTAAAACCATCCTAGGAATGTCCCCATATAGGTTGGTTTATGGTAAAGCATGCCATTTTCCAGTGGAGATTGAGCATAAGGCCTTTTGGGCAATCAAAAAAATGAACTTTGACATTTCTTTGGCCGGAATAACGAGGAAATTGAATCTAAACGAGCTTGAGGAACTTAGGATGGAGGCTTATGAAAATTCAAGGATCAATAAATCTAGAGTTCAAGCCTACCAGTCTAGGAATCTTAAAACTAAACACATTGAACCAGGGAAACCTGTGCTTTTGTATAGTTCTAAACTTCATTTTCACCCGGGAAAGTTGTGGTCTAGATGGTCCGGTCCATACATAGTACATAATGTGTACCCCCATGGGGCTGTTGAAATTCAAGATCCCACCAATGGTCAGATATTTAAAGTTAATGGTCATAGAGTCAAACCATTCATAGAACCATTCCAAAAACATGAAGTTGATGAAGACCTAAGTGAACCTACCTTTGATGAAAAAAACAACAATTAATCAATAAGGGGTTTAAGTCGAGCTAACGACGTTAAACAAAGCGTTGAATGGGAGGCAACCCATGATTTTTAAATTTACAATCACTTTATTGTTTTAATCAATTTTTTTTAGCAAAAAAATTTGATATAATTTTACCTCATATTGTTGACCTGTTCTTCTCTTATGAGTATGGATGGGTATGAAAGGGGAGTGCCGTATTCATCCGTGTCACGCGGTGTGATCCCTGAGTATTATCTTACCCAGAAATTAAAAAGAAGTCAATGTATCAACAATATAGGTGTTTGTAAGTTTTTATTATTTATTTATTTTTATTATTAAAAAAAACAAAAAAAAAACAACAAAACAAAAAAAATGTAAAAAAAAAGTGACACGCCGTAGGACGTGGGTCAAACCCCGTCACGGCCGGCGAAGCTGTGGGACTCGAACCGGGGACCGAAGGGAGACAGGGGCGCACGCCTACCACTGAACTACGGTGGTTGGTGCTTCCTTATTCTATCTTCTATATATATATATACTTATATTTTAAATTTTTGTATATATACATAATTTTTTTAAAACAAAAAAATTATTACTTGTTATAAGTGTCGATCGTTGGAGTTTCAAAATTAACAAGTATGTTTTGTATTTATTTTTATTTTATTTTTTATTTTTTTTATTTTATTGTTGTTTATTTTTAGAAAAGGGAACCTCAAGGGGTTTCCATTGTGTCTAACTATGTTGGTTTTTGAGATTCAGGGGATGCCAAGTTTGATAGATTTTCAGGGAAATCATAAGAGTACAAGCGTACACTACCGTGAGGATTTTTCAAGTGACATGGAGACCAAGGGATTAAATGAGAGCATCATAAACTTCAACATCAAATATCAGGTGAAATTGTTCTATGATCCTATTCTCTGCCTCTACCCCTTCTAAATTATATTTTCTTTAAACACTGGGGACAGTGTTATATTATGTTGGGGGAGGTGAAAATAAAAATCAATCACGTAGAGAAATAAAATGTGCATGTTAATTGAATGAAAATTTTCTTTAACCTTAAACATGTTATTACACATTACAAACCTTGAAAACTGAATATTAAATAATTTTGTATTCCTTGATTCTGATTTTAATACATGTTTATGTTCATGAGCATAAAATTTTGGAAAGTGTGGCTGTCTAATGTGATTTTTCACTGTTACATTTTCATCCAATTTTTATAAAAAAAATTCACAATGCACGTCTGTTGGATTGTGGGGTATTAATTTGAATTCTTGGGGTCCCATAATAAATAGAATAGTTTTGGTGATCATTTTAAATTTAATATGAGTATTTTAAAAAATATATAAAAAAAAGAGGTGTAAAAAAAACACAAAAAAAAACAAAAAAAACAACAATAAATTTGCGCATAGAGCAATGAAATGACTTAATTTGTGGCTTTCGGCACTTGGGGATCGTGACTCCATAGTTGTCTGGCCCAGAGTTGAGAATTTTATCTCTATTTGTGGAAATTCGAATTTGGTTTTGAATGAGTTAACTCGAGATGATGCCCAAGTATGTGGGCTTCACTTGGTGCCCTAAGGCCTTTGAGCTTGGGAGTCATCGGTAAAGTCTCGATACAAGGGTTGACTCATTTGAATGCAATTTCAATAACCATGGCAACATTGAAAAAAAAGAATACTCATATTAATATTAAAATTTGATTCCACCTAGTGCTTCCATCTTTTCCCCCTTGAATAAAAATGAACCCCCATGTCTATTGTGACACACAACACATCATCATGATTAATTGTAATTGGATGAAATGTGGAATTGAATTTGATCAGAAGAATGGGCTTGGGATTGGGTTATGCTTTAGAACCTACATTGTATTAAATGATTTTGATGGGATGCATAATTTTTTTGGTATGAGGTATTTTGGTGAGCATTGTTTATTAAAATGTTTTTGGAAAAGGGAATTTGATTTTCATAATCTTTGAGTTATTTGCTCGGGACTAGCAAATCTCAAGTTGGGGGGTGTGATTAGACAATAAAAACACATTTTATAATTACATTTTATTGGGATTAAAAGTTCATTTTTGATCATATGGGCCTGAGTTAGTACATTTTAATTTTAAACATCCACTCTCATCAATTGTGCACTTCATGCCTAATGTACACCAATTTAGGCCCAATGACTCATATGATTTTATTGAATGTAATTATTCATGTTTTAATATTATATTTTTGGAAATGTATCTTCAATTAAAATTTAAATGCTTCTCATTCAGGGAGCAATGAAAGATTCAAAAAGGATGATGAAGATATTTGGTGATGAAAGGAGACAATTCTGGTGAAGGCAGATTGGACATCAACCCACTGTTGAGGATGTGGGTCCCACAATAATGGACCAATGAATTCCAAATTTCTTTTAATGATATAATACATACATGGGAACAAATAATTCTTCAGTCCAAAGTGCTAATTCGGTCTCCATGATGGTGATCAAGGCAGCCCAAATGGAAGATCAGAATCTGGGCCAGAATCTGCGGCCCAGAATGTCATCCCAATGAATCTTCCATATCTCCAGAACCACAAATTAAATTGGGCTGATATTTTACAGGAGGTTATAAGACATGAGGGGATTCATTTTCGTCTTCTATGGACCACTCAAAATCGTCCATCTAGAAGGACTTTGAAGCGGGTCTGTCAAGTAGATGCAAGCTGGATGCCATCTCGGGTCAAGGGTGGAGAAGTCTCCTCTCCACCTACTTTCCACCACCTATGCCTACCCTCATTGATTGGGATGACTTGGACTGTTGGAGCTAGGCCTAAGGATCCAAATTTTACTATTTAAGGCAGTGGTGGTGATGAGGAACTCATACCTTATTTCATGTAATGTTATTATGCTCAACTTTCGTTGTAATGCTTTCATTTCCCCATGTAAGTTTCTTTTTGTATTTCTAAGTTCTTAATCCAATTACTTCTCTTCTCTTATTCCAATTTCTATACTTAAATCTATAAAATCACAAAAGCATAGTGATAACTCTATGTGTTGGTGATATAGTTCACACATAGGTGTGAATTCCATTCACACACATGGAGGAGTGCTCGTTATTTCCGCGGTTTTAATCTCTTCAATTCAATTCTTGTAAGCCGTCTTCCGCCCACCATTGATAGTATATCATAAATGGAGGGCTAAATCTTTAATGGGTTGATATTAGGAAGATTCAAAGGCTGGATTGAATGTTATTTAATTCACGAATTGTTGTTAATTGGTTAAATAATTCAAGACTTCCATTCTTTAATTATTTTCGCTCCTCATCTTCACTGTGTTTGAAAAAGCTAATTCCAATTACTAAATTGACAATATACCTTGGAGAGATCATGAATATGGTTCTCTAAGTGTGTTGGTGACTAGTAATTGAGTTTATTTAGTATCTAACCAGAAAATGATGAAGGTAGTGTTATTTTGAAGAATGGTTTCATCAAGAATTAATAAAACCAAAAATTTGTCTAAAGAAATAAAATGCATTCAACCCACCCAAGCGTAACCCTAAGATCAACCCATTTCATTATAATTGAACTCAACTAAGCTTATTAGTCTTCTCCCAAAACACTTAAAAACAAATCCAAGTTGGCCACTTCATAGCCAAAAATCCATCCCTTAGGTTGTGTATCTTAGGTATCTTCTTAGGTCTCTGTGGAATCGACAACCCAAGCTACACTACAAGGACCGTTCTACCCTTCTTCTCTTGGGTAAATTTGGGTATGAACCATGTGTCTAAAGAAACAGGTTTGGAAATATTTCCAAGTCTACCCAACATGCTTCTTTTCCAAGAAAGTAATATCCCACTAATAATGCACTTCCCCATGTAACATATAAACTACCAATTTCTTCCTCTTATCCTTAGGATTATCTAATTGATCGATAATAGATTACATGAACTCAATCCATAACTCTTCCACTTATGGACCACCCTAAATAGTGAATAGTAAAGGGAGATGATGTAGGAACTCATGGGTGATATCTGACATTGCTGAAGCAGTCCTAGGTGGTCTCCTATCTATGTAATTTTATATACACTAAAGTCTATCACATATACAATAATCTATAACTATACCAAGATATACTAGAAGTTTTATCCAAATCACTGGAGGGGCATGCTCTTCCTCCCACTTTGGGTATGGGGCCATAGAACTCTGTGGTGGAATAACAATAGAATGTCTCAAAAAGATCTAAGAACAAAAAAAATATTATCAATGCTCAATGTAAAGATATAATGGAATAACTACCCATATCCTTTCATGTTATACCCCAAATTTGGTTTCCACTAAACTATTTTATAAACTGATTTAACATAGAAATTATCTCATTATTTATCAAGGTATTATACTCATCATATTTTCATTCCAACTCCATAATATTATCTTATGGTTTTAATTCCCACTCTTTTTTCAGATAGAGTTCCATTTACATGATATAAGTGAAAAAAAGTTGAAGGTTAATTATTGATGATTTATTTAAAAAAAATCATTTAATAGTCCATTTACACATGCCATTATATAAGGTATAATCTAGGTATTATGAAATGTAATATGCCACCGTATCATATGGGAATACACCATATTAGGTGTGAATGATAATATGAATTTTCATCCCCCTTTTTACAAATGAAAATTTATATTAATTTTTCAAATCAGTTAATAATAGACATTGAATAAATAACAAGAAAACCAAGTGTGATTATAGTGATGAATGAAAAAATACACCATATCTTATTGTGTAGTACCAAGAGTTAAAATTTTAAGAATAAATAATAAATAAATGATTCCACCACTCAAGGTGGAAATAAATAAATTATAAAATCATAAATAATGAACAACAATCTAATACCATGGGAATCAGTCCGTACCTCATATATGGGTTAGCTACTCCCTTGTATGATGTCATCATAAATCCATGAAACATCCTAATTTCCTATCCACTAGCCTAAAAATTAATGAAAAATAAAAGGAGGTATAACACCACTTTGTAACATACTACTTCCCTTAAAGCATTAATCAGTTCATTAACTGATTGAATGCTATATTTTTCTAGTAACACCACCTCGTATACTAGAGTTCACCGACTAGCAGTGAAGGTTCAACAATAATCCTTAGGGAGACTATAACATACTTTTATAGGTTAATAAATATAGAAAAAAAGTTTAAAAAATATATCATATAAATACCTTAGTTAAATCATGATATAATTCAAACAGTAAACATAAACCAAGAAATATTCAATGCGACATCATAGAAATTTCCATGAGTCATACATAACCATAGTAAAATACATGAGGTAAAAAAGTGTACAATAGGACAAAATAATAGAATTAATAAAAAGTGGCATGATCAGTAGTCTATTTCCCATTCTCTATCACCACCCTATAACAAAATCACACATTGATCATAGGGAACTTTCCCTTTTCCCTATACAAAATTTTCTAATTTGATCGAGTAACCATGGGGGCCCAAGCAGGGTGTGAGTTTAATCAAGAGGACACTACTACATAAATACCAAAAAATCCAGTACAAATAAATAATTAAATAAAATGGATCCATATATAAATAATTTATATAAATAAATATATAAATAAATAAATAAAAATAGGAACCCTGGTAATGTGGTGACAGCCATGGTCGTCCCCACCTAATTGGAATAGTTTTGGATGTCTGTAACCACTTTACAGAGACCCTGAATATCCAAACCACTCTCTTCAAAGAGATATATACCCATACCCATTACAAAAATTACCTGGGTGAAATTTACCCATTCCCATTCCCAGGTGTCTACCTAGGGGTAAGATTTTACCAAGGTTTAACCATCAATCATAGATTCATTAGTCACCATGTATACCTTAGGGCTAGATTCACCAATAGTTTAAACATCAATCAAAAACCCATAATTCACCACATCATTAATATATTATATAAAAATTCATTTCCCCCACTAACATGATACAAAATAAAAATTTAAAATATCATAAGTTAAATTTACATTTTAATTCTGTATAAATTCCAACTTCCATTTTCTAGGAACATTCCCAACTTACATCATTTAATTCTCATAAATGGAATCCAAAAAAGGATAATTCCATTTTCAAAGTTCATTTCCAAAATAATTTACATATTTAATAATGGAAATATATTTAAAAACACATTATTAATGGAACAAAAAGGTTTTAATATTCGATGCCACATTCAATTCCAATTAATAAACACAATAAAAAAACAAAATCTAAGGGTGTATTACAAGGGGAATAATCCTAATGAGGGTCTCCTATGATCATACTTATTTACTTTGATAAGAAAAAACTTTTATGACTTTATTAAGATTCCATAAATTCTTTTTAATTTTTGGAATAAAAACTATGGTCATGCTTGGAAATTATATTTTATAATATCACAATCATTTGAGATAAATTAGATATTCTATGTGAAAAATATGTGGGGGAATCTAACATTTCCAAATAAGATTCCATATGCCAAAAACAAATCTTTACATTGAGTTATAATGGAAGAATATGACATATCAAATAAATTACATGAAATATGGTTCATTAGCTATAAATGGAGAGGGATTACTAGGCAGTGAAAAACATAAATAAATGAGGGAAATGGGTTGTAGTCTTACCTAGATCCTTCAATCACCTCAGATTGAAGCATTAACTAATAAAAATTGAATGAGTTCCATCAAAACTAAAAAAGGAAGTGAGGGGTGCATGATGGGTGGTATCTATCCAAAATAAGGTGAAATATGGTTGAAGGGAAAAGTATTTAAAATGGTAATGTGTAATTGTTAACCATTTTATAGGAGAATATAGTTTGGTCCTTAAGATTAACAAGTTGTGCCCCCCAATTTTCTATCCTTATTGTATAAAATATTCCATATTTCATATTTATGGCATCCGATATCATAAACCATGTGCCATCCATGCAACATGACTCTGAAATTTCAATAGACATTCACATTATTTTCTAGTACCCTTCATATGGTTTGACAAACAATAAAACTATGTATCTAAGGTATTAGGGTTGGGTCCATTGTTATCTCTATCAAAGCGCTAACAGTGTTCCCCAAGATGTGACACAAAAAAATGGATTTATAATCCTTAAACACCTGGTTCTCTCCCAAATCCCTTCAAACCTCTATAAAATAGTAAAAATCCATGACACATGAGGGTTATTTTAAAATCAAATGGAAATATACCTCAAGAATAGGGGAATGTTTTTATAGGGATAACCTCTTATATACCGCTGGACTTGGGAAAAATACATGTGTACCATTTGGTTCTTATGAGATATAAAATAATTATGCAAGGAATTATAGGGCTATAAAAGACTCACATGATACATAATAAACCATGCATATATATTCAACAAGAATATAAGATACTTAATCAATATTTTATAGTTTAATTAACTTGTGAGAAAGAAACGGGTTTTATGGGGAATCAAAAAAACATTAGCATAAAAATTAGTCCATATAATTTATTTTATGGTATCATAAGATCATATACCTAGTGAATTATAAAAATCCTTAATTTATGTTGACATACATGAAAATTTCATTTAAAACAGAATTAGAAACATGATTTCGAAAACAAAAGAAACATTCTTTTCTTTTTTTAACTTTTAAAAAATAAAAATTTCTATAAAAATGAAAACAATATTTTCATGGAAAAAAAAGAAAAATTGTACGTGAATTTAAAAGATTAATAAATGACATGATGGTAGTGAAATTGATTCATTTCATGTATATTTAAGCAAAAAAAATCAAGCATTTATATAAAGTCCAAAGTGAGTTGTATAAAAAACTTTTCAAAAATACCATTTTAAACCTCTGATAAGAATTTAAAATATAGTTCACAATGAATTTAAAAATTTCAAAGTACGATGAATAATATTATAGTATTATATTAATGAATATGTTAATGGAAAACAGTTCCCCATAAAAAATTATAAATTGTTCTAGTTTTTCTTAAAATTATTTTTTTGAATTTTTTTAGAAACATTGTTGGGAAAATAGAATGAATAATTTAATAAAATATGTAAAATCATAGGATAATAAAATTTATGGGTTTTTAAAAATAATGATAAAACAGTTGTATACATTGGATATTGAAATATAAACAATCTTGATAATAGTGATATTGTAACCGAATCCCTTACCTCATGTCCCAACATTCTTCATATACAGTATAACCAACTATATAATAAATATATAATTATTAAGTATATAAACCTGAACCATTTTCACAAATAACATATTACATATCATTTTATTATAATTTATAATTACAATTTTATTAGTAATTCTTTCTTAAAATTAATATTTGGGTGTTAATTTCTCTGTTATCCACAAAAATTTCAGTTTGGAGATTCTAGAACTTTCAACTTTTTCATGGTTTTAGGACCTTAAAATTATAAATAATTACATAAATATAATATTTATTCATTAGATTAACTTTTATAACCAACCATGTTTCTCTATGATGAAAAATTAATGACATCAATTTGTGGAGACTGTAGCTCATAAGTACACATGAGTAGACATTTCATTTTTCAATGGTTGAAAATAAATGAAGGTAAATGATAATTTGTCTCTAAAGAATTATTATTTTGTAATAAAAATAATTTTTTTATGAAATATATCTATGTAAGAATCCTTGATAGGTGGGCATGAAAAATCAAACATATCATTTCATAGAGATGGTAGTATGCATGTATAAATGAACAATGAGTTCCTTTTACAGTATATTGAGTGGAGATATAAAATTATTGCACCAATAAAATTATTTATTTATTTATATAAAAAATAATTCTATAATTATTTTGATATGTTTAAAGTTTATTTCGTGGATGTTTAAGAAAAATGAAATTTGAAAAAGGTCTTTATGAACATATTCCTTGTCCATGGGAAATCTCCATTAAAAACACCTTATGAATTATTATATGGTTCTATTGGGGAAAACAGAACCTCTGAGATGTGAGGAGGAGAGATTAAAAGTTATTTGGGAAGATATTAGTTTCTTAAGCTCTTCATGTTTTGTGGATAGCTAGGAATATGAATTTACCTTTTATAATTGATTGGTGTGGCACACTTGTTAATATTGATAAAATTAAAATATAATGAAGTCAATTTCATGGGAAAATGACTCCAAAATACACCATTTGATAATTTAATGGGATGGAGGTCTAAATCCACAAAAAAATTATATTAATTATGAGTTTTGAGGATATCTATACATATTATCCCATTATTTTAAACCCATTAACCCATTTTTACCTTTAACATAGTGACATAAACTTTACTAAAGAAACCTTTTTTAAAAGAAAATGGATCTAAATCATATAAAAAAATTAAAAAGATGATTCCGGATGTGGAAATCGTTTTATAATATTAAATTTATAAATTTTTTTAAATTAATTCTAATATTTGCGTATATAACAAGTAAAATTGATCTCTATGAAAATAAGTTTTTAGAACAAAAAAGTATGTATTGTAATTCATTTTATAGTAACATAAATTCGATGAATTTTAATTTATTTTATTGAATATTTTAATAACATATGTATTAAAATTATTTCTTTATAGTGATTTTTATAATCAATTGTACTAAAAACATATTTCATTCATAAAAGCAATTTAATTAAAAAAATTCACTTTTTCCCTTGAAATGAGTTTATCATCATTTATAAAAATTTTATAATTAATTTATGAAGGATTAATCATTTTTATAAATGTGTACAAAATATTTTTTTATATTTTTAATACATAAAATAAAATAAATTATTTTGGAAATAAAACATATTTAATAAAAAATAGTTGTAAATAAAACATTTTCATTAGCCAAGAATGACTGGAATAATAATCCTTATCTTTTTTAAATATTTCATGACTGTAAATACTTGATTTTATTACTTGAATTATATGAATTTTTTTAACGTCCTGACCCCAGTTACCAAGAGTCGGTGCATTATTAAAAAAGATTGGCATGATACAAGGAATCAAGTCCCGAAAGACAGATCTGTTTGTCAGTCTTGGAAAATAGATTACACACAGGAATGTTACATTACACATTAGAAAATAAAACACAACATAAATGATACTTTGATAACTCCATCAATACTATATCTAAACCCTTATTATCAATCATAATACACTTCTTGGAATCCTGGGAAAATAAAACATAAGAAAGGGGTGAGCTCAAACGCTCAGTAAGGATAACAATATAGCATAAACTTTCACAAATAAGAATAACCATTTATGGAAATGTATGAAACTAAAACAAAAGCCTTTTGAACTTGAACTTCAGCATAATATGGCAAAGATAAATCAAATAATTCCATTTACTTATTCACATGGATATTCTACATGTCGAATAATCACATGCAATATCCATAACCAATTTCATACTGATGGAATGCATAATGCCAGACTTCATAACCACATAGTCAAGGCCTCTTTCCAAGACTACAAATAGGATTTTGTCAAGGCCTTGTTCCAAGACACTATTTTGTCTCATGATACCTACCGATGCATTGAGGAGCTATAGCGAGCTACACCCGTCACTTACAAAGTCTAATGCATTCCTCATATGAAAAGGTTTACACATAACATAAACATTCTTATTAAAACTATCATACTAAATGTCAATACAATATCCATAAACCATGAATGGTATAAATTAACTCATACATAGTCAAACATATCACAAAACCTTGAATATAATACGGAAGATTTGTATCATAATAAATCAACTTCAAACAAGTTTAAAATCCATCAACGGATGTTGACATAGATGAAAATCATTTGTAAAACTTTTTGAGAGAAATATCCCTTCTTCATGAAAATATTTAAAAGTCACACAATTTAGAAAGGAATAAATTTAAAGACATTATTGAATCAAAGTGTCCCAAACCAATTTGAATCTTTTTAAAGTAATTAAATTTTTTTAAAACATTCATGTCCATATAAATAAATCCTTAAAAAACAATTTTGAAAACATGGACATTAATTAGAAGCATTTAGAAGAATAAATATTTAAAACATTTAAAATTATTTTTTAGTAAAAAAAGACCTTTAAAATAATCCCTTTGAAAAAACATTCTTGAAACATGGACGTGGATAATAAATATGTCCCAATAGAAACTTACAAAAAAACAACCTCAAATAATAAAGAGATTGTGAAATTAACTCTTACCTTGTACTTCCTTTAGTCGAGGGTACATTTAACCTCTTGTATAAAGAATGTAGTATGTTATTAAATTATAACAGAACCATATTAATATTTATGATATAATACATGATTCATTTATGACTTTATACTACCATTTAATTATAATTTCCATGGTAAATTGACATTTCGGGTAATAATCGCTTTCTTTATCATACATGTTTTAACTTGTTACTCTTGATTGTATCACTTAAATCATTATTTAAATAATTCTAGAATATAAAAAATTATTTATATTTCATATATATTTAGAATATAAATATCTATAATAGACATATATATGAAATGGAAAACATCATTTATGGAGACGGTAGGTCGTACGTACGCATAAACGCTGTTTCCGTTTTAATATCATATAGAATGGAACTAAGTGAATAAGATATATATAAGTACATATATATATATCTCCATTAGAATTATTATTTCTTATATTACATACTTATTAATGATATATATATTTTTATAATCATCGTTGAATGGTGAATGTGGAAATGAATCTCATCGCGTTGTGGAGACGATAATCCGTACGTACGCACGAGCGACAATATCATTATATTGATGGAGAAATAGTATGTAATTGGATGGAATATCATATATAAATAATAATTAACCTGTTATATTTATTATTTACATCAATTATACTCACTATTATACCCATACAAATAATTAATTATTTGAATAACAAACTACACCACGACGTGGAGCCGGTAATCCGTACGTATGCACGTATAGTGAATTTGTCATTTATAGGATGGATAGAATAATGAATATGGTTGTACAATTTTTATAATAATATCATAGTATATAGAATATATTGGAGTTACTATTTTTTAATTGAAACAAAAAATAAAGAGAAAGTGAAAGAAGAAAAGAACTTGAAAGAGGTGATGACATATTTACCTCTTCTTCGGGTTCTTCCTTTTGATTTGATCAAAAAGGATCTTTAGGTTGGATGTATGACCAAAGTAAAGACTATATGATGAAGGGAGGAAATTTGGAAGGATATTTGGGTAGGGGTTGGCCGATCCAAATGGATTTGAAGGTGTGAATTTGAGAGAAGGGGAAGTGCCCTTTTATAAGAGAGGTGAGTGTCACTTTAGGAAAAGATTGAAATATTATTTTATACTAAAATCATTTTCGGATTCTAATACCTCCAAAATGAATTATTTAAATTCTAAGGTGGTTATGGGTCTAAAACCTCTCAATAAATAGGTTTTAGATAGGTTTAGGTCATCATATTAACATTATCTTTTAGATTTAACTCTTAGTTAAATTGTTTGACATTTATCATGTCTCTTTGTATTTTTCTATTATATGGTTAATAAACTTAATATAAAATGAAATTAGAACCCCAAGTGGTTAATTAATGTCATATATATTATTATATCAGTTTTTTGGCCGAACCTTAGATTTTTAGGATTATTATATCAATTTATAATATAATATTGTTTTTAAAAACTAAATTATGTCAATATTGAAACTTTTTAGTATTTGATTTTCTTGAAAGCCATAAAAACTTTATCACTTCGAATAAAATTTATTTAACCAACTATAACATGTCATATTAACCCTTAAAATTAGTGTAATTCATCAGAAGTCTAAATTTACATTTATTTTGATATTTATAATACCAATTATTTTAATATTTCATTAATAAGGTAAATAGAACATAATTGTGTCATAAATAAATTAAACTATTTAATGTCAAAAAATTATAAATAAAATACCACTATGTAGAAATATTTTTTTTTCTTTCTAATGAATATTTATAGTCGAATTTATATTGTTTGTAACCCTATATTTAAAAGGGTTTAGTTATTAAAATATGAATTTAACTCTTTTAACTCATCTTTAAATTAAATAATAATAAATGTCCTAATCCAATCCAAGTGGGCCAAAGAGGATAATATTTTATTCTTAAGGTTTTTTCATCGAATTATACTTATCCAATATAATTAGGACATGTGTTAGGGTAATTATGATATAATATTTACCCTTAATTACCCTATTTACTTTTAACCGTGTCAAATAAAAGTCAAAAAGAACTATTCACCAAAAATTATTTTTATCTTATTGAACCACATTTTACATATTGATATTAACTGTGTCTCTCAAATTTTGGAAATTCAACTCACAAAAGCGGTAAAATTTAGTTTTATACAAATTTGAAAATGCCCCTAAAAGGTGGGTAAAAGACGGTGAAAAGTTCAATAAACATTTATACATCTAATATTATTATAAAATGACTCCAATAAATTACATTGAACTTATATAAGTTTTATATATCTATTTTGACATAAAATAAATTTAAATAAAACATATAATTATTTAAATAAAAGGTCGGTTTAAAACAATAACGCAGTGTTTTTCACTATTTATCAAAAATTGAATGTTTTTAGAAAAATACCAAAACACTACCCTAAGATACTTTTGATATTATGAATTAAAAAAGGAATTATATTTTACCAAATTAAAAATGTATATGTTTCATTACTTAATTTAAAATTAATTCCCGTTTTCAAATCCAAAAAGTGGGTTTTTAAAAAGTAAAAACTATCAAAATATTGACATGTGCTTATGTCAATTTTAAATGTGAAATTACTTATAATGACCAACATTGTTTCAAATGATAAAAAAAATAATCTAATTATTCTTCCAAAACATTTAAATGCATAATTTAACACTATAAATTATTTTTATTAAAAAGGTTTTTTTCAATTAAAAATTAGTATTTTTCACTATTCATAAAAATATGAAAGTTACCAGAAAAGTAAAAAAATTAATCCAAACTAAATTTTTTATATCCCAATTCTAAAAAATAATTTAATTCAATTAAATTGAGAATATAAAAGTGTCAAATATTATTTTTAGGAAGGATTGTTCATTAAATAAGTGGTATAATTCCATTTTTTTGAAAAATACTTCTTTTATCTGAAAAATCAAATTTGTCATTATAATATGTCTAACAGACACAAAATATGAATTCTAAAATTATATAGATTATAGAAAATTCAAATTTTAGTTAATACTATTCATAACCACTTTTTTAACGGCTAGATTTTTAAGTCGTGGTGCGCTCGATCTCGGTGTTACGTGTAACACAAGATATTGAATTACTTTAATGAGATAACGTACTACGAAATCTTGGGGTGTTAAATTCTCCCCTCTTTCAATAAATTGCATCCTGGAAATTTGAAATGTTTCTTCGAAAATAAAAGGTTAAAAATAGAAAAATACCTTTGTGGAAAACCCACTTCAGAAATTGGGTAAATAAAATTTAGTCTTAATGAGTGGGAAAGGGAACGAAAAAGTTACCACCAAATTATGATCTTTATTAAAAGAACATTGGTGGAAATTAGAGACACATAGTTGGAGGAAAAACTTAAATATATATAGGGAGTGATAGAGGTCATCAATCAAAAACAAGTGTAAAATTGAGGGCCTCAAAGCCATCAATCTATGATGATGTAAAATATCATTGGTTCAAGAAAACATATAGTATTTGGATAATACATTTTTGGTTTTAGGATTCCTTCTCTAAAGTTTAAGAATTAATTTATTCATAGAATAAGAAGAAAAAATATATATACTTGACAAATAGAGTTTTATCCTTCAACTAATTTCTACCACAAAATCATCTTTCACTCCAAAAGATAATAGAATTAAAAAATATTCAGTTTATCTTAATTGTATAGGGTTCTAAAAATAATTAATTTATAATTAATTTTTTCAACTATTAAAAATACTGCATAATACATACAAGGACATCATGTATTCTAATGGTAGGTGATCCACCCTTGTCTCCCTTCAGTTGTGGGTTCAAGTCTCCTGGCCTTTCCGGACGCGATGGGTTGTCACCCGTCCTCCGGGTTGTACTTTTTATGACAATCCAAAAATAATATCAAGAAATTATTTAACCTTAAAAATAGTATCCAATGTCAAACTTAATTGATTCCAACCTTTAGACTTATCCAAAATACTTATGTCCAAACTCACAGTCCAAAATTTATAAGGAAGGTAAACACAATGAAGATCATTTTTGCCACGTAATAACATGTAAATAACTTCATCATGTATTCTTTTAAAACACGGTAACGCCCTGAATTATCATATAACTGTATTGATTACATTCAATCTCTTTAGTTCCTTATAGAATACTGGATATACACCATATATCCAAAAATGTTGTAAACTCCAACAATGATGGAATATACAAATCATTAATCAGTTTAAATGTAGTCAAGAATATCTAATATAATTTATCCAAATCGATAATATCTTATTCCAAAATCACTACCTTAGTATCAGAATCATATTAAGGTTTATCTTTCTCTCAATAATATATTTTACAAAAAAAATAACCTGCCATTGAGTCACTTTTCTTGGTTCCACACAATCTCAAGTCCTTAATGAAATAGTATTGTAGTACAATCCTTATATACTCTATAATTCTTATAACATGTACATCATTAATACAATACTCAAATGAAACAATACTTTAATAAAAACATAAGAACTCTTAATTATTCCTCTTCATCTTCGGTAGTATCATAACCTGGTTATTATCCAATATCATCATTTGGGGTATACTCTGATGAATTGGACATTGATTCGCATAGTGTCCCAACTCCTTGCAGATAATATTTTGTAAATATTAAACATTTTTCATACCCTTTCAATCACGTACTTGGTGTCCATTTTCCCCACACTTAAAACAAACTCCCATTCCCTTCAAGCATTTACCAAGTTGATTCTTTCCACAGTAATCACATATGGGAAAATCTTTCTTTCCCTTATTCCCTTTATCTATCTTTCTCTCTACCATCCTTTTCTTCTCTGGCTTTCCTTCAAAGTGATAAATCTCAGAAAATTATTTACTTATCTTATTAACACGTGATATTATTTCTTTATATGATTATAATATGTGGGAGACTATTTCTTTTCTAAATGTTGGCTTAATACCATGAAATATATGATCCTTCTTAATCTTTGGATCATGCGTATTGGTAGAGGTCTCATTCCAACTACTGGGTGCCATTTCTAAAAAAATGGCATACACTAGATTGGTTTATGAATCACAATACACATTTCCAAACTTGTAAAATAGTTAACAAAAACTGGGCAGTTTATGGATATAATCCATAATCATAAAAATGTTTTCTTTGAGGTAGTATATACTCATAAATACTTCATAAAGGTCTGTAAAGTAAATGAGAATTATCCTAAGCATATCCCTCAGGAGTGTCGTAACCAAGAGTGCAGCAAGGTCCGTTGTCGTGCACCAGTTCATGTTCGAGTCTAGCTCAAAGCAGTGTTTTCAGGTTTTACCTCTAGGTACATATGTGCCAGATCCTTCTCTACCTGCTCGTATCTAGACATGGATGTATTTCCTGGAAAACTCACAAAATCTCTACATTACCAAAATTCTAGGAAGTTCTTCTATAATAATCCTCAAAGCCTATCTTAGGGTAATGTTCTCTAATCACAGTTTATATAAATCTAGTTTCCAAGGTTATTTCTAAACTTCCTATGATACCAACTGTATGCCCCCGACCCCAGTTACCCAGATTCGATGCATTATTACATATGATTGGAATGATACAAAAAATCATGTCCCGAAAGATATATCTGTTTAACAGTATTGGAAAATAGATTACATACATGAATGTTACATTACACATTAGATTATAAAACAAAACATAAATTATACTTTGATAACTCCATTAATCCCATAGCTTAACCCTTCTTATCAGTCATAATACACTTCTTTGAATCCTGGGAAAATAAAACATATGAAAGGGGTGAGCTCAAACGCTTTGTAAGAATAACAATATAGAATAAACTGTCACAAATATGAATAACCATTTAAGGCAATGCATGAAACTAATGAAAAATCCTTTTATACTTAAACATCATCATAATTTGGAAAAGATAAATCAAATAATTCCATTTACATATTCACATGGATATTCTACTCGTCGAATAATCACATACAATATCCATAGCCAATTTCATAATGATGGAATGCATAATGCCAAACTTCAAAACCACATAGTCAAGGCCTTGTGCCAAGACTAAAAATAAGATTTTGTCAAGGCATTATGCCAAGACACTAGTTTGTCTCATGAGACCTACCGATGCATCAAGGAGCTATAGCGGGCTCCACCCATCACTTACTAAGTCCAATGCATTCCTCATATGAAAAGTTTTAAACATAATAATAAACATTCGTATTAAAACTAGCATACAAAATGTCAATACTTTATCCATTAACCATGACTGGTATAAAAATAACACATCCACAGTCAAACATATCACAAAACCTTTAATATAATATGGAATATTTGTATCATAATAAATCAATTTCAAACAAGTTTAAAATCCATCAAAGGATGTTGACATATATGAAAAGGATTTCTAAAACTCTATGAGAGAAATATCCCTTTTTCATGAAAAAATTTACAAGTCACAAAATTTAGAAAGGAAGACATTTAAAGAAATTTTTTAATCAAAGTGTCACATACCAGTTGGAATCTTTTGAAAGTAATTAACATTTTTAAAAACATTCATGTCCATATAAATAAATCCTTAAAACCCATTTTGAAAACAAGGACATGAATTAGAATGGTTTAGAAGAATAAATATTTAAAACATTTAAAATGATGTTCTAGTAAAAAAAGTCCTTTAAAAGAATCCATTTTGAAAACTATTTCATGAAACATGGACATTTATAATAAATATGTTCTAGTATATACTTACGTAAAAACAATGTCGGATAATAAAGAGATTGTGACATTAACCATTTCCTTGTACATAATTTAGTCGAGGGTATGTTTAAACTCTTGTATAAAGATCGTAGTATGTTATTAAATTATAAAAGAACCATATTAATATTTATGATATCATACATGATTCATTTATGACCTTATACTACCCATTTCATAATAATTTCCATGTTAAATTATCATTTCTGGTAATAATCGCTTTCTTTATCGTATGTGTTTTAACTTGTTACTCTTGATTTTATCACTTAGATCATGATTTTAATACATCCAGAATATAAAACATGATTTATATATAATATATATTTTGAATATAAATATGTATAATAGACATATATATGAAATGGAAAACACCGTTTATGGAGACGGTAGGTCGTACGTACGCATAAACGTTGTTTCCGTTTTCATATCGTATTGAATGAAACTAAGTGAATACGATATATTTAAGTTCACAAACACACACAATGTTATATAAATATATATATATATATCTAGTAGGATTATTATTTTATATATTAAATACTTATTAATTTTATATATTTTTATAATCATCGTTGAATGTGAAATGTGGAAATGAATCTCATTGCATCGTGGAGATGGTAATCTGTACGTACGCACGAGCGACAATATCATTACATTGATGGTGAAATAGTAAGTAATTGGATGTTATGTCATATATAAGGAATCATTAACATGTTATATTTATTATTTACATCAGTTATACTCATTATTGTACCCATCCAAATAATGAAATATTTGAATAACAAACTACACCATGACGTGGAGCCAGTAATCCGCACGTATGCATGTATGGTGACTTTGTAATTTATAGAATGGATAGAATAATGAATATGGTTGTACCATTTTTATAATTAAATAATAGTATATATAAGATACTGTATTTATTATTTTATAATGGAAACAACAAAGAAAGTGAATGTGGAAGATGAACAGAACTTGAAATAGGGGATGAAATATTTATCTCTTCTTCCAGTTCTTCCTTTTGATTTTATTAAAAGGGCTCCTTGGGTTGGATTTATGACCAAAGGAAGTCCTCTCGGATGAATGGTGGAATTTTGGGAGAATATTTGGGCTGGGGTTGGCCGATTCAGACGGCTTTGAAGGTGTGATTTTGAGAGAAAGGGAAGTGCCCTTTTATAAGATAGGTGAGGGTCACTTTAGGAAAAGCTTGAAATATTATTTTATAATAAAATAATTTTCGATTTATAATGGATCCAAAATGAATTATTTAAATTATAAGGTAGGTATGGGTATAAAAAATCTTAACCAAAATGGTTTAGACAGATATAGTTCATCATATTATCCTTATCTTTAAGATTTAACTCTTAGTTAAATAGTTTGACATTTACCATGTCTCTTTGTATTTGTATATTATATGGTTAATAAACTTACAATAAACATACAATCGAACCCCAAGTGGTTCATTAATGTCATATATATTATTATATAAGTCTTTTGTCTGAACCTTAGAATTTTAGGACTTTTATATCAATTTATAATATAATATTTGTTTTAAAAACTCAATTACGTCAATTTTGACACTATTTATTATTTGATTTTTCTTGAAAGCCATAAAAACTTTATCAATTAGAATAAAATTTATTTAACCAACCCTAAAATTTAATATTAAACAAGAAAATTAGTTTAATTCATCAGAAGTATAAATTTACATTTATATGGATATTTATAATATCAATTATTTTAATATTTCATTAATAAGGTAATTACTGCATCATCATTCTGTCATAAATCAATTATATTATTTAATGTATAAAAATTATAAATAAAATAACATTATGTAGGAAATATTTTTATCTTCTTAATGAACATTTATATCTGAATTTATATTGTGTGTAACCCTATATTAAAAATTGTTTAGTTATTAAACTTTGAATTTAGCTCTTTTACTCTTCTTTAAATAAAATAATAATAAATGTCCTAATCTAATCCAAGTGAACCAAAGAGGTTCATATTTTATTTATAAGTTTTTTTTGGTTGAATTATATTTATACAATATAATTAAGTGATGTGTTAGGGTAATTATGATATAATATTTACCATTAATTACCCTATTTACTTTTAACCATGGTAAATAAAAGTCAAAAGTTATTGTTCATAAAAAATTATTTAAATCTTATTAAACCACATTTTACCTACTTATATTAACTGTGTCTCTTGGATTTTTTAAATTAAACTAACAGAAGCGGTAAAATTATGTTTTATACAAATTTGCAAATGCTCCTAGTTGGTGGGTAAAAGAGGGTAAAAATTTCAATAAACATTTACACATCTAATTTTTTTTATAAAATAACTCCCATGAATTAAATTGAACTTATATCAGTATTATATGTCTATTTTTACTTAAAATAAACTTAAATAAAATAAATAATTATTAAAATAAATATTCGGTTTTAAAAAATAACGCAGTGTTTTTCACTATTCATCAAAAATTGAATGTTTTCCGAAAAATACCAAAACTTTAACCTAAGATAATTATAATATTACAAATTCAAAAATTAATTCTATTTTACCAAATTAAAATCATAGAAGTTTCACTAATTAATTTAAAATTAATTCCCATTGTCAAAACCAAAAATCAAGTTTTTAAAAAGTAAAAACTATCAAAAGATTGACATGAGTTTATGTCAAATTTAAATGTGAAATTACTTATAATGACATTAATTGTATTAAATGGTAATAATATAATCTAATTATACTTCCAAACCATTAAAATTCATAATTTAACACTATAAATTATTTCGATTAAAAATGTTGTTTTCAATTAAAATTTAGTACTTTTCGCTATTCATCAAAATATAAAAGTTACCAGAAAAGTACCAAAAATTTATTCAAACAAAATTTTTTTGTATAGATTCCAAAAAAAATTAATTCCATTAAATTGAGTATATAAAAGTTTCATATATTTGTTTTAAAAAATATTCTCCATTAAATAAGCGGTATAATTGCATTTTTTTAAAAATACTTCTTTTATCATAAAAATCGAAATTGTCCTTATATTATGTCTAAGAGACACAAGATATGAATTATAAAATTATATGGAGTATTTAAAATTCCAAATTCAGTTCATACTATTCATAACCTCTTTTCATTAAAGGCAAGTTTGTTTAGTCGTGGTGCGCTCGATCTCGATGTTGAATATAGAGCAAGCTATTTAATTACTTTAATGAGATAACATTCTATGAAATCTTGGGGTGTTACAAATTTACATAATGATTTATTAATTTCCTTCAATTTATAATTTAATTAGTAATTATTCACTAATGTATGGTGTTTTGTGAATCATAATTTATCAATCTCATCAATTCTATTAAATAGAAATATACTCTAAAATTGTAGGGTGTTAAAAGAGGGTTTATGTATCTATAGTTTTGGATGATACAAACATTAAATATTAATATAAACAATATTAAGTGTACATCTACACATTAATAATTTTTATATGATTTACATTATATGAATGAATTTAATTAAATCAAAATTATAGTATTTGATACAAAAATATTGATAAAATTTAATAAATTCTTTGTAAATAATATCAAATTTCATATAAAATCATTTAATGATAAAAGTAAATGTTTTTCAAAATTGTTATTTTTCTAAGTATTATATATCTTTAACCAAATTTATCACTTTAAATGTATTATAATAGTGAAAAATTTAAATTTAAATTTATATATATTAAAATATAGTTAATTAGTAATTAACATGACATGAAATTAAGAACACATAATATTTTACAAGTCATTTTTCAAAATAAAAATTGGTTTTCATTATTGCATAATTTTTAATTTATATGTTAAATTCTAAAATTTTATAATTTTATGTTAATAAATTAAAATTTATTTTTGGATTCATCATGTCAAAATAATCTTAGGGAGGTTTTTTGGTACTTTTCTAAAAAGGTTGGTTTTTGGATGAATAGTAAAAATACTGTTTTACTAATATTTTACATTTTTTGAAATAATTATGAAATAAGTATGGGTTAAAAAATTAATAAATCTTTTTTATAGTTCCAAAATAAGTTTAATAAGTAAAAATATTCAATTAAATATAATATGTTGAGTTTAGAAACCTATGTTTGAAATTTTGGAACCTAAATTATATTGTTTAGTAATAGAAAATTATTTTTTCTTTTCCTCTAATTAATTATTCACATAATGCCTTCAATTTTTATACTGGTTTAAATTTAAAATAACCACCAAATTTCTAATAATAATCTAATAAATTATATGTAAATTAATAATATATATACTATTTTTCTAAATTCATTTCTTTTGTTTAAATATTTTCTTTTAAAAAAAGTTTTCCCATGCTATGTGTTTATTATTTTAGAACAATTGTTTTCACTATTAGAATTCGAATGCATTAAAATGGTTTTCATATTTGGGTTCAACAAGTTTAAATTATATAATATTGTCAATTGTATTTTTCTAGTATAAAAAATGTGACCACGTTAAAAATAATGTTTTCACGATATAAATAAATGAGCTAGAAATAGTTAAACTAAGAGATAAATAGTTAAATTGTTATAAAAAGTAATCTAAAATTTTATTTACAATGGATTTATCAACCAATAGTTTGCCCACCTCTATTATTTTCATCATTGGATACACATTATTTTTTAAAAAATTATTCCTTTTATATAAGTTTATATATATTTAGAAAATTCCACTCCTCTCGGATATAAAAGGACCCAATCAACATCCCACATCTATACACACCATAATAATATTATCTCTAAAATATATTCCAAAACCGATCACAAACCCTATTCCCCCATCCTAGTTGTTATGGTGTGACGTCCTGACCCGAGTGTCACACAACTGTGCCTCAATCCAACTGGCTACATGACCTCAGGCATGCCTCCCCATATGATAGAGGCTACATACTAACAACAAGGGTATAAAATAAATCATGTGGAGTCTATAACCTCTTTATAAATTTATTACCATAACAAAAATAAATAAGTAATAGGAAAAATATATAATCATAACCATATAAATACCTGAATCACATGATGGCCAAAAACACGAAATGAAATATCCAAAACTAAAGTAGTAAATATGTATTTCCAAGAACGTGTAAAGTGCCAAAATGAGAGCCCCAAAATAAAGAAACTGAAAAATCCAAGTGGTCCCTGACACCAAGTTTGGTTCCCACATCAATTATCCATCCTGACTCAACCATTTGACATAGGACCTTTGTCCTTATCCTATCATGCATTTGTGAATTATATTTGGGTATCGATCCAGAAACCTGATTAAGGTGTGAGTACAACTCAGCAGGCCACCACCAATTATGTCTAAAATAATATCCAGTCAATAATAGTTTATCCAGTTGTATAAATAATTAATTTCAATAAATAAGTAAACATTTATAACATTTTTAATCAATATTTAGTTAACCACACAATTTTCCCTGGGTTTCCATGGCCACCCAAACTATCAATACAACTTTCAACTCATACTAAAGTCTAAACTACCCCCAAAGGATATCATGTATCACAAAATTATGGTTATAATTTATCATTTCAATTTAATTCACATTACAAGATAATTGGAACCATAGTCCAATTCTAACATTTTGGGGCTAGAATGTGTAACATCCCATATCTTGGTGCCACTCAAAGTTTCCCAGAACCCGGTTGGTCACATAACCTCAAATTTATTTCCCCAAACTCTAGAGGACTATGACTAGAAGTGAAGTCCAAGGTGTGATAATGAGGGATTATATGCCCTCATTAGCAGAGTAAACACTACAGAAGGAAAATTGTAAACAATAGTGGAAAAGGTAATACCATACAACAAAAGTAAAATGTGGAAGACTGATAGTAATAAAACAACTAAAACATATAAATATATAAATGTTTCATTTCAAATGTGTCTAGAAAACCATCCAAACATTTCACAATGATGGAAATACAATATAGAAACCAAAGTAAAAAAATCAAAGTACACTCCAACAACATCGTAAGCCTCAACTTGGTCTTATGCTCTCCATCTCCAATAGAAATCAAGTACCTGATGAAGAATGTTTCTTTCCCCTTATCTGTATCGTCAATCATATAATATGTTTGGGTCTAAAGAATGATCCATGGAGGGTTTGAGACATATCCTAGTAGGAAACCACCAAAATATTTGTGCCTAAATGTCAATGAATATATATATAGAAGGTAAAATGCATAAATGAAGTAATAAACTAAGAAGTACTCAAAAGTAAATAATCCTACATTTTTAAATGGCATTCATTTACATCTATATTCATTCGTTAAATCATGTAAACCTCGTGATCTAGCCTAGGCTCTATATCCTATGGGAAAATAACAGAACATATGTCTCAGAATATCATCTAAACAAAACAAGTAAGATCGAGTCTAAGCTTTTGCTTTGGCTAGGAAGACTCATCACAATCATTCAATTATTCAATAATGACCCTTTAAGAAAGTTCTCACAGTCTAAACCTCAATGGTCTAACACAACAATAATTAATTTAATAATTACCCTATGGGAAGCTCTCATGGTCTAACCCCTTTGGTCAAACTTAGCACCAATCATTTACAAAAGGCCACCTGGGTAGCTCTCACGATCAATAACCCTAGGTCAACATAGAATCAATAAATTATAAACAACCACCTGGGTAGCTGTCATGGTCTAAACCTCCAGTCGATGAACACCTGGCAGCTATCACAGCCAATACCCCTAGGTTCACATAATAGTAAACATACATAAATGAATCTACCTTGAGAATATTTCATAGTCAAATTCACATTGGTTAAACTTCCACAATGCATATCACAACCATATAACATAACCAGAAACTACATAATAACAAAACAATCCATGGAAACAAGGAAAACCTAACAGGAATTCTAAACCAAATGATCATAAAAGGCCAAACAAGGGAAACATACCCTTTTCATGTCCCATAAACAAGGTATCTAACATTACTCATAAGAAACAACCCTTGATCAATCAATCAAACCATATTACGTGATCAACAAGGTTAAATTCTAAGTCAATAAATACCCCAATAATGGGTATGCAACACTTTTATCTTATATAATCCAAATATGAACAATGAAGAGCACAAACCACCTACCTCGATATCGTATGACTTATATACTTGAATGTCAGCCATTGAATTAGTAAAGATCAGTGTAGATCTAAAAAAGGTGAAAAATGACCAACCTTCAATAAACAATGAATGAGGAGGAATAATGAAGAAATGATGTATAAGAATTGAGAACTCACGGCAAGGATTCCAACGCACCTGATGCCGTCTCAAATGGAGGTCGAATGGAGAATCAAGGGTTTGATCTTTTTTCGTTGATCCTAATTGATCCTATATGAAACAAGGGAATAATAAGTCAGTTTTGGACTTGATACATTCCCTTGCTCTAATATAAAAAATAAAAAAAAATACTACATGGAGTTTTCATTGAATGTACACACTGTATAGTATCCTTAACCAGATCCCGACTTAAGCGGTCTTCTAGGACATCACATGGCCAATACACAATTGCACATGACAACTGGGTTCACAATGTGTACTCACTAGTATATAGTGTTTACTTAAAATATCCCCATTTATTCCTTTATCCTCGAAGAGTAACCTGAAATCCATATCTATAACTGAAATAAAGATATGTGTTCTTACAAACTTCCCCCCTTAAAGCAATTTGTCCCTAAATTTCCCTTCCAAGGGTGGTGAAGAAGAATATGTGAACAACTCCGGCCACTATGATCATACGTTAGACTCCCTCTCCCAAGTCTCATCATGTACATGCTAGTGCTACCATAGAACCCATACCAGAGGAATAGAGAGGAAATGGAGAACCTTCGTGCTATGATCCAAAATCCAAATAGGGTTCTCATCTATGGATGCATCCACCTCAAACTCAACCTACTCGGTTTGAAAAACCCAAGAAGAGTCTGAAAATTAACATCATTACTAAGAAACATGAAAGACATTGTGCATAGCATGTTACCTCATACGTAGCTTCAACCGATAGGTAACTGGACCGACTATCTCCAAAACCTTAAATGGCTTGATGTATCTTGATGAATGCTTCCCCTATCTCTTAATAATCATGTGTCCCAACCTCGATGAGACATTCAAGAAAACCTAATCTCTCACCTCAAACTCTAGAGGTTGTCTCCACCGATCTGCATAATATTTATGCTGAGACTGTGTAGTAGCCATCCTTTTCTGAATGAACTCTACATGCTTAGTGGTCTCTTGGAAAAGATGAGGTCCCAGCATAGCTGCCTCTCCTACCTCTAGCCTATTTAAATAGATTGTTCCCTATAACCAACTATTTAGTGCTTCTGATTACCATATCATGTATACAGCTAGATATAGATGATGTCCTCTTAACATTATATTGTAGATATTTCTGCATCTAGTATATAATGGTAATGTTCAAAGATTAATTTTCATATCTAATGGGTATAAAATATACCAGGCTATAATGAGAACTTCGAGATACTATGACATTAATATTAAATATATTTTCTATGGTCTAGATACTTTTTACTGACCAGAAACAATAGATTTCTGACTATCGGGTGCTAGGGGCTCATAAGCATTGAGACTTCTTCTCATGAATTTCACACTCTGTGATCTATAATAATGAGATCATAAGGAAAAACACGTCTATAGGAACACCACATGTTTTGGGTGTTATTGGATGTTCCTATCTATGATCATGTGTATTTGTCACCTAACTTGAGATAATTTTCAGTGTATATTATTTGATCACATACTTTAATGCAAGATGAAAACCATGATGTTGAAGTCGTGGTGAGGTAATTTGTGTTGGGTGCGTCATTGGTGGAATGACATTGGTTGAATGTTCAATAAATGATTTGACACTTCTGGGTTATGGAAGTAATATATCTCAGACCATGTTGATAAGGATGGTAGTACCTTTATAAGACCATGGCCATGGCAGTTGAGGGTCAATCCATCCAGTTAGATCAACAAATAATAATGAAAGGAAAAGGGTGATGACATGTGAGTGTGTCCTAATTTATGATATATTAATGACGATGAGATTATATTACATAATAAGTGTTCATAGGTTGGTTGTCACTGCTGTGAAAATACTTATTTATTCAAGAGATATCATTGGTTTCTAGATACTATTCTTGGTCTGTAAATACTATTCACTACTGTTAAGATAAGGGGCTAGAGGGTAACACACCATAGCGTATTTGAGAATCTAACCAATTCAGTTGAATAAGTATTTTGGACATGCTGGGCGCCACCAGTAGGTCCGGAATTTCTCTAATGTTAAAAAATCTTCAATGAAATAAATAAATTAATTTTATTTATGTTAATAATAATGGGCACTAAATTTATTTCTTAAATGTATTTACCAATTTTAAGTAAATACATGAAAAATATTATTTGAATGAATATTAAAATATTCATGGTTCATTAATATTTGTGAGAGTAAGAGTTGAGTTAGTGTCTTAATTATTTTTACATAATATATTTAATATATTATAGAAAGGTGATAATAATAATGAATAATATTTATGACTTGGTTTATTAGTAAAAAAATTATTTATATAGTGTTTTAATTATTCAAGAGTGGGTTTTGTTTTTCCTGGTAAATTTATTACACTCATAGAGGAGAAGAGGGATTTTCTAGTAACTATTCTTGGAATCTCTCTCTACTTATCTCTCCCACATTCTAGAGTGAGTCTCTAGATCCATGGAGCTCAAATCAAGATCTCTCTTAGCATTGGTAGCGAAGTGAGGCAGTGATCATTAGAGCATTGAAGGCATTGTCAGATCTCCGTGCTAGATCCTAGAATTTGATGATCGTCACTCCCAATGATTTCTTAAAGCACATGTGGAAGATGTAGAGGAATTAGATGTCGGATTCTTGATGCAGCGATTACCCACGACAAGTATACATCTTTCACAGCTTCATATCTAAACCAGGTATTTTATGGATTAATTTTTTTGTTGTAAACTCTTCACATGTGATGCTTGGCTTAAAACAGGCTGTTATTGGCTGATGTTGATAACTTCATGTTGAACATCTATGAAAATTTTAAAATCATACTTATTTAGGGATTATACTACATATCTGGTTCCTTCAAGTTGTATAAGAGAAACAAAGGAAAATTTTAAGTCAATTTAAAATTAAATTGTTACTAATATATGAAGAGGGTATCGTTACGGTCCCAACGCCGCAGACCATGCCTTAATCCGATATCATATGACCATTCTGTGGTCATCTGAATTTTTAATTTCAGATTAAAACTAGATGTTTTTATGAGATTTTTTAAATCCTTCACTGGATGTGTAGCCGTGAACTGGAATATTATTTTCCAGTGAGGTTAATAAATATTATTATTATAATAATAATACTTTTACTATTATAATAATAGTAACATTATAATAATTTAATTATTATAATTTGTCATCAAATAATAATATTATTATTTTTCTAATACTTTATAGGCTCTTGGAAAAATTTAATAAGGGTGGAAATCTTAATAAAACAATAGGAGGCTAGATTTTTAAGCCTCAGTAGAAAAACAAATGTAGGGTGAGAGACCTGCTTTGCAGGTCTCCAATAAAAAAAACAAGAACAAGGGGGTCGATGGGTGGGGTCCAAGGGGCCCCCCCTCAGTTAACATAGGGTTTTTTATATATATGGGTTTTTGAAAAAAAAATATGGAAAAGTGATAGGGTTTGGAATATTTTAAGAAATGTGTCTTTAGATGCGTGAACCTCGTTCACGCATCTTTGGTACGAAGAGATGCATGAACGGGGTTCACGCGTCCTACGCTGTCAGGATAAAAGACGCGTGAAGCCCGTTCACGCTTCTACCCTCACCAGGAAGTGTGAACGGGGTTCAATAATCCTTTGTAAACATTATGAATGATGTGTGGACCTCGTTCATTCATCCTAAAGAAAGTTTTAATTTTTATTTGTTTTGTATTTCTAAAATTTGTATTTGTATTTTTTTTGTTTTGTTTTGTTTTTTATATATATATATATATAACAAAAATTTTCAGTAGAATTTATCTTCTATTTAATATCCAGAAGTTCTACTATTTCAGTTGTCTGGATTCTGACAGACACCCTCACCCAGGGCTCTCTTTTATAAGAGGGAAAGCCCTGGAAATTGTTCTGCATTTTCAATGTGGGATTCAGTTTCTCTCTTTCCTGCACAGAACCTTCTGCATTTCTGATGTGGGATTCTGTTTCAAGTATATCACTTTGAAAGACTATAAAATACAAATTATAAGACCAATAAAAATGAAACTTAAAACATGGATTAAACATATAAGAAATTGTTGAAAATAAAAACAATTTCGTAAAAAATGTTGACAAATAATAATTTATAAGCTTTCAATGGCATCAACATGAAACTCAAAATATTTTCAAATACGTGTCTTTGAAAGACTATAAAATAAAAACTACAAGTCAAATATGAATGAAACTTAAAACATGGATTAAATATATAAGAAATAGTTGAAAATAAAAATAATTTTGTAAAAAATGTTGATGAAAAATAATTTATAAGCTTTCAAAACCACCAACTTGAAACTTAAAAACGTTTCAAGTATGTGGCTTAGAAAACCTATAAAATAAAAACTATAAGACCAATATAAATGAAAATTAAAACATGGATTAAACATATAAGAAATAGTTAATGATTAATTAGTTAATTAGTAATATATCTATTAATTATTTAATAATTAATATAATTATTAATTATTAATTATTAATTATTTCTTACTAATATACAAGAATTAATTAGTTAATAACAAATATAATTATATAATAATTAATTATTTAATTAGTAATATAATTATTAATTGATAATTAATTAGTTAATTAGTAATATAACTATTAACTATAATTATTCATTATAATTAATAATTATTAATTATTAATTATTAATTATGTAATAATTAATTAGTTAATTTTTAATATAATTATTAATTATAACTATTAATTATTTTTTATATAATAATTAATTGGTTATTTTGTAATATAATTATTAATTATTAATTAATTAATTAATTAATTTGTAATATAATAAGCAATTATAATTATTTATTATAATTATTCATTATAATTATTATTTATTAACTATTAGTTATTAATTATATAATAATTAATTAGTTAATTAGTAATATAAGCATTAATTATACAAAAAATAATTAATAATATAATTATTAACTATAATTATTAATTATATACTAATACATTAGTTAATTAGTAATATTATTATAAATTATAGTTAATAATATAATTTCTAATTATAAATTCTAATTATTAATTATATAATAAATAATTATTTAACTAGAAATATAATTATTCATTATAATTTCATATATTAAACTGTTAATTGTTAAATATATTATAATTAATTTGTTAATTGGTAATATATTTATTAATTTTATAATAAATAATTAGTTAATTAGTAATGTAATTATTAATTTTAATTAGTAATATAATTATGAATTATGATTAGTAATATAATTATTAATTATAATTATTAATTATTAATTATATAATAATTAATTAGGTAATTACCAATATAATTATTAATTATAAAAAATTAATTTTATTAAAATTACTTAGTTAATTATTATATAATTAATAATTAATTACTAATTAATAAATTAATTATTATATAATTAATTACTAATAATTAATAACTAATAGTTGTAATGAATAAATATAATTATTTATTATATTAATAATTTACTAATTAACTAATGAATTATTATATAATTAATAATTATATTACTTACTAAATAATTAATTATTTTGTAATTAATAATTATATTACTAATTAAATATTTAATTATTATGTAATTAAGAATTATATTAAAAATTAACTAATTAATTATTAACTAATTAATAATGATATTACTAATTAACTAATTATTAACAAATTAATAATTATATTACTAATTAACTAATTAATCATTAACTATTTCTTATATGTTTAATCCATTGTTTAATTTTCATTTATATTGGTCTTATAGTTTTTATTTCATAAGTTTTCAACGCCACGTACTTGAAAAAAAATTAGGTTTCAAGTTGGTTGTTTTGAAAGCTTATAAATTATTTTTCATCAATATTTTTTACGAAATTCTTTTTATTTTCAACTATTTCTTATATGTTTAATTCATGTTGTAAGTTTCATTCATATTGGTCTTATAGTTTTTATTTTATAGTCTTTCAAAGAAACATATTTAAACCATTTTTAAGTTTCATGTTGGTTGCTTTGAAAGCTTATTAATTATTATTCATCAACATTTTTTATGAAATTCTTTTTATTTTCAACAATTTCTTATATGTTTAATCTATGTTTTAAGTTTCATTTATATTGGTCTTATAGTTTATATTTTATAGTCTTTCAAAGTAACGTACTTGAAACAGAATTCCACATTAGAAATGAAGAATGTTCTATGTAGGAAAGATAGAACATGAATCCCACATCGAAAATGCAGAAGGATTTCCCGTGCTAGTCCTCTTATAAAAGAGTGCCATGGGTGATGGTGTCTATTAGAATATGGACTGCTGTAATGGCAGTACTGCTGGATATTAAATAGCAGATAAATCCTATTGAAGTTGTTTGTTATATATATATATATATATAAACAAAACCAAACAAAAAAAATACAAATTTTAAAAGTACAAAAAAAAATTAAAAGTTTCTGTAGGATGTGTGAATAGGGTTAACGCATCCTTCATAAAGTTAACAATGGATGCGTGAACCCCGTTCACGCTTCCCGGTGAGGGTAGATGCGTGAATGAGTTTTACGCATCTTTTATCCCAACTACGTTGGATGCGTGAACACCATTCACACATCTCTCCGCACCGAAGATGCGTGAACGGGGTTCACACATCTAAAGAACCATTTTTAAAAATATTTCAAACCCTATCCCTTTTCCATAATTTTTTTCTAAAACCCACATATATAAAAATCTATTAACATATGATGGCGTTGAAGGGTCACGTCTATCATATCCCTTAAGATGTTGAATGCCACCCCCTACTATAAGCGCAATGACCAGATGCTAGAAGGCCACCCCTCTTCCTGCTGGACTAGGCCACCTACTCCATTGGTTGACCATGCAACCGCTCATGCCACCATTCCACCTTCCAAACTGGCCTACTTCAGTGCACCTACGCCTCCCCGTGCCACCCTGGATCGATCCCGTCTCGACCCTCCACAATAGTGCACCAGGTCAGTGCTGAACCACCCATACCTCACCTCTTCATCCTAGAAGTCATCCCCTTTGTCTTTACCGTTGTGGTTCGGGAACCTGTCAAGCCTCTAATGCCAGGAAAAAACTCTCCGGATGCTAGATTCTCGCACACCGGACAGCCCTGCCTTGCACCACCTCCTCCCTTTAGTAGGTGGTGCCAGACTAACCTCCCTTAGGCACCCCACCAGACGACATGTTGTGTGATCTGTTCCGCCAGCCTCTCACAATTACCTCCGGGCAGTAGCCCCACCCTTGGCCGCCCATTCCGAGTGTCGAACCAACGACTCCACTGATTGCCTTGACTGACCGCCATGCCGAGTGGCTCTACTATTCTGCTGGAGAGCACTAGAGAACCCACCTTTCAGTTGGAAAGGTATCCCCTTTCAAGGACAGGACTGTCCCAAAAGGGGTTCATACGGGTTTACCTAGCCCAAAACGGGCATGAGCATACTTGCCTGGCCTTGATCGCCCCTTGCATGGGTTCACCCCAACCAACACAAGCCCTGACCAGGGTTTTAGGGGATTAGGTAATTTAATTTTATTTAATAAAAATTTAATTTATTTATTTTATTTATTTTTTAGAAATTAAATAAATAAATTATTAATTATTGGTTATAAAATTATAATTCGGTGTAATTAATTTAATTTGGTGATTTGTTAAATTAATTAATTATTTTTATTTAATTTTATAAATTTAATTAATTAATTAGGACTGAACAATGTTATTACTGAATTAAAAATAAGAGTGAAAATTTTATCTCAATTAAATACCCATGAGATTATTTAAATGCAACTTTATTTTAAATTCTGCATTATTTTATATGCGAGTTAATGCGCTTGTTGATCATGAGTTAGAGACCAACCAAAGCATGTCTTGTGAATTTTTTACTTATATAATTAACTTATTTAATTATTGCATGGTCTTTAAATAATTAGTTTAATTAATAATAAGTCGATCTGCACATCATCACTAGTTAATTATATGTAAAAGGGCATGCTCGCCCATTCTCAGAGATGTATTTTTATACCCCGATACCCCCTCTCATGTGTGTGAGTAATGTTGTATAAGGTTGAGACAAGTGACACACATCGTGACGACTTATGGTGACACAACATACAGGAGATGTGATGAATTGGAGGAGAAGACATTGTAATTCGAGTTGCAAGCGACGCGACTCAAGGTATTGTCCATTGGTTCTAGATTAGTCCATTATTCATTCAATAGATCAACCATTAGTACCAGCTCATGATCGAACCATAATTTTGTTTTTCATGGTTTATTTTTTTGAATGTGTAGTTAATGTGCGATCACATAGTATAATAATAAACAAGCATGCAAGATTAAATAAACATGTGATGCGATGAAGTATTCAATTTATTATACGTTCTGTTGTGAGTTCGATCACTTAGTATATTCTCATAAAAATAGAAATTGATTTTTTTTGTCACATTAAAAAAAATAAAACCCTTAAAGACATATTTATCATTACCTCCTATCAATCAAAATTTGATAAAACTGGCTGTTTGAGGTGCCGATCATGCCATAGCTGAGGGTGCCTCCTACTACCAGGGAGTCCTTATAAGTGTGATTTATCATCATAACTAAAGTTTTATTAAGGATTATCTCTATCTATCACGATATATTTTTTTAAGGCAATTGTTGAGTAAATAAACTTCTGATTTTAGAAGCTGAGACATCACTCAAGAGATCAAGGAATCGCAAGTTCATGTGGTTGGCCATCCAAAATTATACCTTGAACCCTTGAATTAGTGGTGTAGCCATAGCTTGTAGACTATGAGGGGTAATTTTAGGATCTTTTCTACTAGAATAATCTACTATAGAATATACCGATTCTAGAACTGAGGGTTTTTATAATTCGATAAAAATATTTGGAGACATTTAATGATTTAATTATTTAATAAAAAAATTCTAACTCGGTAATCCAGAGAAAAGGTACCAATCTTATAGAATTTAATTTTTGTAGTAAAATGGAAAATTATACCAAAAGTTTAAACTATGATAAATATTGGACAAAGTAAATTTCCTCACTAACACGAGTATCCAAGAATAGTATAGGTGCATGCACATAGTACTATGATATAGGAAACTCAAGGTTCTAATGTTCCCAACACCTATTAAACTACCTCAAGAAGTGAGGGTAATATTACCTATAAGAGACTGATGTACAAAGTGTATGCTGTTTATGTCATTATGCTTTCATCAATGTATGATGTTGTTTATAGTCACTACATTGGTAAATTGATGATAAAACATGAAGTCTCATCTCCTAGAGAATTTCAAGGAGAAAGCGAAGCAATGATATGAATAAGGGGATAGTTACAGCGACATGTTTAAATTGTAATATGGATCATGATCATTAAATGGATCCCTTTATTATATCATTTTCACCCCATTACTAAAGTTTTGTTTTATGTCATAAAATGAAAAAGTATTGAGTAAATACATCATTACCTATTCAGGTACGGTTCTCCAAGTGAATAAGAATATCAAAGACAGTTTCATCTTTCATTCTTATGGAGAATAAATTGAAATACAAGGCAATTAGGACAAAATAATTTAATGTCAAGGGAAAATTCATAAACGTCCATTAATGAAAGAGTTATTGACATGTGGTTATTTGTATTTCATTTCATAATATAAATTATAGAAGTTTAATAGAAATTTTCTTCATTAAAGAAGCAAGTTACAACTTCTTCTTCAAAAATATTCATCAATTGTAATGTTTCAGTTTTATTACTTGGGTAACAAAATAAAATATTCTAGTGTAATATTTATTCTAATATGGTAACCACCTATGTATAGATATATTACTAGAAGATAGGTATATTCTCTAATTTGCTGAGAAAGGGTGTTTCCTAGGCCAGTTTAGAGAAGTACACGACTTCATTATGGCCAAGTGACATATTCATTTAAAAGTATTATTTAGTATAACCAAAACATTTATCTCATGTGCCCTTTTGATGTAAGGAGAAAATATTCCAGGTTTTTGGAATGAATGTTATTTTTGGTATCCAATACTCAATTAATAGATCAATGATACGTGAGTCATAGGAAATAATAGATGAATATAAAATGTAAGACTTATACCCAGTTGTGGAAAGATAATTATTTGTCAAGAAAAACTAAAGTGGACGTCAAGAATATACCCAATATAGTATTTAGGGTCAGAAAAGCTAAACACCTATGGTATTGTTGACTTCTATAGTTTGGAAAATGAAACCTTTAGAAATAAAGGTATGCCACAATGTTTTTGGATGTATTTCAACAAGTGAATGTGAACTATTACAAGGGTAAAATAGAGGTATAAATATACTTCATAAGATTCCTTTAGTTTATTATGGAATAATAATGTGATTTATAGGGATGGTCAGAAGAAATGAGTTGCTTCAGGTCAGCATACCAAATAATATATTGACCAACCATTTATCGATCATGTAAATGTAGAATATAGTAATTCCTAAACCGACATTACCTTATCTACATCATGACATTGATGTTAATAAGAAATATTAATGATGACGTATTACATGTAATCATTGATCAACAAAATTTATCGTGGATTAATTCCTAAAGGGACATTTTATACATCATATTTATGATGTATGGAGGATCGATGTTTTAAATTCTAGAAACTTCCATTATATTTCATGACGTGCTTCAAAAATTATGATGATATCCTATAACTATATGCCAACTAAAATGAATAATGGATATCATACGAGTAATAGTATGATGAAAATCCATTATTTCATAAGATATGAGTTCAGATGCAATGTTTTTTAGGACATAAACAAACTTACATCAAGAGAAAACACATAGTACATCCATTGAAATTATCCCATCAGGTGCTAAGTATTGTACACAAATACCTAAGATAGAAAAGTAGTAGTCAAGTGATTGAATAAATTTGTATAGGGGTGCGTATCTCTTTTGAGACTTTGGGAGCTAAATTGACATGGATTAAGTCAGTGCTTCAAATGCAGAAATAGTTGTCATAGGAGATAGTCCCACAAGAACATGTGGAACATAGTATGTTCCAGAGACACATAATATGAAGGAAGGATAAAACCATGGTGATGGTTTTTGTATTCACCATGGTCGGTGATCGATTATTCAGTGAAAATAATATTTCCTTTAATAATTATATGGTAATTAGTGGAGATTTACCAAAATAACTAAAATTCAATAAAGGATTCCACGAATCACATTGCAAAGGGTCTTAAATAATGAATACTCTTGTGGGTATTCAAACGAGTTAATACATGGATGGTACATGTGTGGAACCGATAAGGCTCGATTGGTTATACCAAGTCAGTATGCCTAAATCGATTATAATTTTACATGACATAGCTAATTTTTACAATAATATTATTGAGAATGTAATTTCATGCCCATCAATCAGGGAAGGTGTCTATACGAGGCAACCAGAAAGGGATAACCACATCATAGAATGCTAATAAAGGTTATATGTTACTGAAATCTAGTTTAGGATTTAATTAAGAAACATTGTCATAGAGTATTCATTTGGAAGAAGTGTTTTCCATGTGCCTACTAGAGGTTAGTGGTAGCTCCAAGGTTTTCTGATAAATGTATGTTCTGGAACATATGGGAAACAAACATTGGTCTTCAAGTCAGTTAAGACCAAGATGAAATTGATTCACTAGTGATTGACTTCAAGTAGCAACCAAAGGCCTAGGGAACTAGATCTACCGAGGTGGATCTATAGGTTGTTTGGACCTATTCAATCGTACATATAGTGATATAGTATTGAAAAAATACAAGTTGGAATACTTTGATTGATGAATTGTTGCCTATAACAAAAGCCATAATCTCTCCAGGTTGATGTGTCCAGGACACTGGTGGAGATAAACGTGATGAGTTAAATAAATATGTAGAAGTTATGGATAAATCATTTACACCTTTATATGTTCAAGAATAGATATTTCCAAGGTATATTTTACAGTAATAAAATATCAGTTATATATAGGATCACTGCGAGTGATGCAGTCAGAACTATTCATTTTTACTTTGACAAGTACAAAATGATATGTACATGGTATGTAGAGAATAAAGGAAAATATTCTTTGGGGATACAAAATAGTCTTCCATAGATCAATGTGATCTAGTTTCATAGTTAGGCTAAGGTGATGGGAGAGACAAGCTCATATAAGCCAGTGGTATCTATACCTATAAAGACCAAGTACATTGCAGCTACTATGGTCGTTAAGAAGCTGTTAAATGCAATGATTTTTTCCAGCTCTTGGAATCTCACCTAGTAAGAATTTTTTTGTCATAATGTAAATTATGATATTCTTACTTGCCAAGATGTCAAGTTATGACGACGGGAAAGTGGGATATACTTGGGATACAATCTCTTGAGATGTTTTACTCAATGAGACTAGGTCGCAATAGCAGAATAGCCATGCGGAGGAACTATGGATAACCCAGTAGCTAAAGGCATTATTCAGAAAATACATGATGTTCATCATGTGAGTAGATAACAAGTTTGGTTACCATGTTGGATCCAGTGTATGTGGGAGTGTTGAAATAGTGGGTTCCCTAGACCCAACTATTCTGTGATTTTGATTACCATATCATGTATACAATTAGATATACATTATTTCATCTTACCATTACATTATAGATATTTCTACATCAACTATATAATAGTAATGTCCAAATATTATTTTACTATCAAAAGATTACATCATATCCCAACCTATAATGTTATCCTTGAGATACTATGACATTAATCCTAAATATATGTTCTGTGGTCGGGATACATCTTACTAACCAGACACAGTTGATGTCTGACTATCAGGTGCTGGGGGATTATAAGCCTTGAGAATTCTTCTCATGAAGTTCACACTTGGTGATCTCTAGTAGTGAGATCATGGGGACTAACCCAATAATAGAAACACCACATGTTTTGGGTGTCATTTGATGTTCCTATCTACTATCATGTGTAATGGTCTGCTGACATGAGGTCATTGTGAGTGTATGTCATTTGATCACGTACTTTGATGCAAGATGAAAACCATGATTTTGAAATCATGTCGAGGTAATTTGTGTAGGGTGAATCATTGAGGGCATGACATTGGTTGAATGGTCAAGAAAGTATTTTTCTCTTCTCTGTTATGGATGTAATATGTCTCAGGACATGTTGATAAGGATGGATGTACCTTTATAAGACCATGTCCATGGTAGTCAACTTTAATTCCATCCAGTTAGATCAACAAATAATAATGCAAAGAAAGGGGCAATAACACGTGTGTGCATCATTCTTTATGACAAATTAATGACAAAGAGATTATATTACACAATAAGTGTTCATAGGTTTGTTGTCACAGCTGTGACAGTCCTTATATCTTTAGGGGCCATGATGGTCTTTTGGATCTCAATGTTGGTCTATGAATAATATTCACTACTATTGAGATAAGGGCATAGAGGGTCACACACAATAGAGTATTCGAGAATCATCCCAATTCAGTTTAATAGGAGTATTGGACATGGTGGGCCCCATCATTGGGGTTTGGGATTTCTCCAAGGTTAAACGATCACTAATGGAATAAATAAATACATTTAATCCATGTCATGAATAATGGGAATTGAATTTATTTATTAAATGTATTTACTGGTTTTAAGTTAATAGATGAATAATAATATTTGAATGAATATTATAATATTCAAGGTTCATTAATATTTGTGGGAGTAATATACAAGTTAATGGATTAATTATTATCACGAAATATATTAATTATATTACTGTAAAGTGATAATAATAATGAATAATATTTATGTCTCAGTTTAGTAGTCAAAATATTATTTATATAATTTGTTAATTATTTGAGGTTCAGACTAGCGTTTCTGGGTAATTTCATTAAACTATATAAATAGAGGAGAAGAGGGATTTCCTATAACTATTCACGGCCTCTCTCTATACTTATCTCTCCCACAATCCAGAGAGAGGGGATCTGGATCCAAGGCACTCAGATAGAGCTCTCTCTCAGGCATTGCAAGCAAAGCAATATATAGATCATCAGAGCATCAAAGGCATCACCAGATCTCGGTGCCATCACCTGGAATTCAACGATCGGTGCTCCCTATGATTTCTTGACGTGCGTGCTGATTATCTATGTTAATTCAGCTTTGGATTCTTTGAGTAGTGATTGCCAATGATGAGTAGACATCGCTGGAAGCTTCATATCTAAACCAATTATCTTATGGTTTTATTTATGTTCTTTAAAATCTTCACACGTGATCCTTGGCTTAAACTGGGATGTTATTCGCTGACATCGACAAGTTAATGTTGAATGTTGGTGAAATATTTTAAATACCACCTATTTGGGGATTTTGCTGCCTGCCTGATGCCTTCATAACCAACATAATGGTGATCAACATTGCCTGCCTTACAAATCCACATAAGGTACCATCTAAATCATCGAATGAAAACTATTATTGTAGGAAAACCCCACCCGAGTTATGTGTCTCTCCCAAGAGCCCCAAAAATCTATGAAGTACGATCGAAGAATGTACTCCAAATCCTGAATCTTACTCTTGGAATCGCCATCTATCTGGTGATGGTAAGCTGTAGTGAGAATAATCTGTGTACCAAAATCCCTCTATAGTTCCAGCCAGTCATGAGAAGTAAACCAGGCACCCCAATATGAAATGGTAGAGTGTGGAACCCCATGAAAACTTACAATATATTTGATGTAAAACCTCCCATTCATGTCAACACTGTAGATATCCTTGATTAGTTAGAAGTGTGAAACCTTCTTGAGTCAGTTGATAATAACCCAAACCGCATTAGTCCCTCATGGTGACCACAATAAACCTATCAAAAAACTCATCGCATCAACATTCCACTTCCACTCAAAAATGGGTAACTGATGTAATAGCACTATCATTTGCTAACTCTCCACATTCACCTACTGATAGGTGGATAATATCATAATAAAACCATCTATATCCTTCTTCATGCATGGACACCAATATTAATGATGTAGATCTCGATACATATTGGTAAAACCAGGATGATCATCCCATATAAAGGCATGAAAATATCTCAACAGCTCCTCATGTATGCCTTCTAACACCCATACGCGCCCATGAAAATGGAAAAGCACATCCTCATCTACAGTCTACCTAAGAGTATGGTTCTCGCCTGACACACTCTCCCATAGGACTAGGCCTTTGTAATTTTTTAGCTTCCTTATTTTCAACCAATCTAGTAGAGTAGAGGTAAAATTTATAGAAGAAATAAACGTCTACCCCTATCTCTTGTGCTCCTCCAAATGCATCTTAGAGAATAGGGCCATACGTTTCCACTCACTATTGGGATTCTGAACTACATGTATCTATGTTCTCCTACTCAACACATCAGCCATTTTGTTTCCTTTCCCCGGCGTGTAGGAAACCTCAAGGTTATAATTTTGAAGTCACTCAACCCACATTCACGGTAAAAAATTCCAATCACGCTGAGTAAAGATATACTTGAGGCTTTTGTGGTTAGTGTATAACACACAATTTTCTACCAAAAGATAATTTCTCTAATAGCACAAAGGATGCTCAATTGTAGCTAACTCGAGATCATGTGTTGGGTTGTTCCTCTCAAGCGGCCTCAACTGCTGAGAGCCATACAAAATAAATAATTCCCCATGCATAATAAATGCTCCCAGCCAGATACAAGATGCATCATAGTAAATGGTGTGACTCTTTACCGGCTCTGGAAAATTAAGTATCGGTGTTGAAGTCAATCTTCCTTTTAGATCCCAAAAGACTGATTCACAGATATATATCCACAAGTACTTTGCATCCTTCTTAGGCATGCACTTCAATGGTGTTGATAAGCATGAAAAGTTCTGAATAAAGCATATGTAGTAACCAAACCACCCCAAAAACTCTGTACCTCAAAGACGTTCTTCGACTACTCCCATGAAATTACTTCTCTCACTTTCTCTGGGTCTACTGATACTCTTGTCTCTATGATGATATGACCCATGAATTGAATATGGTCCATCCAAAAGTGGCACTAGGAGAGCTTAGCATATAACTGATGCTCTCATTGTGTACTCAATACAATCTCAATATGGGTGACATGGTTCTGCCGAGTGTGATAATATATGAGGATATCATCCATTAAGACTACAATAAATGAATCCATGTATGGATGGAACACTCAGTTCATCAGTTCCATGAAAATTGTTGGTGCATTCGTGAGACCGAACGACATAACCAAATACTTTTATAGACCATAACTACTACGAAAGGCTGTAAGAGGTATATATGATGATCTAACATGCAAAAAATGATAACCAGATCTCAAGTAAATCTTTGGGAACACCATGGATCCTTGAAACAGATCAAAGAGATCATGAATCCTCAGTAATGGATATCGGTTCTTGACAGTCAACTGGTTTATATTCAGATAATCCACACGATGTTTGAGGGTACTCTCCACCTTATTCACTAAATGAATAAGATAACCCCAATGATAAGTACTAGTTTTGATGAAACCCCTTTCCTAGAACTCTTATAACTTCTTCTTGAGATCCAGTAATTCTGGTGTATCCATCATATAAGGGGGGAATGGGTATCAGTGCTGCTCCTGGAATAAGATCAATAATCAAAATCTACCTTTCTCTCCAGACTAAAACCTAAAAAGTTGTCTGGAAAGACATCTGTAAAATGATCCACCACTAGAGGAAATTCCATCTATGAAGTCCCTTGTCCATCCAGATATCAACCCAAAATCTGGGCTTTAATTCCTCCCAATTCATGATGCTCGAGTCCAGCTCTGCATTCTTTAACATACCATTCGTCCTTGTGTAGTAAATACCCACCCTCTAGTGATGTGAAACTCACCCTTTGGAAATAACAATCATCATTGGCCTGAAAGGATACCAACCATTCCATTATGAGAATGACATTGAAACATGTCATCTCTAAGACATAGAGGTCCCATAAGAAGTGACACCCACCCACCTTAGGAGGGAACTATTTGCACTGACGTGCAATAGCCATATTAATCCCTAATAAAGTGTCTATAATCATAACATCATAATAAGTAAAGAGAATGATTTCTAGGCTCTCTACAATGACCACCAATTTGAAACTATGGGAAGAACTTGTATCGAAAAGGGAAGAATACAAAGACGAGGCGATTAGAGTCGTACCTCTAACCTTAGAGGGATTGGGATCCTAATCTTACTAGGCTAGTTCTATCAAAAAATTCTAACCTGCTCTGTGGCCTTGCAACCCTAGCTGGATACCCTGAGATGATCCACACTACTATGCTAAAAATCTGATGTTTGGAAACCTCCACCATGACCACCTCCTCAGCCTGACGAACCCCAATTCCCTTACTGATGAGAAACTGGTGGTCCTGATCCTAAATGATGAGTCATAATAGATCACCTCTCACTCACTACTGGTGTGAACTTCCTACATAAGCTCTAAATATGGACCTTTTTTGGAATGATCATAAATCAAATGGGTCTCTCGGGCCCTCTGGTCTCGTGTTCCCACTCCATATTCACTATCAGAACACCACTCAATTACCTGAAGAAACATCCATAGAAATTTCCCTACGACGTATATTGCTATCGGTCGAAGGAGTACCAACACTGGATACTGAACAACTTGGATCACATCTCCTAATACCCTCATATTGTGCTTAGTAATTAGTGCCTGATTCACTATAGTAGTCACCAAAGTCAGCCTGAAAACATTTACCTATGATCAGATGTCGTATCTCAAGCCATCCTCAAATCACCTAACCAGTGATAACTCGTCACCCTATTTTATAGTTGAAACACACTGAATCTATATAAATTGAGAAGATTAATCCATCTTAAAAATAATTCCCTACTCAAAATTAAAGAACTCACGGGCTCGATCGGCCCTCAACTTCTTGGGGTAGATGTAATCATATAAGGTCTTCTTAAACTCTTCACAATACATATCCCAATGATGTACCACCTATGAGATAACTTACCACCATATTTTGGAAAAATCCTATACCATGTACATTATGATATTCACACTCATCTCAGGAGGAATATCTAGATGCTAGAAGATAGAAAGCATTGCCTCAAACCACGAATCTGTAGCTTGTGGTCTTCCATCCCCTATAAAAGTGGGAGGATGTAGCTGGTGGAACACCCATGCCAATTATTCCATAGTTGGGGAATGATGTGGTGATTCCTGAAAAGTATAAATCATCCTCAAAAATCCTTTACAGAACTTTGCATAATCACATGTTTCTTGTATAAAAATGGTTCCAATATGGGAACAACGACAGGTTCTGCTGGTAGTCCTTAATCAACCATTTCTGGTGTCTGATCATCTCCTTGTACCTAGCGTAAAACTAATGGACGTCCTGGTGGAATGACTCTATAATTCCAAATGCACACCTCAGTTTACAATTATTAGGGACTACAAATTAAAAGTTCTATAACAGAATATGAGAAAGAAAGAATTCATGTTTTATAAAAGTGAGTTACACAACGCGTGTGTCTACTACACATTGTGTTCTCTTTAAGCATTAACATAGGAATATACCTCTGCTAACCTAGTCATGTAACACCCCATACACATGACATGTTCCTCATGAGATGCGATGAGTACTTGAATATTAACTTTTGACCAAGTAATCCTACACGGCTATAACTAAACGGTTCAACCAGTGTAACACTACACGGTGTGCACACTCTAGACACGATGTGTACCTATTAGGTTCCTTCCACCTGTTTATTTATTCACAAAACCGGATACATGGTTCATTACTACATGGTGTGTATTATCTGGACATGGCGTGTAAAATCTATGTTTAATTCACCCATGTCATTAGTCACACGGCCGAATACATGGTCTATAATATAATGGCATGTACTCCCAGAACACAGTGTGTTATACCAAATGTTTAACAACCCCATGTCTCTGATCACACAATTAGTCACACAGTTATCAACTACATGGCTTGTATAGACGGTACATGAAATTTAGATAGGAAAATCCAATTCTTCCAGAATAGAAGAACACATGGCGTGTGTTCATTACGCCACACGTCATGCTGTCTGGGTTTCTAGACATTAAGCCTCCGAAGCTTCTCCAGAATATTCAAAAACATTAAATTTGTCCAAGGCATTCCATGTTCCAATCTTTGAGACCCCGAACTCCCCATGGATCAAATTTTGGCATCTGTATTCATATCATAACTTGACAGAATTCAATTTAAAGTTCAAACATGTTCTACAAAATTTTGATCCAATAGGGCCCATAACATCTCAGGGACCAAAGATTCACGTCCAACAAAATAAAATTTTACATATACCAATACCATATCAAAATACCAGGTATTTATATCATGAAAACTATCACAACAACATGCATATCTAGCATAACAACAATCCCAATCACATCCAATCAGTAAAGCACTCTAAATGGAATGACAAGAATGCATGACATGTGATATATAGAAAGTTCCTATATGATATCAGATATGGAATACCCATATCTCATTGGGTTTCCACAAAATATAACCACAATGATATCAATTATAACATCATAAAACAAGTGAATCACCCAACGGTGAAACCAAATCAACAGTAACAATTTAAAAATCATAAAAATTGCAATATTCTAGGTAACATAGATTTTCCTTATAAATTGGGAAGCTACTCCCAAAAAAAACTTATTACCAATTACATATTCCTTCCTTTCCCACTATATTGGTTACAAATAGTATGAAAATACAGAAAAGAATACCCCCTCTAATACCACTTTGTAACGTCTCAGATGTAGGTGCCGCCCAAAGGTGCCCCGAACCCAGTTGGTCACATAACCTCAAGCGCATTTCCACAAATTCCAAAGGATACCAACTAGAAGTGAGGGTCAAAGAGTGATAATGTGGGAAAATATTCCCCATTTGGTTGAGTATACAAAGAGGAAAGCAAATATTAATCAATAGCGGAAGTAGTAATACCATACAACAGAAGTAAATAGTTGAAGACTGATAGTAATAAAACAACTGATGCATATAGAAATATATAAATGATGCATGTCACATGTTTCTAGGAATAAAGCCAAAAATTTCACAATGCTTCAAATACAATAAAGAAACCAAAGTATAGAAAAATGAGTAAACTCCAACAACATCACTAGCCTCAACTTGGCCCCATGCTCTCCAGCACAAACTACAATCACGTACCATATGAAGAAGGGCACTTGAACTTATCTATTCCTACAACCATATAATTTGTTTGGGTCCAAATAATGACCCAAACAAGGTGTTAGCAAATCCTAGTAGGCAATCACCAAATGATATGTGCCTAACTATTAGTGAATATATATAACGACTAATATGCATAAATTAATCAATAAACTATGAAGTACTCAAAAGTAAACAATCCAACAGTTTCTAATTACATTCATTTACATCTATTATTCATTCATTAAATCATGCAACCCTTGGGATCTAGCCTAAACTTTGTATCCACTATGAAAATAATAGAACATATATCTCATAAGACCATCTAAACAAAACAATTAAGATTGAGTCCATGCTTTTCTTTGGCTTGGAAGACTCATCACAGTCATTCAATTATTTAATAATAACCCTTGGGGAAAGTTCTCATTGTTTAAGTCACATGGTCTAACATAACAATAATTAATTTTATAATGAATCTGTAGGAATCTCTCATGGTCTAACCCCTTTAGTCTAACATAGCACTAATGACTTACAAACGACCACTTGGGAATCTCTAATGGTCAATGCCCCTTGAACAACAAATAATTAATAAATTATAAATGACCATATAAGAATCTCTCATAGTATAAACCCCTATTAGATGAACACCTGGAAGATCTCATAGTAAATCCCCCTGGGTCAACATAACTACAAACATACATAAATGACTCTACCTTGGGAATCCCTCACAGTCAAATTCCCCATGGTCAAACATCCACAATTCATATCACATGAATTTCATATAATAAGTAACTCCATACTTAAAAAACAAGGCATAGAAACAAGGAAAATCTAACAAGAATCCTAGACCAAATGATCAAAAACAATCAAGCAAGGGAAACCCACCCATTGGGTATCCCACAAACAAGGTATCTACCCTTACACATAAGCCACAACCCTTTATCAATCAATCAAAACATAGTAGTTAATCAACATGGTTAAATTCCCAATCCTGTAATACCCAAATCATGGATATGATATTCTTTTAGTATATATAATCCAATTATAAAAAATAAAATTCCCAAACCACACACCTCGATATAATATGATTGATATACTTGAACATCATCCCTTTAATTGGCCTAGATCGGTGTAGATCTAAAAAATGGTGAAAAATTCTCAACCTTCAATAACCTATGAGAGAGGAGGAATCATGATGAATACATCTAGAGGAATTGGGAACTCACCAATGGGATTCCAACACACCCGACGATGTCTTAAACTTAGGTCCGATTGAGAATCAGTGGTTCCATCTTCGTTCATTATTCCCGAGTGCTCCTGTACGAAATAAGGGTAGAAGAAGTCAATTTTGGACATGATATGTGCCCCCGCTCTATTATAACAAATAAAAATAAAACTACACAGTGTGTTCAATAAATTTGCATTCTGTGTAGTATTCTATAAGATGAGAATCTCTTACCGGTAGATGTACATATCTTCAATTCGGGCTTTGATTCACCAATTACAAAGCTTGGAGGGCCTTGGAATCCATCTAGGAGCCTCCATAAAATTATAAAAAATGATTTTGGGTCGATCTATGTGGTTTAGAGATATAAGATAGGGGATTGAGATTTTTTAATAACATTCAGTGGATAAAAATATGACAAGCATGGTTCTCTTCTCGAGGAGCATGATTTCCCTTAACCACAAACCTAATCATGGACCACCTACAAGGGGTCCTCATAGTTACTTTTTAATGGAACATGGTTTTCCAAATCCAAAGTTGACTGGGAAATTCACCTATACTAGGAGTTTTATGGTTTTCTTGGGTAGGGCGCACAGTTTGCGTAGAACCTACACCAACCATGCAGTGCCGAAAACCCTACCAAAGTTTCCCAATTTTACCTAAAAACTAACCAGGATAAAACCCAAATGATATTTAATCAAAAGAAGGTAGAATATTACCTAAATAAGATCTTGATACCACTCCATAAAAGTTAAGTATCTTACAATCTCTACACTATATAGCAGATCATCCTCGATATGGACCCTAAAGCATCTCTATGATTCTTATCCAAAAAGATCAGGCAACTGGCCACTCATATAATCCTCTCCCTCCCATGTTTCTTTCAAATCCTAGTCATGTTGCAAAAATATATTAACTATTAGCATGGTATTTCACCATATCACTTTCTTGATGCAATCCAACACATGTATTGAAATTTCCTCAATGACGCATCATTCTCAATCCCAACATCATTTACATCAATCACATGAGAAGGGTGAGGGTGATACCACTGTAGTGGTTAAACATGAAAAAAATAATTAATAGCACTATACCTATATGGAGGAGCCAATTAGTATCCCATGGGTTTCGATTCTATGCACAATCTCAATCGTTCCAATATACTTGGGCACCAAATTCCATTATCTATATATCCTATGTTGACCCTATCTAGTTATCTCTTGAAGGACCACACATTCATGATATTTAAGCTCTAGGGGTCATCGAAATATATCATCATATAAATTATCTCTACTCTAAGTCATAACCATATGTTTTTGAATCAACTGATCATACTCCAACATCTATTACATGAGACACAGTTCCAAAATCTCTAACTATTATACCTCCATCCTATATAGTGGTGATCTGCATGGCCTACCGTAAAGTTACTCACATGCTACCACCAAAATTGTTTCATGATAACTATTTTTATACGAGATATTAATGATTTATATGTGATTCTACAATGACCCACCAAAGTCGAGAACACTAGCTCATAACATATCGTCAGGAACATAGATAGTATGCTCCAACTGCCTATATGTATGTTGGTGGAAGTCTATACACAGTAAAACTTGAGTGCCAATCACCAGCTATAAGCCCTACAAGAAGGATAATGTAAAGCACAAGTCATGGTATGAAACTATAATTTGTGGTACCCTATGCATGTGGAATATATCTAGATTGTATAAATATCTTAACTATTCCATTCAGAAAGTCTATTGTATAGGTAATAAATGTGATTATTTTGTTAAACGGTCCATAATCACCCAAAAAGCAATATTCTTCCAACGCATCCTCGGGAGGACCACTAAAAAATCCATGATAACATTGTCCCAATTCCATTATGAAATGGGAAATGACTTTAGTAAACCACATGGTCATTTATATTTGGCCTTCACCTATTGAAAAGTGTAGCATCATGTCAGAAACCATGAAATATCCTTTTTCATTTTAGGACACCAAACCGATATCATGGGATACAATACATTTTGGTTACAACTAAATGCAACAACCACTTTGAGGCATGTAATTCATACATCATCTCCTCCCACATGCTCATATGAACAATAATCTAATTTCTGACATATATTATCTCTTCATCACCTATGGTCCAATCTGTAGGTGAGTACCCACCTTCAAGGATTTAAATCAAGTACACATATTCTGGATCCTCATATTATATTTCTATAATATAGATTCAAACGGCATACTCTATTGAGGAAGATACAAGAGTCATATGCTCTTGTCCATCCTGAACCACAACACGCATCTCAGGCTGTAAAGTCATCATATTCCACTCTGGACTAGACTCCTAAACTACCTGAGTCTATGTTTTCATACATTAAGTGTCAAAAATACTATTTTTCTTCCCAAGAATGTATTCTAGAACAATGCTGAAGGACTATATATAGAAAACCCATATACACTATTGAAGATTCAAATCTATATGTGAAAAGATATGCTTTAAACTTTTGTGATCAGTATACACAATAAACATCACCCAAAAGATAATCACAAAATATCTTCAAATCATATACCACTGCACCTAGCTCTAGTCCATTCATAAGGTAATTATATTCACGCGGACTTGACATCTGAGACCCATACACCACAACTTGATCTCCCTGCATCATCACTTCTCAATGATTTATCCCTTAAGAATCAAGGAACACTATGTACTCCTCACTTGGATCTAGTAGGATCTAGATTTGTGTCATTTTCAAACACTTATTTAACTACTAGAAGGAATTATCACATAATCCATACCATTCAAACTTAACTCCATTATTGTTCAAGCCCTAAATAGTAGTTTTCAAGCAATATAATTCATGGATGAACCTCCGATAATATCCTACTAACCCCATAAAATTATGTATATTGAATAAATTCTTAGGATGATCTAATGAAATCACCACCTGAAATATCTCTAGGTGCATTGACACTCCTTCAATTGAGATTATATAACCCAAGAAATGTACTTCATTAATAAAAAATTATTATTTAGATAAAATGGTGTATAGATGATTCTCTCTCAGTATACTCAGGAAGATGTCAAGTTTTTGGAAAATTTCATCATTGGACTTGGAGTACCCCCAATATGTCATATAAAAACACTACTAGAAATTGATCCTGTTACAGTTGAAATATTCTATTCATCCAGGCCATAAACACTACTGGTACATTCTTCAAACCAAACAACATTAAGATAAAATCATAAAGGTCATACTTGCTTCTGAAAATAGTCCTCAGTATATCAAAATATTAAACTCTCAATTAATGATACCCTGATCTCGAGTTGATCTTGGATAAAACACAATCTCCCCTAAACATGTCAAAAATATCATTGATTTCTGAAAGAGTATACCGGTTCTTTATAGTCATCCAATTAAACTTCTGGTAGTCTACAGTTCAGAAAAAAAGTTCTATCATCTTTCTTTTTAAACAAAACTGGTGAAACCCAAGATGTCATATATGGACATATATCCATCATATTTTCTAGTTGAGTCTTAATATCTTTAATAATTGTTTATTCTATTATATTTTGATGAATAAATATTGGATCATACTGATGCATGAGCTCTATTATAAATTATACATCTCTCTCAAGTGGAAGCATTGAGAAGTCATCAGGAAAAATATACTAAGCCTTAACCACTATAGGTAGGAATATATCATACTTTTCACCCCCATCATCCAGAAAAAGAGTAGTATCTAGGGTGGTCAACTCCCCCAGTTTCTGATGAATTGGCCCCACTCGACCATCTTAGATACCACACTCTCCATGGTGAATATATTTTTGACCCATGGGACACATAAAAGTCACTCTCCTATGGTAACAATCTATGTGAGCTCAGTATGATGCTAACCACTCCATACACATAATTAGGTTTAATTTTGAAATGTTAAGAATCTAAATATCAAAAAAATGATACTCCTCAACCTCAAGAGAGTTCCCCATGAACAAACAAATGTCCCTCAATCATAGTCCCAAAGGTGAATCTATCATCATAACCCCACTCATAAAATATACATAAAAGATGAAACCATTCATAAGAATGGGATATATAAAGGAATGAGAGGCACCGATATCAAATAATTCAGTATAAAGTGAATATGAAACTATGATTTCACCTCTAACTGTCGATGATCCAGCCTCGCTATCCACAAGTGTAAGCTGAAATACATGAAAATTTCATCCCCCTCTTCTTTGTAATTTATTTTGACCCCCTTGAGCTGAACTACTATTTTTCCTAGAAGAACCATGTCCACTACCTATTTTTCAACATCCAGTGTAACTCTAGCTTCCAGACTGATTAGGGGTTGAAGGCCCCTTTTAGTATTGTGGTTCTTATAGCCTCTCCATTATCACCTGTATTTCATGGGTTCTTGCAGAAACCTATGCAGATTTCTCATCCAACCAAAACCTTAGATTTATATTGGTTTTTGGGGGCACTATATCTTGAAGTGAACTAACATAAAACAATGGTGATATATCACTTGAGTAAGATCCTATGTAACTAATCCTTCCCCCCTTGACCACTCTATTTCCCACTGTTCTAGTCAACATTTTCATAACAAAGCTTGCTTCTCTATATAGTCGTACTTCCTGACCATCAAGGAGAAACCACTTATCCTATTTTGGAAGCCTCCTTCATGTTCCCCTCTGAAATTAAATGACCATTCACCACCTATAAATACTTTTCATCTGAAATATATTAACCTCAGACATAATTTCACATTTTATCCCATCCTAAAATCATTTATCCGCTATAGACACGTCTCCTACCAACACTAGATTTAGGAATTGTATATATATAAAGTGACCAAAATATATCATAAAAAACATACTATTTTAATTCAACCTCATAAACTAAGCCTCTATCTCTCTCTCTATATTTCTTGAGTATCTCAAGGTAGAAGAGTTCTAAGAAATTCTTCGGAAATTCCTTCCAATTGGTCAAGTATATTCTGTAATGAAGCGATCCATAACCCAACTACCTCATGACCACCTTCTCTAGTTAACATCATAGAGTTCTCTAACTAAAATTTCCATTCCTAATTGGACATGATATTCATAACCATCTATAGGTTTCTTTCAATAAATTTCATGAATCTTGGAATGTTATCCTAGATCTATTCTCAGACATCCTCACATGACATTATAAGTGCCTTAGGTTCCATTGCTGGTGAATCATTTCCACTCATTCCCTCCTGTCGTCTTCTCAACAATTTTTTTCATGGATTCATATCTCTATAATTCCGAACAAACATATCAAGACACTTAACACAACATTAACTCAATCTATAAGAGTAATTCACACAAATCCATAACAATCCATTCACCCTTACCCCACCACACAATCAAAATGGAGGCACTACTAAAAAACTTAACAATACTATATCTAGGTCTTAGTTAACAAAGGGTAAGCCCATTATCATTAATCAAGTTTCTCATTAGCCACCGATTTTTCATATTCTACATCATTTTCTAATATTTAAATTATATTTGTAAACTTTTCAGTTAAATTTTATAGCAAGGAAAAACAATTCAATTGCAACAACATACCAAAAAATCGTTTTCTAGTGCATTCCTAAAAATGATTCTTGTCAGATAATAATTATGAGTGCCTTTAACAATGCATGAATACTCAAATCCCTGTCCATACCAAGTCACAAGTAAAATATCAAAATATTTATAAAAAATAATCACATCACGCATAATGCTAATCAATCAAGGTGAAATAACATCCATTGTTAACAACACACATCAATAACATCTGTAAATATCTGGGTACTTGGATTTTATCATTATATATGGGTTAGTTACTCCCATGAAAGAGATATTAAGCAAGGAATGAATCATCTAATTGTACTATCTATCTATTCGAAAGATTAGGTCAATATAAACAAAATAAAAGAAAAGAAACATCCATTTGATAACACTTTGTAACATCCCGACCCATGTGTCACACACTAGTGCCTCAATCTGATCGGCCACATGACCTCAGACAAGGATCCCCACATACAAGAGGCATCTGACAAACAGAAAGGGTCTAAAATCAATCATGGGGAGATCATATTCTCTTAATTAAAGATAAAAATAGTGGAAATAAAAAAATAATTGCCGAAATATATAATCATAATAAGAATAATTCTTATATCATATGACAAAAAAAGAAGAAGTACAATGCCCAAAAATAAAGCAGAAAATATTTGATTCCAAGTACGTGTCAGGTGCCAAAATGTAAAACCTAAAATAAATACATTGAAAAATAAATCTGGGTCCCAGCACCAATTTTGGTTTCCTTATTCATGCTCCATCATGACCTAGTCATCAAAGAAGGGGCAGTTGACCATATACAATCCTGAAAGCATGAAGTCTATTCAGGTACCGATTCGGCAGACCAAGTAGGGTGTGATTACAACTCAGTAGGACACCACCAATGATGTATAAAAAAATATTTATTAAATAAATGTTTATGTAGGTGTATAATTAATTATGTTTAATGCATAAGTAAACAGTCATCAAATTTAAAATAATTCATTAATTAAGCACACAATTATCCCCATGATCCCATGGACACAAAAAACTGTCAATATATTCTGTGGTCGGTGCAGGAGTCTGAACTATCCCCAAGGGATATAAAGTATCACAAAACCATAGTAATCATAATTTCAATTCAATTCACATTATGGCCAATTGAAACCATAGTCCAATGCCAACTTTTTTGGCCTATAACGCCATGTCTACCCATGGGTATTTTAAGAGTCAGTGTTTTTCTGATAAGTCATTTTTAAAATAATAACAAACGAGGGATTTTGAATCAGCTTTCTACTCCCCACACTGATTTATCACTATAGGATTTGAATCATTTGTCCACGTACAATACACACATATTAGTCAATCATATATGGGATTTTGAAGCATTAGTCCACATCCAACACAATTATATTTCATATATCACAATATCACATATATCCCAATTTCTCATACATCAAGGTTAATCATGTTAACTTTATTTTCAGACATTATATTTAAAGTGTACCTTTACAATATATTAAATAAAAAAGGTTCATCACTCTAATTTGAATTGAATAATCTAAAAATTTCACCTTATAAATCATTTTACCATAATTAATCATATAACCCGTTCACTCATTAAGGTCAAGTCATCCATCTTAAAATACCCTTTATTAATTAATTTTGAATATAATAATTTACCCATTAATCAATTTCCTATTTCCCATAAATATTATAATCACAACATTTCATTAATTAATTTTACAATAAATTATTCTAATTCCATTAATTTCAAAATCACAATTACCAAAATCATTTTTAAATTATTCAACTCAATTCACAAATCACATGTGAAATCAATTAATCAATTACATGATTCCATTAATTAATTAATTAATTCAATTCAAATTCAGTTTTCAAACATTCCAATTAAAATCCAACAACAAAAACATGCAATTGGAATTTATGACTATGGGAATTGAATTTAGAGAACCTACCAGAAAGTAGATGAAAAATTCTCACCAATGGAAAACACCAATTGAAGTAAAACAACCATATTCCTGACAAAGAACAAGATTTAGAAAACAATATAAATACCTGATCAATAGATTATAAATATACTAAAACCTAGATTTAGATCCATCACCAATAGAGGGAATGTTTTTCCAGGATGGGAGAAACATGAGAGAGGGGAAGGAAACACTATGGGATGATAATATCCTACTTTAAGAGGTGAATATCTTCATTACGATCTTTTATTTTCCAAGAAAAAGGTCCAAAGGCATTGGAATCCATCCAAGAGACTCCAAAAATTAGGGAAAATTATTTATGACCCAGATAGAGGGGTTTGGGATATACGATGTGGGTTCGGGAATTTTTTTAATGTTCTTTATGGGATTAAAATCATACATGCATGGTTTCCTACTCCAAGTGAGGAGTTTTCCCTAATTATGCACCTAACTGTGGACATACTCATAATGGGCCACACACTTAATTAGATGATGGACCATGGTTTTACAAACCATGTTCCAACCTTAAAATTCCTATTTTCCGGAGGTTTCCTGATTTTATGTGGAAGGGTGGATGGTTTGGGTATACCATGCACCAACCATGACCTATACAAAAACCATCCAATAGCTTCCAATTTCGCAAAACAATTTCCCAAGATAAAAACCAAACTATATATACTGAAAATAAGGAAAAATAATACCAGAAAATGAGCTCAATGCATTCATATAAAAGGTCAAGATCGTATATCCGATCATTAAAAATATAATCTAATATGATTTAGTGAGTACACTAAAGGAGGATATCAAAGGAAGGAGAAATTGTTTTATCCATGTACTTTCAAGTTCCTTTCTTTTTATACCTCAAATAAATATCTTAAATACATATGTATATAGGGATAAAAATATATTATGTAATTTTTTTTATTTTATTAGTGGAATATCCATTATCCTAATATTTCCAACTCATTAATTCTAAAATGAAATCATTGTCCATATTTTGGGCGGTTCACCATCTCCTTAGATGATGTGTTTCATTTTACATTAACACCTCGGTGGTTTGGCTATAAAAATTTATATTAAAAATAAATCTATTAAATTATTATGATTTCAGAAAATATAAATTAGTCATTATATTAATAAAGTTAAAAATAAATGGCCATTATAAATTTGACCACCGAAAACTAGAATTTTGAGGCCCTTTTCTTAATTTGAATCAATTTGAAACAATATATTGAATTATATAAATTTGTTTCTTATATCTATATATGATATTTAAATGTAAATATATATTATATTTATATAATTTTAATATTAATATTTAAATTATTATTAACATAAAACCTTTAGTTTGTTAAAATTATTGAAACATGGTCTTTATGAGTTTTTCCATTAAGAAACTTAATAAAAACTCAACTGGAATCAAACTAGAAAATAATAAATTATTATAGAGATTCCATTCCAATAATTTAAAAATTATAGAGACAATAAACTCCTGAAAATGGAATGGTAACCAAATTCCTTATATGAAAAAAAACAAGGAACATACAAAATAACTAACACCAACGATCATTATTATCAAAATATATATAATAACTATGTAATAAAGTAATATAAAGTATTAATTTAAAATTTGATAAATATGATTATGTTTCTAAAATAAATTATCAATGGGTAAATTATTTTTATATATGAGGTTTGGGTAACCCCAACTAAGAGAGAATCCAAAGTAGTGGTATTGGAGACTCAATTTCCTTTTCATTAGGACACAAACTATCACCCTTGACTTTATAAATATTTTTTCCAATATTGTACCACATATTTATTTCATATGTTATTTTCTATTTCACTTTGTTAAATTTAAAATTTCAAATCATTGTCTTATTTTTAATGCATTCATTCTTCAAAAAAGATGTCATGGTTAAGAATAATTCTCATCCTTGATAACAAATATTTCTATTCCATGTCTATATTCTTATTACCATAAATACTATTTTATATTATTTTTAAATATAGTTGTATGTAATGTTCTGTAATTTTTATATTTACCTATATCTCTTTATACATGGTAAATTTTACCCATTTCTCCGATGGAGGGTTTCTATAACTACTTAAAAGAAATAAAAGGGATTTCTATTCACATACATATATCTTTATATTATACTCAATATTTATTTATTTAAAATTTTATAATTTTTTAGTTAAATTATCGAGGACTATTTTAAAGGGACATTTTAATATTCTTCAATTCTTCTTCTTGGAAAAGGTTCATTTAAATTGACTTATAACATCGAATTTTATAACAATGATGCAAATTATTTCTAAAAACTATTTTTCTAAATTTTCATATATTTCCCTCTCTAATTTCATATTTAATACCTCATGTGGATTAATGTTCATGATCTATCTCTAAATTATTTTCACACTTTTTTGGAGATAGAATTTTGGGATCAAAAAATCTACCTTGTTTTCATGTTATGTGATGTTGGTTTGAAATGATATGACTCTAATTTACATTCAATGGGATTTTCATGATATGATACATGATTTAATTCATATTTAATCTGTATTTTTAGTTTATTTTTAAGTGATGGGTGGGGTCTTATATATCCCTCCAATGATTTTGTTAAATTTTTATGTCTCATGAAATAATGATGTAATATTTGGGTATGATTTGGTTTTTTCATAGAATAATGAATTAAATTTATTGTATTTGTTCCCAATATAATGTGTGTGCATGATTGAATTCTATCATAATGATTAAATTTCCTACAATTATACCTATGGAAAATTTCCAAGTTATGATATATTCAAATGTTATGTTTTATTTTTTTATGATTTCATTCTCATGTTTGTGTAACATGGTACATTTTATTGATTTATGTTTGTCCTTTTATGATATTATGATATCTTTTAATGATCTATGATGTTCTATCATTTCTTGTCATTAGCTTTTCTGATTATATGGTCTTTTTAATCTGATATTTTATTAATAAATCATGTTTTCTCCCAAATTTTTTATGTTACCTATTATGAATCATTTATAAGATTCCATTAATAAGTTTTACTCTAACACCACAAGTTCTTTTATTATGTCTCTTTTAAAACATATCATCTTCGATAGTTTATGATTTTCACATCACCAAGTTTAAAACAATAATATACTATTAAATATGACCCTTGGATTAATAATGTGATCATTAGAAATATTAATGCGACCAATAGAATAGTAATTTCACGTATACACGTATAAATAAAATTTGGATATCTTATAAATGAAAACATGGTATATTTACATCATGGAAAAAGTTAATAAATGTTTTTAAAATTCTAAATTAAGTGTTGGAATATTTGTGAAAAATAAATGTCAATTCATATTTTTATTAATATAATGATTTAAAATAAAATTAATTTTTAAAAAATAATTTCATAAATTGATATATATTTTTCTTATAGTTATAGGATAATTTTATGAGACACTAAATGACATTTGAAAGTACCTTAAAATTAGTTATAATATTAAAATTGGTATTTATTGAGTGAATGGTGAATTTATTTTTAAATTGAATTTCTAATATTTATAAAATTATTTTCATAAAATGGAATTAATTTTTGATTTCTCTACTTTAAAAAATGGTTTGGGTAAATTTTTGGGATTTTTCTAAAAAAGTTGAATTTTCGGGGAATAGTGAAATATGGTAATTTATGGTATTTAACAAATACATGAATTGTTGAGTCATATAAAATTTATGAATGATGTAATACCATAATATCAAACTATCATTCCTTATTTTAATATAATTACTATTAAAGTTAAATCTATGGATAGTCTTGAGCAAAAATAATAAACTAGTGAATAAAATAATCAAAAAATACTCATCTCCTCCACTATAAATATCACCCTCACCACCCCTTCTCCTCACACATCAAAAGCATTGAATATTTCCTAATTTATACCCAATACATCTAAAAAAATCTACCACATGTTTTATTACTTCTATTTTCACCAAATATTCCATTTCAATGTTCCTAAAGGAGGCCCTCAAGGAGAGGAATTCAAAGGGTATAATCCCCTTTCGTTCATTTAATTTTCTTTAAATTTCTTTTTTCTACCATTTCCTTACCTCATCTTCCCAAAGATGAATGATACTATATTATATTATATATACTATAATTTTATAGTGATTATGGGATATCGATCGTCAATTCTTTTCTCTTCCACTTTTTTATTCTAAAAATGAAAACATTGACTGTGAGGTGCCGATTTACCGCCTTTATGGATGAAAAGTTTTCATTTTTCAATTATACCATCAAGGATGGTAATAATACCATATTTATGGTTAAAAAATACATTAAAATATTTCATAAAACTTATTTAAATTACTGGAACCATAATATATACATAATATTAATACATAAGACAAAACTAGTTCGTGATGATCAAAAAATGCCAAAATAATCTAAAAGCTTATCATTAACGCTTTATCTAATGAATAATAATCATATCTGGAAATGAATAGATATATAATACCCTTAAAAATACTTCAAGTTCATTAATAACTTATAATTTCCAATTTGGATAACTATTTCTATTTCACATGATCTTTCATACACGTATACATGTGAATAATTAATGAAAACCAAGGAAACAAATACTCCCAAATGATGAAATTGAATATAATAACTCAAAAAAAAGGCCATAAATGAACTTAATAAAATTATAATAAATCATATAAATGTTTAATAGGTTCTGAATTAAACTATTAATGAATCTAATATCATTATCCAACATATTATACACAAGTGAAGAACACTTTTGAACATAATGTATGGGATTCTCCTCAAACCTCCGTTTTTTATCCGAGTTACGATTTTACACTCATTAAACCAATGAAATACTTAATTATTATTATTTAATACTCCTATATTATGTTTTTATATTTCAAATATATTTATCTCTCTCAATTATTCTTTATTTTATGTGGTTTTACATTTTTTATAAGGTTTATTTTTCAATTCCTCCTGATAAGTTAGCCCAGTTAAAGGGTATTTCCAAATATCATACCCATTTAAAAGTACATAACATAATATTTTATATGTCACAAATATTTTTATAAAATAAAACTTATTTTCATGAAAAAATATAGTTTAGTTTTCTCTTATTTTATGTAAATAATTATGCATTGTCTTCTTTAAATACTCTTTTATATTTTCTCTTAAATAGTAATAAAGCATCTCATTTCAAAAGACTCATTGTACATGTTTTCACTTTAGTTGGACAAAATTTATGAATTAAATATAATTTATTTTTTCCTATATTTTATATTATTGGATAATTATTATTACAATATGATTTTATACAATTGATTTTACAAAATAACTCTTTTTTCCAAAGAAAAAGGGTACTTTTTCAGAAATTCCTTGATGATTTTATTATGCTGTTTTCATCTATTTTAGCACCCTCTATTCGATCTTAAGATTAATTGGGATTAATATTCTATGATATATTTTATCATTGTTTATTAAATGGTTTATTATCAGTTTTAATATGGATATACTGTCTTGATACCATTCACCATATTATTCATAATAGTTAGTGATTATGTTTATTGATGGGGAAAGTTATTTATGTTTCGTATGCATATGTTGTTTATGTTTCACCCCATTCATGTGAGTAATGAATTGGACATAGTAATGGATGAGTGGGGATCTATATATTCCCTTGATTAATCAGTAGGTCTCAAGAGAAAAACCAAATATGGGATTAGTTAAGGTCTTACCGATTTATTTTCATATATTGATTTAGCTCCGGCCTTATGAATTTATTTTCATATGTATTTGACATGGACTTGATGATATGTTTTAGATGTCCAACATTATGAATTCTATAATTATGATAATAGTAATCGATAATATATGTGTTTATTCAACTAGTATAATATCCATGGTTAAGTATTATTTTCAAGTGATTATTTATTTTGAATTATTTATTAATCTTTTATTAATTCCATAATATGGTCAAGATTATGTTTTTAAAGGCATGTGTTTTTAGTTATTTAATTTTCATTATTTCTTATATTTATATTAGATTTATCTGTGTTTATTACCCTTACTGATAATCTAGTCTCACCTCTTTACTATGTTTTATTTTTCCTTAGGATAGAATATGTATATTATGAATGAATTGTATGTATAATATTGGAGTTTATGGGTTTTTTCGAATAGAGTAAGTATTATTTTACATTAAATTTCATAATGTAAATTATTTGTTTACATTTGGGTTTCCAAATACACTAATCTTTTCAGACCTTTTGGATGCGAATAATTTTTTGTAGTATTAATGTAGTCAAGTAAGGAACCAGCTATAGGTTACTAAGGTCGAGGCGTTAACCATTTCATCACACAAATTCATTGTTTTATATTTCCAAGGAAATTAGAAAGTGTATTATGTGTAGAAGGAAGTATTTTGTCGAGATGTGTTTAGGATATACAAAAAGAATAATGTATAATATGATATTTAAGCTTCCCATTACTAATGACTCTTGTCACGAACTTTCCTAAGTGGTCCATTCATCCAATGCCTGAGTTAGCTCGTTAAAACACTAAGGCATGTTCCCAATCACCTTGGGGTGATGTGCAGTGCCAGAGAATCAGATAATACTATGTCAGAATAATTTCACTTGAAAATAATAATAATAAATAGGTAAATTAATATAAAAACTCACATGAAATATCAATATATTATATATTAATGATAATTCAAATGAGGAAAATAAATAAATACTAGGATCTGATAGATGTGAATAAAAACATTTCCCTCTACTAACCCATGCCACCCTCCCATATAGAAACGACCACCACAAGTTTCATATCCTTGGACACTATAATATATATACACCTATAAATATAGAAAGTATTAAATGGACTATATTAATTATGTAGTAAAATAAAATAACATAAAAAAACAAACAAACTACTGACATAACACCGTGTGACTCTTGGAATCAACATCAAAAAATAAATTCTCAACACTCCAAGAGTGGTAATAGATGATTCAGAACATACAACCTAAATGATATGATAAATGTGAGAAATATGTTTAGTATGAAAACCAAATGAGACCTCATGCCATGTATGAAATTTTAATAAAGTATTTATTTATTAATAGTTTGAAATACATTAATCTAAAAGGTTTTTGAAAAATAATTACAAAAAATCCAATAAAAACAAATAAAATTTTCTTTTTTATTTAATTTTAATGAACACAATCATTGAGCAACTATTTATGAGGTTGAAAATTTCTTGAATAAAACACTTTCTCAGAAAGGAGGTTTTAAAATAATTTTAAAATAATAGTTACAACACACTATAGAATACCATTATTAATAAGACTAAATAATTCTAAAAGAAAATAAAAGGTTATAAGTCTAGATAGTATAAAGTAAGGATGAAGCAAAAGAAACAAATAAAATCCAAAATTTAAATTTGAGAATTGGTGGGAAAACACACTAAGTGTTACTAAGAAATAGGATAAACCTAGATAATAAATTTCTAATATGTAGATAAAAGAGATAGAAACATGTCATTGTATATTAGAAAGAATATATATATGACCCTAGAATATATAATAGAGAGGGTGCATATCCCTTTAAGGTTCACCTGACCATGAACTCAGAGTTCCCTTGTGGTTTGAGTTATATTACCATAGAAAACAGTAAAAAAAATATCCCTAAATAATTCCTCACATTCCATAATGATATCAAAACAAATAAAAATGTAAGGTTTATTCAAACCACACATGAAACACTTTAGAAAAGTGTGTTACATTTCAAAACCAAGGTTTTTTCATTTTAAAAACCATTAAGGATTTCAAACATATTGAAAGGTTCTAACCAATACTTATAGTTCATTTTAGTTATCACATAAAGATTATTTAAAAAACCAATATTGAGAAACTAATTTAATACCTAATATCACATCCTTATTTATATATATATAAACTAATATATATCTATATTATCTGGTTTCACTAATTAACACACCCCCATGTGAATAGGTACACATTCACACACACACACAGATATATATACCAAAGTATATTTTCATAACCACTGATGTGAAACAAATTAATTTAAAAGTAACACACAATTATAAAAATATAAATTTGAAATTATCTATCATTAATTGGATTTTTTGGTATTAATTGAAATCCCAAGTAAAATTTAGGAAATAATTCAAAACACACGTTGAAATGTTATAAAACATTTCAAAACCACATAGTCCATTTACAAGGGATTATATAGTGGTTTATAAAATATCTATAAAAAATGATGTTCCAAAAGACTTTTTAAATCATACAATTCTAAAGAAAATAGACATTTCACTTGATATAAACCAAGTAAAACTTGGTTTCCCTCACAAATAGGAATATAAATAGAATTATTAATATCAATAAATACCTTAATAACGAGTTTAATGAATATGGAATAAATATTTTCTAATTTTAAATCCCCAAAGATGGAAAAAACAACTAGGAACTCAATACATTTGATAAAAGATGTACAATCCCTTGATAAACAATGAGAAGAAGACCTTGTAAGAGGATTAAAAACCCTAGAAAATAGGAACTAGAATAAATAAAAGTTTAGAGAACACATACGGTGTTCTCAATCAAGTATACACTAATTGGGGAAGGAATGATGAAGAAGGAGGAGAGGAAAGGGGAGGAAGATGACTAGAATCTCTTAACTAGGATAGTTACACATAAAATTGAATGCCAAATCAAAAAAAGTGGATTCAACGTAGAAGTGAATGACTATACCAGTTGTTACATGTCACATATAATGAAAGGGATCCCAATTTTGGGTTTTAAATGAGGCTTAGAAAAAACTGGAAAACCCAATTTTTTATTTACTAGGTAAATCACCTAGTTGATGTATGATTTACCCAAATTATGCACCATCCATGCTCCATTTAATGGGAACACAAGAATAATCCCAATATTTTCTCACACATTAGGGGAAACTGTACAAAAACCATGTGAAAGATATCTCTTAAAATATGTAGCCTACCCACATATATGTCACACATTTTTGTTAACCATGTGACAAAACCATTTGAACTGAAAAATATTTGAAAAAAAAATTAAAAATTAAAAGACCCTTCTATAACAACACAATGTTTTATCAATGAAATCTATTTATTATAATTTCTTGTAGTATAATCACATTATATCAAAATAAAAACTTTATAAATGAATAATTAATTAAATAAAAGGCATTTGTAAAAGTTAAGTAGAATATATAGATGAAATAGTAACTTGAACTTGGGAATTGTAATTTGACCCTTATAAATAGTAAACTAGAAAATTGAATAGTAATATGACCAATGAATGTATAAATAATATATATCTATCATATAAGTGAAAAAAATTATTTAATTATATCATAGTATATGTAAATAAATATTTCAAAATTTATTAATTAAGTGTGCGTATTTTTGTAAGTCATAAATGTATAATTACATTTTTATGATTAAATTAATAATTTAAAAGAAATTTTATTTTCATAAAATGTATTTATAAATTGATATTTTGATGTCTTATGATTTTAGGATAATTTTATAAGACTTTAAGTAATTTTTCAAAGTGTAATAAAATCACTTACAATTTTAAAATTTGTATTTTTCAAGTAAATGTGATTTTAATTGAAAATTAAATTACTCATATTTAAGAAAATTATTTTCATAAAATGGAGTTCATTTTTGAATTATAAATTTCAAAAAAAAATGGTGAATTTTGGGGATTTTTTTGAAATACTTGAATTTTTGTGAATAGTAAAATTCTATAATTTAAAGTATATATAGTTTTTAAGTTAAATGTACTATTCATTGATTCTTAGATGATGTAAGTAAAATTGGTTTGAACTAAAATGATATAATTAGTATATTTATTCGCAAGAATCAACACTCATTATTTTCTTGAAAAAAATTAAAAACTTATGAATTAAATAATGAGAAAACACCCATATCCTCCACTATAAATACACCTCTCACCCCCTCTTCTACTCACACCAATAAAGCTTCAACACAAGACAAAATTATTTCCAATACTCTACCCCATTCCCTCCCTTGTGTATAAGATCTCTTGTACTTATCAAAATACCATAAACCTTTACCTACGGAGGTTCTCAATAAGGATAAATCCAAGAGGAAAATCCTCTCTCATTTTCTTGTAATATCCTTTCAATTTCATTTATTTTCTTATTATATCCAAACCCCCCATCATATAAATGGAATTTTATCTCCATTATGTTTTATATACTATAATTATATCATGTTATTGGAATATCCATCATTAAACTCTTATCTCTCTCTCTCTATTTTACTTTTAAAATGGAATCATCACCCGTGATGTGTCAATTATCCGACATCATGGGCGATGAACATTCATTTTCCATAAAAACCTTCAAGGATGTTAATAATACCATTAAATGGTTTAATATATATTTTAAATTTTATTTTATAACCCTTTTTATGTTCTGGAAGTAAATTATACTTGTAATACTCAATGATAAAACAAAATGAGTTCATTGTGACCGAAAAACCGCAAAAAAAATAACGTAAAATGATCATCATTATATTATATGTAATAAAGTATCCTCATAGTATATATGAAAAACTTTTTTTGATCAATTAATATTATTTAGGATCATTAATAATATATAATAAAAATTTTGGATATTCATCATCATTTTAAAGGAACATCAATTCATGTATACAAACGAACCAATCAGAAAAACTATGAAAATGAATACTCCCAAATGATAAAATTAAACCCTATAACTCATCCAAAGGACATAAAATAACTTAATAAAACCATAATGAATTATATTACTATATAAAAAGTTTTAAAATTATTAATTAATGAATCTAATGGGATTTTACATGATATTAAATTGAAGGAATCATTCAAGCTCAAGGTATGGGGAATTGTCAAACTGAACTCCCTTATGTTGGGATTTCCATATTTCACCCCAGTTTCAGTAGGGATATTCCATAAGTATAATTTGTTTATTATTATCATACCTTTTCTCTGATATAAATTTTTTTTACTTGAATTTATAAAAAACGAAATGTTTTCCAAAATAACTCTTCTTTCAAAAAATACACCTTTTACTTCTCACTCAAGGTTGATGATTCTTATGTCATGTTTGTTATTCCACCTTTCATTTGGGATACCAATGTTTATGAATGTAATATTTATGAAATGAAAACCAATACTTTCCATGTTTTATTTTATAACCTGGATTGATATACATTTTATGTGGAATGCATGATAAAGTAAAGTTATAATGTGGGGGTGCACCAAGAATTATACAGCGTAATGTAAATGTTGTGGTGTGATGGGTGATCCCAGAATTATATAGAACTCCAATTAATTGTGTAATGTCATTTATCTCATTAGGAAAGGTTAAATATGCCTGAACATGATGCTATATTTTTCACAACTTTGTGTGGTATTTTACCACAAATACATGTTGTTTGATATTTATGCATGGGCACATTTCATGCCATCTAATTCTTTCTATCATGATTATGATGATGATGTTACGCTTATGATCACACCATTTTATATTGTTTCATGTTATTATATATCCTCTTATTGGGATTTTAGATCACCCCCATTTGATGTATATCCTCTGGTGATTACATATAGTAAGAAGATGTCAATGTATGAAAATATTCTTTACAAGAAGTAATTAAATAAATGTTTATGTTTTATTTTATAAATTTTATGTATAGTACAAATTCACCCAACACACCAAACCTTTGGATCCTTATTGTTTAACTCTTTTATTTTTTTTTATCCTTAAAATGATATAATAATCATGTAAGAAAACATGGGTTGCTATAGTTGGTATGAGACGATGGTTTAGTTAATCTGGAAATTAGGAATAGAGAACGTTAGTGAAATCTCTTAGTATGAGACTAAGTATAAGTGAGAACCCAAGAAGCATTGTTTTAGAAAATGATAAACATAGGGATTCGAGAAGATATTCCATTATAATTAAATTAAAAATAGAACAAATATTTTATTCATGAGTTTTTTACTTATGTTATGTTGTAACCATTGTATTTCAAAAAATAGGACAAACATAGAGAAATCAGGACAACAACCCGTGTGACAGGCAATAGAGCGATTTCCCAAATGAAATTCCAAATGATTTGGGAGGTGGAGTTCAAAATTTCCTAGGGATTATTACCCATATATCTTATGTTATTAACAATAACTTGAATAATGTGGAACATAATCCTTCACCTAATGGGGAGATACTAGCTATTTTGTGCTTTTTAAAGCAATGACCACCAACGTTAAGTGGATATTCTAATCCACTAGTTGTTAAAAACATTGGGTTAACTCTAAATACAATAAATTTCATATTCATTACTGTTATAAGATGGATAAGGTGACTCTGCATGTTTACTGCTTATATGGAGAGGCCAATAAATGTTGGGATTTGATTAAAAACACCAAACTGACTGACGAAATTGAAGAGATGGAGTGACAATACTTTAAGGTAATGTTTCCTAAAAATTATTTCCCTATGACTCTTCAAACAAATATGGAGAGAGAATTAATAAAATGAAGAAAAAGGAAGGATAGTTAGTCATTACTTATAATGAAATATTCACATGGATTTCAAGGTATGTTTTAGCTGTTGTTATCAATAATGATAGCAAAATTAATAGATTATTTAGTGGTTTAAAAATAAACATTCAAATGCCTCTTTTAATTATAGTCTTTGGAAGTTATTAATCTGTTGTTCAATGTGTTTTAAAAGTTGAGATGGAGGTAATTGAATGATCCCATGGATATGGTGATAAGAAAAAAAAGTTTGAGTTTTAAACGGGATGATCTAATGAGAATGGTGGAAAGAAAACTGAACAACCCAGATGTCAAAAATGTAGGAAGAAGAATCTTGGGAACTACCCCAAAGGGATAGGGAAATGATTCAATTGTGGTAGATAATGACACCAATCTAATGAATATTTAAAATAAACAAGGAATTAAGAAAATGTGGTGGATGAAAGGAGAGCATGACCCATTGTCCAATGAGACAACTATTGGGAGGAAATGCACTATGAAATCTAGTGCACTAAACCTCGAGTACATGAGGGTAATTAGAGCCAGAAACCACCAAAGAAAAAAGAGAAATAAAAGGATTATTACATAACTACTGTGTAAGTGAATTAAGATAATGAAGCAATACAAGGTACACATCCTATTCACTCAAGAATGGAAAAAAATCTATTTGATTATAGTTCTAAAAATTCCTTTATATATTTCATGATTTATAGAACTATTGAATTGAAGCCCTGAAACTTTGAAGTAGAGATATCAGTAAAATCACTATGTGGTCCAATAATTTCATCCCATGTTTTGGAATATTCTAATATTGGCATATATGAGAATTTTCTTCGAGAAAATATTGTAATAATTCCCTTGGTGGAATTCAACACTATAATGGGTATGGATTGAATTTATTTATATAGATAACATATAAATTGTCATAAAAAAAGTATTTTCATATTCAGAACCATCCCTTGATCCTCTAAAAATGTATGGAAGATCATGAATCCCCTTTGAAATATACTTCAATGGTGTGGGTGTTGATTCCAAGTTAAGAATCATACCTCACTCAAATGGTTAAGTCAAAGGAAGGTATCAACCTTGGGGAAATTCCCATCGTGAGGGAATACATTGATGTATTCCCTAAAGAGTTACATAGACGACCCCCATATGAGAAGGTATAACCCTCAACAGAACTCATACCTAGAGGTACTCCTATGTTAATGGGTCCCTATAGGATAGACCCCATTGAACTACATGAGTTAAAGAAGTAGCTACATGAACATTATTGAAAAGGGTTCATATACCCTAGTGCATAACCTTGGGGTGCACCAATGATATTTTTCAAGAATAAGGATGCATAAAGGCGACTATGTTTCGATTATCATGAACTCAAAAAAATCAACAGAAATAACGTGTATCCTCATCCAAGGATTTATGACTATTTCCACCAGTTGCGAGGATGTAAGTACTTCTAATAGGTGGATCTTCATTCTAGATATCACCTACTAAAGGTGAAGAAGGAAGATATTCATAAGGTTTCCTTCTATATAAGGTATGGAAACTATTATTTTTTGTGATTCCCTTCAAAATTACTAATTCACCTTCAATCTTCGTGGATTTGATTAGTAGATTATTTATAAATTACCTCGACCAATTTTAGTTAGTCTTTATTGATGATATTATCATATACTTCAAAAGAAATGAGAAACATGAAGATCATATATGGTTTGTGTTGAAGATATTAATGAAGAATAAATTTTATGATAAGTTCAGAAAGTGTGAATTTTGGATGCCACAAGTCACATTATTGGGAAGGTGATCACACGTGAGATAATTTCTATGGCCCTTAAAAAACAAAGGCAATTGAGGAATGGAAAAGAAGCTCTCTTGTCATAGAAATATGAAGTTTTCTTGGATTGGAAGTTTACTATTGACATTTTGTGATAAATTTCTCATGATTTCCAAGACCTCTAACTATGTTAACAAGGAATGGGGTAAGTTATGTCTGGATGAAAGAATGCAAGGGAGGATTGAAGGATATAAAGGAGAGGTAGATCACTACACCTGTACTCAAATTATCAACAAGTGTATAATGTTTTATGATATGCAGTGATTATTTAATGACAATATTGGGTTGTTTACTAATGAAAAATGGTAATGTGATAGCCTATTCCTTATAGAAGTTGAATATCCAAGATAAAAAATATCCTACACATGATCTAGGGTTGGTAGTTGTTATCTTTGTGTTGAAAATACGATGAAATTGTTTCCATTGGGAGAAGTGTGAGATATATACATATCATAAGAGTCCCAAATATATATTCAAATATAAGGGTCTTAATATTTTCCAGTTAATTTGGTTAGATCTCATTAAGTATTACAACTAATCAATCCATTACCACCCTGGTAAGGTAAATATGGTGGAAGATACTCTATGTAGAAAGGATCCTACATCTTTATCAATGATGATAAATGAGAAAGATCTAATATTATTAGACTTACAAAGGATAGAAAAGGGACTAATTAATGGAATAAAATCATAAATTCTATATCAAATTATTTCTCAAACTTCCTTTGTGTTGAAAATAAAGGATTCTCATATAAATTATGTGGAAATTCAGAAAAGGGTGAAAGATACCTGAAATGGGGGATCCTATGAAATCAAGATCAATGAGGATGGAGTTTTAGGATTTTGGTCATGACTTTGTGTACCATATAACCAAGAGATAAATAATTATTTTTTAAATAATGTACATATTTAACCTTATATATTCACCTAGGGAGCACAAAGATGTATCAAGATCTTCAGGAGAACTTTTGGAGGGACAACATGAAAAAGGAGATCAATGGATTTACATCAAAGTTCATAGTATGTCAGTAAGTGGAAGATGAATAGAAAAAGTCTAAAGGGATGATGCAACAATTACCCATAAAAACATGGTAATGGGAAAATATCACCATGGAATTTTCCACTATACTTTCAAAGATAGCCAGAGGAAAAATGCTATAAGGGTTATTGTGGATCGTCTTACAAGGATAGCTCATTTTATCGCAATTGAAGAGGAATTATCGTCAAATAAAAATGAAAGGATATATATCAAAGAAGTAGTAATTATGTATGGTCCAATCTATGTGGACTAATCATACACTAGAATAAATGTTGAGAGCATGTTCTATGGACTTCAAAGGAGGATCGGACCTACAACTTCCACTGGTTGTATTCTCCTACAATAATAGTTTTCACTCCAGCATCCAAATGGATATATATGAACCCTTTTATAGGGAAATGTGTAGAACATCAGCATGTTGGGATTAATTTACTAAATATTGGATTCTGGGACATTAAATGGTTGAAGAAAGGGCTAGGAAGGTGAAACAAAATTCAACAGAACATCAAATAAACCAAAATTCTTCAAAATATCTATGAATAAAATCATCGATGGGACCTTGAGTTTAAATTTGGATACATTGAATTCCGCCAAATATCACTATAGAAGAAATTTATGAGATTTGGGATGAAAGGAATGATATTCCCTAGGTACATTAGCCCCTTTTAGATTCCTGGTCATGTAAGAGATGGGGCCTATCAACTAGCACTTCCACCTACCAAGAAAATATTACATGATGTATTCTATGTATCCCTTTTAAATATGTCCATACCAAATCTTTCACATGTACTAACATCAGAGTTGGTACAGTTGGAGAATGATCTTTCTAACGACTAGTATCCAGTGAAGATATTGGATCATAGAGATAAAGTTCTACACAATAAGAATACTCACCTGGTCCTAGTACCTTGGTGGATTTTATCAATGAAATCCCCTTATAATAATTTCATATAGTATAGTCACAAAAAATCACAATAAAAACATTGTCAATGAAGAATTAATGAAATAAAAGGCATTTCTAAAAGTTAAGGAATATATACCGATTAAATGGTAACTTGACATTTGGAATAGTAATGTGACACTTATGAATAGTAAATCGACCAAATGAATAGTAACCTTACCAATTAAATTATAAATAAAATTTATCCATCATATTAGTGAATAAATGATATAATTATATCATAGTATAAGTAAATAAATATTTTGAAAATATTTAATTAAGTGTTGGTATTTTTTGAAGTCATAAATATTTAATTACAATTTTATGATTAATTTAAAAATTTAAAAGAAAATTTATTATAAAAAAAGTATTAATAAATTAATATTTATATGTCTTATTATTTTATAAAAATTTTATGAGACATTATGAAAATTTTCAAAGTGTTATAAAATCAGTTATAATTTTAAAATTTGTATTTTGCAAGTAAATGGTGATTTTAATTAAATATTAAATTAGTCATATTTAGAAAATTATTTTCATAAAATGGAGTTCATTTTTAAATTATATATTTCAAGAAATTTTTTGGTTAAATTTTTGTAATTTTTCTAAAAAACTTTCATTTTTATAAATAGTAAAATATGGTAATTTACGATGTATATACATTATAAGTAAAATAAACTATTAACAGGATCATGGATGATGTAATATCATTTTTTCTGAACTCACATCATCAAACTAATATATTTATTTTCATGAATTAACATAATTTCTTGTCTTGAGAAAAATAATAAACTAGTGAATTAAATAATGAGAATACACCGATCTCTTCCACTATAAATACCTCCATCACCCATCTTCTCCTCACACCTCTCATGATTTGAGATATTCATAAATTCTTCTCAAAACCCTTCCATTGTATCTCCCCCATTTCTAGGACCTATTTTTCACATCAAAACACCAATTACATTTCTTGAAGGAGGTTCTCAAGTTGGATAATTTCAAGAGGTAAATCCTCTCTATTTTTCTTTTAATTTATTTTAAATTTCATTTATTTTATTATTCTATTATAACCTCCCTTCATCCAAATGGAATGATAACTAGAGTATGTTTGAATTAATGTAATTATACCATGTTAATTGAATATCATTCATTAAACCCTTCCCTCCCCTCCTTTATTTTAAAAATGAAATCGTTGTCCTTGATGTTTAAATTTACCGACATCATGGGTGATGTCCTTTCATTTTCAGTAACCACCTTAAAAGTTGTTAATAAGAACATTAAATTGTTTAAAATATATTTTAAATTTTATTTTATAACACTTTCTATGTTCAATAAATAATGTATACTCATAATACTAAATGATAAAACAAAACGAGTTTGTTGTTATTTAAAGACCACTAAAATTAACCTAAAATGATCAGCATTAACATTTATCTAATGAATAATCCCCATGGTATGAAAAAATATATTTTTTAATATCATTTATTCTTATAGAGGATCATTAATAACATACAATAACAATTCTGGATATTCATCCTCATTTTAAATGAACTTCCATTCATGTATACAAACTAACCAATCAAGAAAAATATGAAAATGAACACTCCCGAATGATGAAATTAATATCACTAACTCATATAAAGGACCATAAAAAAATAATAAAACCATAATTAATTATATTAATTTATAAAATGTTCTATAATTTTCAATTAATCACTCTAATTTGAATATATAGTACATTAAAGTGAAAGAATCATTCAGACTCAAGGTAAGTGGAATTCTTGAAGCCAACTCTCTTCTTTTGGGTTTTCCATATTTCACCCCATTTTCATTGTGTATATTAATTATATAAAATTTATTAATAATTATATTACATTTTTTGAGATATAAACGTTTTTAAATTGAATTTATTAAAAACAAAATGTTTTCCAAAACAACTCTTCTTAAAAAAATACATTTTACATTCTACTCAAGGTTGATGATTCTTATATCAAGCATGTTATTCACTAATTTATTTGGGAAAAAAAGTATATGAATGTAAAAATTATTAAATGAACCCCATTCCTTTTCATGGTATATTTAACGTCTGATATTGTTATAGGTTTTATGTGGCATGCAAGATAATTTAAATGTTATGATGTGACGGGTGCACCCCGAATTATATAGGGCAATGTAAATTTTATGATGTGACTGGTGCACCAAAAATTATATAGCACTCAAATGTGTTGGGTAATGTGATGAATCTCATAAGGAAAAGTGATACATGGGTGAACATTATTCTATCCTTTTCCACAAATATTTTTGTTAGTTTAGTACTAAGGCACGATGTTTCATTCGTATGCATTGGCACATTCCATGCCTTTATATAATCATTCTTCTCATGATTATGATGAAGATGTTATGATTATGCTCACCCCATGTTATAATTTTCATATTATTATATATATTATTACTAGGATTATAGATCATCCCTTTTTGATGTATATCCTCAGGTGATTATATGTACTAAGAATATTTCAAGGGCTAATAAGATGCTAGAGAGGATGAAGATAAATATATGTTTATGTTTACTTTTTTAAATGTTATATATGGTCCTAATTCTCCAAAGAAACTAATCCTTTGGATCCTGATTGTGTAACTATTTTATATTTTTAATCCTTAAAATGATTTAATAATCATGTAAGAAAATAAGGGTCTATATACAATCCTTTAAAATAATTACATAATTAAGTAATTAATATTTGAAGGGTTAGGGTGTGATGATTCTAAACCATTGGGTCCTAGAATTATGATATTACTTGTGATATGTGATTATTAAAGTTTAAATATGTTTAATATATATGTTTAAACTGTCTCATTGTAGTTTGTATCAAACTAGTGTTTAAGTTATATTAGTAATTAAGACTTGAATCATTAGTGAAAATCCTAGGGATAAGTATAAATAAAGGAAAACATATTAATTTTTTTAAATTAAATTCTGTGAGGTTTCCTTCTAATGAAATAACTATTTGGATACAAAAAATACATGCATGTATTACAAAAGATACTTCTGGGGTTAATAATCCCTAGAAAAGTTTAGTTGGGTATTAAGTTTAACTTTACTCGATACAAAATTGGTGGGCCAAACTAAACCCCAAGTTTCAAACTCACAAGAGATCTGATTGGTTTGGTTAATTAGTTATGTTAGATAACTTAATAGTAAAATAATAATGGGCAACATATATTGCAACCTATAAAATTAATAAGTCATTGAATATAATCCAGTTATGATCTATTCATTATATGGTAATATTTTTTTATATTTTAATTATTGTTGAATTTAATATTTTAAATAAAAAATTTACTTTATTTTAGTAAATGTTTTGAAACAAGATTAATCAAGCTAACAATGTGTGTGTGGTAGATGAAATTATTTTCTCATTGAGAGTCTAAATATGATGGGATCTAATGTTAAAATCATTAATCATTTCTCACCCAACTATCTCATGTAACTAAAAATAACACGAACCATTTTCAGTATCCTAATTCACATAGAAAAGATCAAATTTTATCGAGTCTTTCGATATATAATTATTGAGTAATGTATAAATGAAAATATAGATTACATTTGTTCATTCTATAGTACTTGGACCATTAGTTAGTTGTTTCAATTATTTATCAATTAGAGAGTGAATCTTAACTATGGTATAACCTCATCAATAATAAAATGCAAAAATAATTTTTTTGTATATGGAATAAGAAATGTTCTAGAAAATATTGTTTACAATTTTTTTTATGAAATATTCACATAAAAATGGACAAAGAATTATTGGATATGAAATAAAAGGAGGACACATACATTATTACCTATGAGTTAAGAATCATAAATTTCAAAATATCTGTATACAATTTTATTACAAAAAATGAAAATAGGGTAGATTGATTATTTATTGGCCTAAAAAAGTTCTTTAAAATACATCATCTATTGGATACTTTTATAACCCATCGGAAATTTGTCACTATTCAAATAATGTGGAAATTGAAACTAGTGACTATCATTATTATCATTAATATTGTGATAAGAAAATTAAAATATAGTTTCATAGAAAATTTCATGATGGGGAAAAATTAAGCACTGACTTATAAAATATTTGGGAGGAAGTTCCCATTAAATTATCTCAGAGGATCAATAATATAAATTAAATGTTGTAATGTAGGAAATCATGCTCATAATTTTCAGATAAATATAAAGAGTTCAATTAACACAATAATGGATAAGAAGACCCCAATTAATGCACCAACCACACTCTAATACTTCAAATTAATGGTTTTTGGTAATTTCAAAAATCAATTCCCCTTTCCATGGGTTAATGAGGATAATAGGCACCAAAAAATCTTAGGCCATCTGAACAAGGAAGAGCCTATTCATTCAACACTATTGAAGTTGTCTTCGAAAATGAAATTTAGAATGACGTGCTTATTCTAAATATAGTTCTATAAATATTTTATTTATTTATGGTTATTTGAATTATTTTATATCATTAAAATCCTAAAATAATATTTATTTATGATGTCTAACATTATATATTGAATAACCAATTAAAACACCTGGTAGTTGATGGAACTTGGGGTGTAGCAGAAGAATGAATAGCACACAATTAAAAATTTTGGTTTTTAATACATGTTGAAAACCATAAATACATGGGATCCCTTTCTCATATTTATAAAAGGAAATCATGTAATTAAATTTAATCATGATAAATAAAATTAAATGAAATCATAAATAGTAAGGTTTTTGATTGAATTCATTGGTTTTATTCACTGACCATTGATGTGTCATGGATAAATGATTCCAACCTTGGAATCCTATAAATCATACACATGGGATCCTCCTTTTTTGTGTCATTGATATACATTTCCCGAGTGCTAGTGTAGAAAATCTAATAGCTTTAAAACACCACTTCGACCACCTAAAGAACACAGACTCAATTAAGAATGCAGGATCGATCCAACCTTGTTCTTTCTTCAGATTCTTCCTATAAAAATTTTCAAGGAGAAAAGAGGAGAAATTACTTCACCAAATTCAAGAAAAATGTGAATCTTATTATTAAAGAGGCTAAAATGATCTTTTATACTAAGGTTATACATTCCAAAATAAAATTTTTATCCAGGGAAAGTCAAAAAACATTTTAGACTTTTTAACCCATGTATGACTTAATAAACATTTGATAAATGTCAAAAATATTTTATCACACTCTTGTAACACTATAAAACGTTACATGATAAAATATGAACCATTTACTCATCCCATGAGCTCCCCAAAAAATTTAACAAACCTCAAACATCCTATGTTTATTTTAAAAATTATATTTTCTCATATTCACATTTATGTTCAAACAACTTGTGAATACATTGAGAAATAAATTCAATACTCATTTTTCTAATATTTAATAATATTATTGAATTCTTTTTACTTGCGATCGGCCATACATAGACGTTCAGCAGCCCCTGCAGATGGGGTAACTTCATCTTAAACTCGTATTCATTAGAATAAGTTGAACTTGTTGATGAACTTATTGTGTGACCCTCTAGGTATTTATTTCGATAGTAATGAGTCCAAACCATAAATGAAGGGAAGATTTTAACAACCCATCATAGCCCCTAAACAGATAAATAATGTCATAGTTATGACTTCCTTCTCTAAAAAATTACCGTGTAATATAATATCTTCATCTTATGATATCTCATAAGGAAATATGCATAATTATGTCAAAATACTTTTATTTCTTTATATATTTCATAAACTTACTAGATGGACATGCCTTCTTGTACCATGGCCACGAATTTATTAATTTTGGACAATTTCGGTTAGCCTGAGACCACACTATCTCTTTCCTAACATGAAAGAGTGAAATTCTATCTTGATCATTGAACCAATTCCATAACACCAAATGATGCACCCAACACAACTTACCACTCCATGATTTTATTGTCATGGTTTTATCTTAGGATAAAATTGGGTGATCAAATTTCAAACACCGATAAAGATCTCAATTATGGTGACCAATACACATGTTCATTGATTGGAACAACCAATGACAGCCGAAGCATGTGGTGTTCTTATTGGAAGCTATGTCCTCCTGATCTCACTAATAGAGATGATCAAGTTAAAACTTCATGAGGAGAAGTCACAATGCTTATGAGACACTATCACATGATAGCCAGAAATCATATGTTTACTATCAGTATGATGTATCTAGATCATAAGATATATGTTTAAGATTACTATCATAGTATCTACAGGTTCTAATTATAGCCAAGAACTACTATATACATTTGATACTACATGTAATCTTAGGACATTACCATGTAAATAGGGGATTCATAAATACCAATACTATTATAGTAAGATTAATCATGTGTATATCAAAATATATACATGTAATGGTAATCCAAATTACTGTTCATGTTGGGTATAGGGAACCCTATATTAAAACACTCCGTCTTTCACTAGATCCAACTACTGATGATCCTTAATATCTATCACATGATTAAAATCATGTTTCTACTAGGTAATGACATTATTTTTTGTCACTGCCAAATCTATGTTGCATGTCTATTATTATATATTCAACCTCTTCTACATGATTAAAACTGTTCAAGAGATGTAATCCCCATCTGTATACATTATTTCATTTATACAGACATGAAATATTCGCTAGTAAGAGTATCATAATTTACATTATGATAATACTTAACTTACTAGTGAGAGTCTTATAATGGGAAAAATGGTGCCTATTTTTCACTGCTTCTTAGCAACATTAGAATCCTCAACATACTTTTTATTTGTAGATATGGATACCACTAGCTTGATTGAGATTTTCATTCTCATTACCTTAGCCTAAATGCAATATTAGACCACATTGATCCAAGGAATACTTGTTTGTGTACACATGTAACTAGTGTCCCTTCCACTCCACATACCAGGTATATATATTATATACATTATTAAGTAAAATTGGATAGTTATAACATATACCCTATAGTTATCCTGGTTACAAAGGATATTTTCCTAATTTAAATTATATCTTGGAAATATAAATTCTTATACATTTCATGGAATACATGATAGATCAATCAATAAAGCATATAAAATTCAAATAACTACATTAATCCCCTCTTATGTCATGTAAATTTCTATATGAGGATGTATATTTTATGTTACACTGGTAATAATTATCCCTTTAATTTTCCAACTTGTATTTTTCAATACTATGCCAGTATATGTATGGTTGAACATTTCAAAGAAACCAATAGGTCTACTGAGTAAATATTATTCCATTGAAATCTGGTTGCTACATTAAGTAATTCTATAGAGTGTTATTTTTATCCTCTTCTTAACTAAGTATAAGACCAATAGCTATTTTCCATTTGTTAAAAGAAGTATTTTACTTGGAAAACTATGGAACCCCCACTATCTCCTAGTAAACATATGAAAAGATTCATTCCAAATGAATTTTCTGTGATCAAGTTAATTATTTTAATCCTAATATGCATTTCAGTAACCTGAATCCTTATTGTAATTCTATGATATAACCATCGATTTTTGGTTGTTTCATATAAACGACTTCCATGATTGGTGGTCTTAGCATCCAATTATAAAAAAATGATCATAAAAATCAGATATGAAATGTAAAATTATAATTGATTTAGGAATAATGGCTTATTATAACTAATCAAGATCTATTGTTATCACACTTGTACCTTCCATATATAGTCTCATTTGAATACCCATCATAGTTTACAAATTAATAATCCTTTTATACTGTGATACATGGAATACATTAATGAATTTTAATTGATCTTGTAAATCATAGCTAATTTCCATATACTACAAAATTTTAGGAATATGTATTCTCCTTGAGTAATGTATCACTGTCTACAGTTATTATAAAACCATCCCCATGGTTTTATTTTTATTATACAGTATGTGTCATTGGGACATTCTTTTCCACATGCTTTTGTGGAACTTATTCCTATGAAAACTACTTGTGCAGCATTTGAATTGAATAACCCATGTCAATGTCTCTCCCATTATCTTAAGTAAATATGTTAACCCTCTTATAAAAACATAAACTATCACTTGAATATGACTTTTCTATCATATATATTTCATCAATATCCTAAAAAAGTTGTAGGATAATTACATGATGTGGATATTATCTTTCACTTGATACAATTTTATTTATATCCTTAACAAAATATTTTCATCTAATCAAATTATCTTATGAAATAATGGATTTCTATCATACTATAACTCATTTGATATTCATTTTTCATGATAGCTGACATATGGTGATGGGAAAAACTAGGTTGTTTTCGGAGGATGTTTTAAAAATTAAAGTATCTACACTTCATGAATTTTAACATTGATTATCCTTTTACTTATATCATGAATTTGATGTGAATAAAGAAATTTTTCTTTAGGAATTTATCCACACTTCATTTAATTGATCAATGTTAACAAGTAAGACTCATAATCAACCATCATTATTATCATTATAGCTTTTATGTGTATAAGGTAATGTGAGTTTAAGAATAACTCAACACTACATTGTATTTATCGATCATTGCATTGTCAAGATATTCTTCAATAGAGTTTCTTGAATCCTCTTATATCTTCGGAGTAGGCATATATCATATATAACTTTCACATTATTTAATAACTTAAAAGAATCTTATAAATTATACTTACCACTATCATACCCATGGAATATTTTACTCTCTCTATATGAACTAGTTATGAAATATTTGTGGACTACCTTTATTTATAAGGGTTTATTTGTCCAACACTAATTACATAAGATTGTCAATATTACCTATGGTCTTTAACTCCAAAGAGTCTAAATCCATACTGGGTATATATTTAAAAACTGTTTAGTTTTTCTTGAAAAGGTTTTATCTTTCCACAACTGTGAATATAAGTATTACACTTTATATTCATCATGTATTTCCAATGATATTAAAAACACAAATAAAATTTATTACATAACCAAAATTATGTCTAATTTTTTTCAAAGGACTTGTGATTAAAATATTTTTGTATTAAAAGGTAAACTAGAACAATTTACATTATAATTAGAAGTTATGTGTTTCTCTCTAATGACTTGGGAACCACCTTGACTTAATATCTTGGAGAACAGACCTTACATTTAATAATGTTTCTTTTCATAATTGGTTACTATATTTTTATACACATATTCTAATGTTCTGAACCTGTATGCAACTAAACCTTTCCGTAAGCCCGATTGCCCATATGTCCTCAAGCACGTCTCCCCAAACACTAGAGGTTGGAGACTTGTAGTTTGGGACTAGGGTATTTCTGTGAGGAGACTATTCCTCAACACCATAGTGTAGTATAATGGATATACAATAACAGATAAGTAGAATAAGTAGTTATCAATCGTTCAATATAAAACATCCAAGATAGATATAAACAAAAATCCAATGGGAATATCAAAAAATGATGATCACAGATGTCATGTCATGTCAACAAAGAATCAAAAACTGGTATCCCTACAACTATACAATTCATGTAACAAAATAAAAAAATAATAAAACTATCCCATATAGCATCATGTGCTTCAGATTGGCCCTATGCTCTCCGACTCTTAAGTAGTAATCAGAATCCTATAGCAAGGTGCTTTCCCTTGTCTGTACTCATAGTTTTATAATCTATCCACAAACCCAATGATGTCTTATATAGGGTGTGAGGTATAATCCCAATAATCAATCACCGAATGTTATAATTCTATCCACTTAGTAAATATATAATAAAAACATTGTGAAAATATTTGTAGAATATGTAACAGAAATAATGAAATTAAATAACCTGTAAGGGTCAATGTTCCGATAGACACTCATCCACTACCACCTGCTTAGACTTAGTTGTATTAGCTCTAAATAAATAGTTATTTCTGTGTAAAACTATAATCAAGTTAATTTAATTAATAAGTCTCATACCTGTAATGCATCCCAACATTCAACATATATATATGTGATCAAAATATGTCTAAACAATTCATTTATAAGTCATAAGCCGCTGATCTAATCTAAGATTGTGCTTTGGATTTAAATATTTATTATATAAATCATATAATTAATTATTAAATTTAGAACCTGATCCCATCCTTTGAATTACTCATTTTTAATCTAGGTATTTCTCCAAGTGTAATATGAACCAAACACTTTACATGTCTGTCTATGGAGATCCTCATCAGAAAATAAGTATTGCACATGGTCTGGTATTACTTCACCATTCACTATGTTTGTCCTTGGCGGTCTGCTAATGGATCCCACGTGTTACCCATGGTGTATATAGTCTACTTCCTTATAAGTATGTCCTTGTAAATCCATATTTTACATTCAAGAATAACTTTGTTATATATTGTATCATCCCTCTGATTCCAACTTTGGTAGTGTACTAAGGAGTCCAAGTATCACTTCGGTGTAAGAAATGAAATATCCAAATGAGTTAATCCATAGCCTCTGTAAATGACCCCATGTGTCAACCAAGGAGTATAATAAATATTAAATCAATATCATCTAACCATGCCAAGGTTGTCACTATGATCATTTCATTTAAATCTCACGTCATAATGTAGCTTAAGGCGTGGGCCAAGATTAATAGTCTTAGCCTTTTATTTATCTCACATGGGCGTACCAATATCAAATAAACTCATGATTAACATAAAATTATATGGAAATATCTTAGGGTCATGTTCATTACATCCCCTTTCTTTAATCAATTAAATTACAATTATAATTAATTATTAAACAACCCATGGAAATGGGTAAATGATACACCAAAAATGTATCCAAATTCCAAGTCCACCCATGGTGGTCCAATTAAATAAACAAAACACCCAAGGGGTGGTTTGATTTAAATTTTCTTAACCTTTAATCATTATCAGTGGTGTCATTAATTACATTGGTCCTGCCTATCCCTTTTATACAAGTCCTAAATACCATTTCAAGGTGGTCACTCTGATAATTGGGAGTGTGGTACACCAATATATATATATATATATATATATATATATATATATATATAAACACCTCCACTTTAAAGAAAATGCATGAGACCTCCAAGAGTAGTTCCATAGTGGATTCCTCATCTAGCATCGACTCCTTATTCAAATTATATTGGAAAAAAATATAGAACGACTGAAAACCCAAAGTAGATTCAATGAGATAAACGAGTATTGATTCCTAGTATGGATGGAGAAATGGTAAAAAAAGCCTAGATTTTGGCTTTATATAGAGATCCCTATGTACAGAGTCTTCCCAACATTGGAGAAGATGAAAATAAGTTTTTTTATAAGATTAATTATGGGTAAAATTATAATTTCAACAAAAATACTGGGCCACACGGTTGAAAATAAATTACTCCAACCACATGACTAATACTATATGAAGGGGAAAATCATATGGTTTGTACACATAGTTTGACTAGATATGCATAAACTATGTCTCATCCCACTATCAAATACTAAAAACGGTTCCTCACAGGCTTGATCCTCAAATCTCTTGGTTTTTCAAATGGTGTAGGCTCCCCCTACTCTCTTCCTAGCCATTAATGGTCCTAGGTAACCATGTGGTCTTAGCCATTAGGTTTCTAATAATAGTTCAACAAGCCTACTTCTTCCCAAAAGTCTAGTTCTGGGCTCTAAAAAAGTCATAGACACCCCTGATGGCTCTATGAAATCAAAGGCCATTCACATTAGGTCGTATTTATTCATTTAAACCAACAATAGATAGAAATAAAAATATTATACACGTCAAGAAAACTATGTTCTTACAAAATCTACCCTTAAATAAATTCATCCCTGAATTTAACTTCCCTTGGTGGTGAAGCATAATCTGAGAATAAATATGGCCACTATGCTTATACATTGGCCTCCAAAACCCAGGTCTCATCTTTAATGTGGTGTTATTTCATAACACCCATACAAGAGGAACTGAGTGGCCTCAGGTAACCTTCATACTATAATCCAAAATATGAATAGGTTCATCCTAAAAGGAAATATCTATCTGTAACTCAACCTAAAATTGCTGAAAATCATGAGATGTGTTTGAATCATAATGGAATACTTGAGATTCACGAAAGACATCATGCATGGATTTGTACCTCTGGGGTAATTGTAACTGATATTCTATCAACCCAAATCTATCTAGAATATCAAATGGTCTCACATAACACAAAGAATGTTTTCCTTATCTCCTAACCTCCTATGTCCCTAGACTAAATGATACACAAAAAAATAACCAATCCCTGACCTCGAACTCTAGAGTCCATCTGTGGCGATCAGTGTAAGATTTTTTTCATGACTATGCAGTAGCCACCCACTTGTGAATCAATTACTATTGCTTTGAAGTCACCTGAATGAGTTGAGGTCTAAGAATAAAATTCCCTCCTATATCTAACTATCATAGGGTGATTGTAATGGCCTACTATAAAGATGCTCACAATTTCATGTATGTAATGTATCTTAAATGATATTATTTTAGGTGAATATACCCCAGGGTATATGAATCTACCAAGAGCCCCCCAAATCTAATACCCATGGTCATAGCCCGTCCTCAAGAACTTGTATCATGTACTATGAAAGAAAATCAATCTAAGGGGTGGTATTATGTGCTCATAAACACTTGTGTACAAAACTAACTCTTCAATCCTAACAAAAACCATGATGTAAATCAAGAGTACCTATTTGCAATGATTATATATGGGTCCCCGACAATTCATACCATCTCATCTATATAAAAACTAAAAAGATCATCTACTGAAAGGTTCTTCTTGATAGGTAGTAAATGAGTAACCTTTGAGAACCTATAAAAACAATCCAAATGGCATCATTGCCTCTCAGTGAACTCCGTAACCCGATCAATAAATCCATCACAATGACATACAGCCTACACTCAAGAATGGGTAACTACTGTAAACATCTGTATAGTTACTGGTGTTCCACATTCTACTACTTAAAAGCGAAAAAACTCATGACCAAACTAGAAAAAACCACTTTTCATACCCAACCCCTAGTATTGGTGATGAAAATCCTGATACATCTTGGTGACACATGGGTACACTTACCAAGATGATACTTGAAACACCCGAACTTACTTCTCATGCATGTTTGCTAAAACTCATACATGATCTTGTACCCAAAAAATTTCATTCTTACCTATGGTCCAATCAGGAGGAGGGTCCACAGCTTCTAAACTCTCCCACAAGACTAGGTCCTTAGAATCAGATAGCTACCTCATTCTCAATCTATCTAGAATAGTAGAGATCACAACTAAGGATGATAAAAATTTATTCTTGTAAATGTCTTGAACCTCAAATAGAATCTCAGAGAAAAAATAAATAAGATAGAACTCATTACTTTCTTAATCAAATACATGTTTCTGATTCCTCATACTCAATGCATCAACCACTGCATTTCCCTTCCTAGGAGTATAGGCAAGCTAAAATATTAAAGATTGTCAGTATTCCAACCACCTTAACTGCCACAGATTCGTATCATACTATGTAAATATATACTTGATGCTTTTGAGGACCATAAAAATGAAAAATGATCTTCAATTGAGTAATTTCTCCAACAGTGCAATGCATGGACAACTGCATCTAATTCAAGATCATGCATCAAGTAGTTCCTCTTATATTAAATCAACTATAGAGACCTGTATGCTATGACTCTATCCCCTTGTATAAGAATCGATTTTAGAGAGATTCCTGATGCATCATAGTAAAAACTAAAAATCCATCATATATGTGAAAAATTCAGTATCAGCACCAAATTCAATATTTCTTTCATCTCATGAAAGGCTGAATCATACACATCTGACTATAAAAACATCAAACCATTCTTAGTCAAGCCCCTCAATGATGTATCTATGTCTGATAAGTACTATATGAAATTATTTTAATACCTAAAGAATTCCCAGTAACTTATTATCTAAAATATTTTATTGGGACGATCCTAGGAAACAACAACTCTCACCTTCTCTCGGTTAACTCATACTCTTGTCTATTAGATAATGGAATAGGAACTGAATCTGATCTATATAGAAGTAGAACTTTTTTAGCATAGCAGATAACTAATGCAATCTTAGTGTATCCAATATGATCTCAAGATTTTTTTCAAGTTCATTTCGATTGTGAGAATACTCTAATATATCATTTATGAATACTATGACAAATGAATACAGATAGGGATGAAAAAATCTGTTCATCGATTCCTAGAAGATTATTGGAGAATTTTTGAGATCGAACAATAAAACAAATACTCATATAGATCATAAAATATAAGAAAATATATTTGAGGTATGTATGATGTTCTAACTTTTACCTGATGATAACCAGATTTCAAGTCAGTTTTCAAGAACATAGAAGCTCCTCCGAGAGAATGAAAAAGAATATCCATCTACAAAAGATGATACCGTTTCTTAATTGTCATCCATTTCAATTTCTAAAAATCCACTCAAAGCCTAATGGTATCTTAATCATTTTTTCCAAAATGGAATAGAAAACCCCATAAAAATTACTAGGTCAAATAAAAACCTTTGACTCTAAATCATCTATCCACCACTTGAGCTCTTGCATCTTAGTAGTAGACATCCTATAAAGAAAAATGGATATTAGTGCAGCTCCTAACACTAGCTCGATAGAGAACTCAACCTTTATCACTAGAGATAAACCTGAAAATTCTTATGGGAAAAATCCTTGAAATGATCAACCACTCAAAGAAAATATGCCTGATGTGTTTCCTAACCATCCATATATAAACTCACAATTTGGACAATCATCCTGCCCATCCCATGATACATAGGCCCATCTTAGCTCCCCTGTATATCACATTCACCCTTGTAAATAAACACTATACCCTATGGTGATGTGATGGTGACCTTTATGTGATATAAATCAATGAAAAAATGGATGGAACCAACCATTCCATCATGTGGGTGATGTCAAAACCTACCATATCGAGTAAACATAGGACCCATGTGAAGTGACCACCACCAATCTCAAGGGTCCACTCACTATATGGATGTACATCCTCCATTATAATCCCAAAAGGAGCATCAATCATCATAAAGCCATCATAACACTAAACACAGAGTATAGGACTCTACAGAACTGGAAAATATAGATCTCTGAGAAGACCCTATATTGAAAAGAACAAATGCTAAATTAGTGGCTACTAGAATAGTACCTCTCATTGTAGTAGGTACAAGATTATGCTCCAGAGATGTTAGTTTGATTTCATATATATGGACTAACCTATTACCTTTTAATAAACTTGGTTTCCATGAGAGGAGCTGATGTGATATCGCTACAAATTTTTGGTTTGACTACCACAACCATGACCACCACCTTGTCCTGATATTCTATCTATACTCTAGCTCTCTGCCTATCGAAAATATGATGACCCCTCTCCTACATGGGGAGATAGTTCACACCCTCTATCATTCGATTCTAGAGAAAATGTTCTGGAAAATACCTATATATGAGCCATTATACCACATGATCGACACTCAATTAGATCTCTCGTGCACTCAGGTCTTGAATGTACTATTCTACCACACTGGTGGCACCTCACCTAGATACCTGAGTATGTTCTATGGAAACTAATATGATCATGTGTAAGCTCTAGATGATTCTTCATACAATGGGATGATGCAGTACTAGATCTAGGTGAGGAACCTCCTTGACTCGCACCCCAATACTCTCTCAGGTTACTCTCTATGATAAGTACCCGATTCACTATTCCAAAAATGGTAATCATCCAAAATAAATTCACTTTTTACCAGATTTCATACATGGTACCATCATTAAATCTCTAGGATTTATATAAAAAATTACCCATCAAAATAGCTACGAAGTGATGGAGCTCTATAAAATGGGCCAAGTAATCCAGAAATGATAATGCACCCAACTACAAGTTTAGGAACTCTCAGGCTCAATCATCCATCAATGTATTGGGATAGAACTAATCATAGACAGACATATTATAATCATTCTAATACATATCCCTATGAAAAACAATTTGAGTAAGGAAATCCCACTATATCTTTATGGAATCACTCTTTGTGAGATTTACCCTCCCCTTGGGAGGTGTCTTGAGTTTATTGAAGATAGATATAAAATCATTCATCTATGAATCCATATCTTTTTGTCCTGCATCCCTAAAAAACGTGGGCAGATTCCAGTATTGGAGCTCATAGGTCAACTCTGCTATAGTCGAGGCAGGACATGGTACTCCTTGAACAATCTTCATGAAATACATAAACAATTCATGGAACAATGCCACAACACCTGATTCCTTTAATATATCTAGTTCCTCACATGGAACAACTAGTGTATCTACTGGTATACCATGGCCCACCACCTTCAGATCATGATCTCTGCCACCCTCTTAACAAGAGACTGGAGGACTTCATGGTGGAATACCTCTACAATCGCCAAGCACATGCCTTAAAAAATAATGTTATCAAAGTTTGAAGCTGAAAGAGTATATATTAAAATATTATAGGTACAATCATTTCTATATAAGAATCACACCCCTCTACCAACTACCCATTACTAAGGTTGGGTCTTGGTAAAGTTATCTACTATACGCTATTCAAATTTTATTTTTGTTTTCATATTCATTTCTATTTTATCCCAATTCATTTAAAATGGATGGACTAAATGGATCACTAAATTTTGATCTATAAGGGCCCATACACATCATGAAACATAATATGATTTTTATAGTTGCCTAAAATGATGATTGAGATGGAATGCCCTCATCTCATCGGGTTGAAATAAAATAGGACCCCAAATAATATCAATGATAACATCAAAATTTATGTGCATCACCAAATGATGGAATAAAATCAACAGTATTAAAAAAAATACAAAAAAAAATATTCAAGGAAATTCCGCATTTTTCTATACGTGGGTTAGCTATGATAAGGCACAACTCATTACCAAATTCCTATTCCTTCTTATCCCATTCTATTGTCAAATAATAGTTTAGAAAACCAAAAATGATTCCTCCAATATCACCTTTTAACATCCCATATCCTAAATCTACTGAAAGGTACCGCGAGCCCAGTTGGCCACATTGACTCAAACACATCTCCCCAAACACCGGAGGCTACCGACTAGTTGTGAGGACCTAGGATGTGTCTATGGGGATACTATTCCATCATTACCAGAGTGTAGTACAATAGATATAAAATAAAAAATAATTAGATAAATCAGTAAATCAATCATAAAATAAATAAAATCCATGAATGATATTAATAAACCATACTAGAAGGAATCTCATACAAATTAATATCATATTTTTCATTTCATGTCTACAAATTAGCCAAAACAAGTATCCATACAACAGTACATTACATGTAATAAAATACAAAAAGGAACAAAAACTATCCCAACTAGAATCATGAGCATCATTTTGGTCTTATACTCCCCTAATCCTAAGAAGAAATCAGAAACCCCGGGTAGGGTGATTTCCCGAGTCTATACATGCTGTCATATAATCTGTTTAGGTACCTAGTGGTAGCCTAAACATGATGTGAGATAAAATCCTAGTAGGCATCCACCCAAATGTACAATTTCAACTAGTCAATAAATATTTAACAATAATAGTGTGTAGATAGAATTATAACATGCAAAGGAAATACAAATTTCAAAAAACCCTTAAAGGATTTAGTTTCCATGGACACCTATCCCCTACTAACTTCTTCAACCTTATCCAGAATGTCTTTAACTAAATAATTAATCTTGTATCAAATTATAATCAATTTCATTTAATTAATAAGTCTAATACCTAGAGAATATCCCATCATTCACCGTATATATATTTGATCAATAGAAGCTAAAACAGACCATCTATAAGTTATAAATCACCGAGAAAATCCAAGCTTGTTCTTTGGATTTTTAGACGCATCATATAAATAATTTCATTAATTATTCAATTAATAAACTGATACCATTAATGGAATTATTCATTTGGAATCCATGTATCACTCAATGTGTAATATGAACCAAATACCTTACATGACCATCCATGGAGATCCTCATTAGAACCCCTGTAATTCTCAATGTGTGGTATAACATCACCACTCATTCAGTCTGTCCTTGTAAATCCATTAAAGGAGGCCAAGTGTCACCCATGGTGAGTATAATCAACTCCCCCATGAGTCCATCCTTGAAAATCCATATTATGATTCCATGTATCACTCATGAATATATATAATAATCCCTCGATGTTTTTCCATGGAATTCCACTAGGGAGTCCAAGTATCACTCATGCGTAAGCAAGGTAGTATCCAAATGATTCTTTCCATCATCATCGTCATCATATATTTATCCAAGGAAAAGAAGTGCAAGAAAGCAAAGTGAAATATTCAACAAGGCCTAGGGGGTATAAAGTAGTGGAGACCTAGGGCATCCCCTCAAATATGATTCACCCCCTCGGGTTTAAAGAAAGCTATGTTTGGAAGGTAGGGGACATTGGAACCATGACCGAAAAATGAAGCAAGATGATCCCTGACCTTGTTCCCCTCTCGACATGTGTGGGTTACATGTATATTATTTATTAGGATAGTTCTACATATCTTGATAATGTTGGATATTGAATAGGGGATAGAGCATTTTCCATGAATGGAATCACGGATGATCATATAGTCCATTTCAACTTGACATAGGTCAACCTTCCCCAAGTTTTAAAGATTGAGCCCAATGAGAATTTCATTGGCCTCTTCCTGAAGTGAACTTCCAGATGAGTCGTACCATTTTATCTAAAAAAGATCACATGTGTCTCCCACAGTTTGTAATTAACACTCAATTAATATCATTGAACAATTTAAAGGTCATAACCATGATCATTTCACTTAAATATCTCCTTAGAAGGGGGTTGAAGGCATGATCTAAGCTTAAATGGGTTAGCCTCTTAATTATCTCACATGAACATATAAATATAAGAGAAAATCATGATTAATAAGAAATTATATGTAAAGATCCTAGGTTCATGCCCATTACATACCCCTTTTTAAATCAATTCAATCACACTACTAATTCATTATTAAAAATCCCATAGAAAGTGGTAAACAACACATCAAAATGGTATCAAAATTTCAGTTCCACCCAGGCTGGTACAATTAATTAAACAGCACTACCTTGTGGTGGTTTGAAATTGAGGTCCTTAACCTTTAATCATAAATAGTGGTTTTACAAATTTCATGGCTCATTATTATCCATTTTAAACAAGGTTTTAATTATATTTAAAGGGAGTCACTTTGATAATTGTAAAAGAAATAGAAGGACTAATATTTAAACACCTATAATTTAAAGGAAATCATGAATTCACCTAATGTAGGTCTATAGTAGAGTGCTTTTCCACTATCAGCTTCTGATTTGACTTAAATTTGGAGAAGATGAAGAACAAAAGAAAACATGATGTGTATCTAATGAGATGAATGAATCTAGATTCTGAGTCTGGAAGGATAAATGGTAGTGAAGCCTACCTTTTTTATTTTTAAGGAGATCCTTAAATGAAGGGACTAATGAACAAAAGAGAAGAATGAAATAGGTATGAGTCAGAAGATTAATTAAATAAAATATATAATTTCACCAAAAACACTGAGCCACATGGATTGGTAGTATGGTTGGCCAAACCTGGCGCCAACCACATAACCACTGTTGTAAGAAGGGTCACCTCACTTGGTTTGTATGCACAGTTTGACTAACCATGCAAAAACTTATCTCATCATATAGACAAAAATGGAAGAGGGTTCTGTATGAGTGTGTTCCTCAAAACGCATGGTTTGTTAAATAGTGTGGGACCCCCTACTATCTACCCATCATTGCACAGTTAGAGGTAGCAATGAAACCTACCCCATAGAGATTCTACTAATCATGTGTCAACCTTGTTTTTTCCCAGACGTCATCTTCTGGAATCTGAACAATCCACAAACACTACTGATGGATCTATGACCTCAAAGGGAATTCACATTAGGCCGTATTTAACCATTTAAGAAAAACAATTGTAGAAATAAAAAGATTCTATACCTCAACAAAGATATATCTTCGTATACATATTTGATAGGTATATTGTATTTAATACCTAAGAAGTATGTTATAAACATTACAAATAATGATGAATATACTTGAAATTTGATTTTCTTCTTACTTATTCAATTTAATAATTTTTTTATCTTCCATATTATTATTTCATGATATATGAAGCAAGTAACCTCTTGGTCAATACCTCTTTTCTTTGAAGGATGTTTCTAAGGTTCCTTTGGTGTGAAACATTCCATTGACCTTTTATCCCTATATTTTATCTTGTTTTCCATAATAATTAAAGAATAAACTTTATTTAAGTTCTTATTTACTTATATAACCTTACCTAAAAAAGGAAAGAATAAATTTCTCTATACTATTCATTTTGTAATATTAAAAAAAAGAAAGAGTATATGGATGAAAATTATATGAGAAATGGATGTATTGAGGGATCCTTGCCATATTTTAGTGTATGCATCATCCATTCATATCTCACTTCACTTTCTCCTCACAAGATATTTTTCATTGAGACAACATGTAAAATCATCCATGTCTCGATATTATATCCACAACTCACATCAGTCATTGATGATAATATTATAATATAACCATATTTTGTGTTATACATGAGTCTCATGTAAGAATTTTTAAACTCTCACTTTTTTTGGTAGGATAACATGTATTAGGGACACCCTAACCTTGAATTTATGATATCATGGTACATTACGCAAGAATATGTACTACTCTTTGGAAACTCATACTACTTTTGACAATTTCTTGGTCCTTTTTTATCAAAGTGTACATGTAGTATTGATTTTAATTTTATAAAAACCTAGAAACGTGAATATTTTAATTTTATCTTGATTTCCTATTTAGACATTACCAAAATATTTAAATCATTAATTATCTCCCACTGTTTTGTCATATTTTAGGAAAACTATGTACTATAATCAAAATAGTCTATCATTTGAGTTTTAAATAAGAAAGGATCCTTGAAACCTCTCCCCACAGTGTAAAAGATAAGGCTACATCACTACTCAGAGTTTCCAAGTCAAGAATTTGACTGGCCGGCCATATTAACTCACAATTCCTTGATCTATTGAGGGGACTCTAATCTTCAGCAAATTATTACTTTACATTTCCCAACACTTTTCCTCTGATGTGGAAAAAAGATATATGTAACTACTAGTTTTCTTCCAACATTAGTTAAGTCAAACCATTACTCTCATTAAACTACCTAGTAGTAAGGGGCTCTCCCATATTTGGATGAAGATCACCCTAAACATATAGTTTTATTCAAATTTGAGTGATTGAAGTAATTTAATGACTTGATATTTTCTTTTATGGAATTGGTAAGATAATCTTGGTGAATAAAATCCATTTCTATTTAACATGATTTTTCTATGTAATCATACTCATAAAAAAACCATTCGTTGAAATATAATACATTCACCACACATGTTCATTTTAAATATTCATTATTATTAATTATTATAACATGATGTCGTATGTAATAAATGAACATTCATAAATTAATAGACCGTGAACATGATAAACTAAATAAATTATCAAAATTCTCACAAGTTGTTAACTATAGGTTAATCCATCGAGAGAATAATGGACTAATAGAGACCTTAGTGGAATTCCATAATCCAATAATTGACTTTAATTGTATCACCCACCAATATGGTGCATTTTAGTTGTTTGGTTCATGTAGTTCCTCAACTCCTACAACTTTTACAAAAACTCCTTTGATATTTACAATATATAATCACACATAGGTGAGGGAAAATTAGGGTGTGAAAATACATTTTTTCACATAAATTTGTATACACAATCCCTTATACAAACTAAATATGGTATTACTATGAATAGATCCTGAAAATAAAATAATTATCACATTTTTTGAAACCTAAATGGAATCATTAAATTAAATAAATAATAAAACAAACATGCACGGGTCAGTCTCATCTCATGATCTGGCAACATGAAATTATATTGCATAAGAAAAATTAAATTTAGTAAAATTTAACTTGAGAGTATTTTTTAAATATTTTACTTCAATTAAAATAATTTTAATTATTTTTAAACACATACCCTAACTCCCGAAGTAAATTTATTTAATCCTGGAAAACATAAATTAAATTACTAATTTCTTTTATAAATTGTTAGGTCAATTTATACACAAAACAGATTCATGGAAATTAATTTAGGTTTACTGACAGTTTAAATGGTATGGATGGTTAGACCCAGACTAAATTGGTCCACCTCGAGATAGGGTATCCATTTAAAGAACATATATATGATAATAATAAGAAAAATAATAATATAAAATTAAATCAACCTTCCAATGGAATCTTTGTTCCTTTTTATATATTTCAATCAATCTTCCATGGAAATATTTAAATAAGCTTCCATGAGATGATTTATCTATTTAATTAAATAATCATCCATGATAATATTTAAACATGATTCCACTGGATGCTTTATCCTTTTAATTAAACAAGGTTTCATGAGATGCTTTAAACTAGCTACAATGAGAATCTTTATCCTTTTAATTAAACAATATTACATGAGAAGCTTCAAAATTACTTCTAAGGGATGATTTATGCTTTTATTTAAACATGATTCCATGGAAATATTTATATATTCTACTAGGGGAACCTTTTTCATTTTCAAAAATATTCCATTCTAATATTTAATATGGGTTCCAATTGTTTCTTTATCCATTTAATTTAACAATCTTCCAAGAGAAGCATTGAAATAGCTTCGATTGCAGGTTTGTCTTACCAATGAACTACCCCAACCATCTTTTGGTAAATATGGATAACTTGAGTCATTCTTACATATTTTTGTGCCTAAAAATACATTTCATTTGTATCCATTAAAATGAAGAAAGAGTAAAACTTACAATTTTCATTGAAACTTTTATAAAAATATGGCTGATCTTCAATCATCCATTCATGGAGATACAACTTCAAATTGACACATTGTTAATGACATTGGAAAAAATCAAAAATATCTTTAAAAATAAATAAAATTTTATTTTAAATTTTATAGTTTTGGATTTAAATAACTACATGCTCTCTTTGATACTAATTGAGGGAACCCGTGGTGCAGTAGAATCATGGAAAAAACATGATTAAAATTTTTGGTTTTGGATTCATGTTAAAAATGATAAATCTAAATAATCCCTTGTATATATTTTAATAAATACCACCTTTAATTAAATTTGATTATGAAATATAAAATTGATCAAAATGTAAACTTTATATTGTTTGACTAAAGTAGCCAATTTTATTCACTTACCATTGATGTGTCGTGTTTTGAGGATTCCAAAATAGGTTTACTATAGATCATCTACATGTACTCCAAAATTCTTTCATTGTTGATATACATTTACTAGGTGATACCATGGGAAATAGAATATACTTATGACTTCCCTTTGATCTTATGAAGAATACAGACTCGATCGAGAAAGTGGGATTGATCTGACCTTGTTCTTCCGTCAGATTTTCTATCTAATAATTTGAGAAGATATGATAACTTATGTCACTAAATTCATAAAAATAGTTGACCTTATTATTAAAGAGGCTGAAATGATATTTTATACGTAGTTTATAGATTCCAAAATTTCACATTTTTCCCTGGAAAGTAATAACCTTTATTTTAAATATTTGCGCACATGTATGAATTAATAAACATTTCATAAATGTGACGAATATTTTACCATTCTCTTGTAACACTATAAAATGTTACTTGATAAAATATGAACCACTAACTTTTCCTATAATCTCTCTAAATAATTTAAAAAACATCAACATCCTACGTTCATTATAAAATTTATATTCTCTCATATTCACATTTATTAACAAACAACTTGTGAACACCTTGAGAAATAAATTCAATCATGATTATTCTAATCGTGAAAATTAAAACTGATTTATTTTACTTTTGATCAATCATAATCAGATGTTAACCAACCCCCACATGTTGTCCCCACTTATTTCTAAACTTATATTCATTAGAATAATCATCACCCATGAATTCGATTTTTGGGTGACCCTCTAGGTCATTATCTCAATATTAGTGAGACTAACCCATAGAAAAAGAGTGGAGTATAGAAACCCATAATGAACCCTAAGGAGATAGTGAATTTTATAGATACAACATCCTCCTAAAATCACATACAATGAAATATTATCACTTTATCTCATGATATCAAGTAAAGTTGGATTCACACATGTGACATAATCATTTTTTGGCTTTATATATTTCATCACTTTACTAGATGGACATACCATATTATACCATGGTTGTGGATTTATGAAGGTACTACAATCCTAGTAAACATGGGCCCATGAAATATTTTTTCATGGACTTTTAAGTGATAAATTATTTCTTTATCATTAAAAAAATTCCATGCCCCTAATGATGAACCCAACACAAACTACCTATCCATGATTTTATTATGACAATTTTACCATTACATCCATGTACATGATAAAATGGAACACACTAATAATGATATCAAGTCCAAAGACTAATATAAATTTTCATAGATTGGAAGAAACAATGACACACAAAACATGTGGTGTTAATATTGGTGGGTCTTTTCTAATGATCTCACTAATATAGATCACCAAGTGAGAACTTCTGGAGAAGAAGTATCAATGCTATTATCCCCCCAAAACCAAATAGTCAGACATCATATTTGTCCTGTTAGTATATTGTATCTATAAAAATGACATATGTATAAGATTAATGTCATAGAATCTCAAGGTTCTCAATATAGATGGGAACTTCTGTGACCATTTTTATAAGACATGTAATCTATGGAAATTACCAAGTAAATAGTGGATCCAGAAATATCAATACTATTATGGTAACAATAAACACATGTATATATCAAACTATATACAAGTAATGGTAATCTAATGCACTATTCAAGTGACAAATTATTTCTTTATCATTAAACAAATGCCATTCCCCTAATGATGAACCCAACACAAACTACATATCCATGATTTTATTATGACAAGTTTACCATTACATCCATGTACATGATAAAATGGAACACACTAATAATGATATCAAGTCCAGAGACTAATATAAATTTTCATAGATTGGAAGAACCAATGACACACAAAACATGTGGTGTTAATATTGGTGGGTCTTTTCTAATGATCTCACTAATATAGATCACCAAGTGCGAACTTCTGGAGAAGAAGTATCAATGCTATTATCCCCCCAAAACCAAATAGTCAGACATCATATTTGTCCTGTTAGTATATTGTATCTATAAAAATGACATATGTATAAGATTACTATCATAGAATCTCAAGGTTCTCAATATAGCTAGGAACTTCTGTGACCATTTTTATAAGACATGTAATCTATGGAAATTACCATGTAAATAGTGGATCCAGAAATATCAATACTATTATGGTAACAATAAAATCATGTATATATCAAACTATATAAAAGTAATGGTAATATAATGCACTATTCAAGTTGTGTATATGGATTAATGTGTCTTTGAATTGATTATCAAGAACTAAAAAATATCAGGATTAAAAAAACATTTCATTCAACCTATAATTATGATCTATTTTATCTAGATGTACCTCTAAAGGTGGATCATCGATCTGTAAACCAAAAATTACTGGTAATTATCGATGATATACCCTAAAAAACATTCTAAATAATATATAGACACAATGAATTCATAGTGATCCATTTCAGACTTATAAATTCCCTAATATCATTATAGATTAGTTGAATAGTGCATTTATAGATTACATAGAAATGTTGGTATTTCCTTTACTGATTACATTCTCATCTATTCCATGTTTATATAAATACATGAAGATAACATGAGGATTACTATAAAGACATTATGAAAGGGTAAATTTTATTCCATGTTCAACTACTGTGAATTATGGATGCAAGAAGAGTCCTTCTTATGTCATGTTATCATAAGAAAGTATATATATTTTGATCCTCCAAAAATGACATGTTATTAAATAATGGACCAGATCAATAACTATTAATGAGATCTATAGTTTTATTGGTTTAGTGTGATATTATAAATTGTTTTTTTAAATCTCACACAATTATTAAATTCCATAACCATATTAATTGGGAAGAGATTGATATTCTACCTGATATAATAACGTGAATAAAGATTCAATTAAGTAAAAAGAGGTTTTCCACTATTCCAGTATTTACCTTTTAATTTAGTGGATAAGGTTTTATCATATAGAAAAAAAATTAAAATATCATATTGGGATGTGTCATTAAGAAAAATAATAATGTAATTATGTATGAATCATGATAGTTAAAACCCAATTAGTCAAATTACCCAATGAATGATCGAGATTTGGTGGAAGTTATATTTACCTTAGAGATTTTGAAACATTATCTCTATAGTGAAAAGTTTGATATATAAACATATCACATGATATAAATGTACACATTCACATAGATTGATTCAAAAATAATCCAAAGTATATTTTCAGAGTTAATGAAATACTATTATTTCTCAATACATTACCATTATGGGATGGAAAACAAGGTGGTAATTGATATGAGAAAAATGGTCAAAATCCTTTATGCTTGATGAGGATTCAAAGGGATTAATCTTACTATATATTCAAATAATGGATTTATAAATAACAAAGGAATAGTTGATATCCTACCATTATGAAATTATTTTCCAACTATCCATCGAAGTGAAGATCAAGGAGGTAAAAAAAGAAGATATGGATCTATAGAACATGGTGGGAGAGATGTGATTTAACAATTTTGTAGTTGTTGAATATGGGAAACAAATATGTGACCCTTAAATACTACAATTAATGAAATATGTTACAAATGATTCACTTAACTCATTCTTATCAATTTTTATAAAAATCGTGAAGATGTATATGAATAACAAGAAATGCTTCTGGTGGGACAACAGTAAAGGGATATTGCATAGCTTATATCTTGATTTTTTTATATTAGTAAGTTAAGGTAGGGTGGTAGAAATATTTGGGAATGATGAAACCATTTCCAATAAAAATTAAAAAATGGCCTAACATTAACATGGATTAAATATATGGGTTTTCTAATAGTTTTATTGTATATAATTACTTTAGAGTAGTGGTGGATCAACTCCTAAAGTTAGAACATTCTGCTTATATTCGAGAGGATTTCTCAATTGATCAAACTTTGATGTCATACATAAAGAAAGTGTTTAGATGGATTTTTGTACCGCTATAAATTGTATCTGATCGATATCCTAGGTTCACATAAATATTTTTGAGGATTTTTTAACAAGAATAGGATACAATATAAACTTTATCATGACTTACAATCCCCAAAATGATGGTCAATGTGAAAAAATCATTCATAAATTTTAAGATATGATAAGAAAATATATGATGGATTTCAAATAATGTTTGGATTCATACTTTACCTAGGCTGAGTTATCATATAATAATAGTCTCATAATTATTATTCAAATGAAACAATATAAGCCCATATATGAGAATATATGAAGAACTATGACATGATGTGATGTAGTTGGAGAGAGAAATCTATTAGGATATGATCATATCCAATAAATGATAAATAAGGTTCACAATATCTTGAACCATATGAAAGGATCAAAAATCCAATAGAAGGGATTTTCCAATAATATTTAATGATATTTTGAGGTTGAAGAGGGTGATAAATTGATCCTTTAAATATCCCCTAGAAAGAGGATTTTATGGTCTGAAAAAAAAATGGGTAGTTGGACCTAAGATAAATTATCTCATTTTAGTTTTTTGATAATGTAGGGACAATATATTATTACTTATCAGTTCCATCAAACCACTCTAAGGTAATTTATGTTCACCATGTATCACTTTTGTGGATGTAAAAACTAGAAACATCACATGAACTAAATATAGAATCTGTTCTACATGAACATAACCTCTCTTATATTAGTGACATGATAAGGATCATGTATCAAATAGATAAAGTTTTTGAGAACATGATCGCTCACTTGATTAATGTTTTGTAGTGCTATCACAAGTTTGAGGAAGCTAAATTTGAACCTGAAGATGCGATGAGACAAAAGTAATCACACTTGTTTCCATTTGAGTAATAAAATTTCATGGATGAAATTATTTTTAAAGGGGTAGATTGTCCCATCCAAAATGTTAGTATTTAAATATACGTAGAAAAACTTTTAAAAGATCAATATTTTTTTCACCCATAACACCGAACTAGAATGAACCATGATATAATAATGAGATGAAATTTGAAGTGTTAAATGTGATCATTATAACATAGTAATTAAATTGAAAGGTACAAATATAAGAAACACTACTAATAAATAGGCATTTAACAATTCTAGTATTTATCAGCACTCAAAACAGGGCTGATAAATGGAATCTTTATAAGCACTAAATATAGTGCCAGTAAGTTCGACCCTTTATCAGCGCTTTATTTTTAGAGCTCAAACGAGAATCCTTTATTAGCATTTTTGCACTGATAAATGTTAGAATAAATAAAATAAAATAATTAAATAAATAATAAATTAAAAATGGTTTTATTTTAAAAAAAATATAATATTTATTAATTATTTAACTATTGATAAAAATGATTAAATTTACTATACAATATATGAATTAAAAATACTAATAAATAGTATGTATTAAATATATAGATATATGCAAACTGAAAATTAAGCAAATTAAAATAAAAAATAAGTAAATTGGGAAAAATATTAAACATTTTATTAATTATAGGATTTTTGACAATGTTAATAAATAATACATTTTAAATATATAGATATATATTAATGTGTATATATATGAATTATATAATATAAATTATTTTTATTTTTATTACATTAAATAATAATATATTTTATGAATAATGGTTTATAATTAAAAATTAATTTTAATTACAAATATTAACTAATTTCATTAATTAATGGAATCATTCAATATCGTTTGATTTTTCAATTTATAACATAGATCAAACATATTGAATTGATTTAACATATACGTAATTAATGCATTTTTATATATAAATGCACACAAACAATTTTTTTGGAATTTAGTTAATTTTTATTATTTATTTTATATATATTCATTTATTATGTTTTAATATTTTTAATAAGAATTCATCATTATTTCAATATATATCGAATTTTTAATGACTTATATTAATCAAATTTATCATATTTTCAATATTTTACTCATTTTTAATTAATCAATTTTACTCATTATTAACACGTATGAACATAAAATTAAATATTCATAAATAATGTTAAAAATAAATTTTTTTAAAAAAAATATGAAAAATTATATATAAATATACATTTACAATTTCTATATATTTATAATTATAAATAATTAAATAATATTTTTCTAATTTTTTTATATAATTATAAATAAATAATTATAAAATTATAAAAAAAATTATTTAAGTAATGAATATATTTACTATGTTCATATATATATATATAATTATATAAATATATATATATAATGATATATATATTATTTTTTAAAAAAATATTTATATAATTATAAGTAAATAATTATTTATTCAATGAATCCTAAAATTGTTATTCTATAATGAATATTATAATAAGCATTATAATTATTTTTAAAAATAATAATTTTTTTAAAATTATATACATTATTAAATGTATTATAAGTATTTATAGGTGATTTTTTAGTGATGATAAAATTTGAGATTTATCAGCGCTAAAAAAGAACTAAAAAAATCAATCTTTATCAGTGCTAAAACATCTGGGCTTCTAAATATCTACCTTTATTAGCTCTAAAAAATCACCAATAAAGATTCATTTTAGCAGCACATATTAACATAGCATTGATAAAATGTATCCTTATGAGTGATTTTTTTTTTAAGTGATGATTAAAGTGTCATGATATTTTTTAAGAACCGTAGACATTGAGAACCGGATCACAATATTTGAAACTCTACATGGAAGAATCCTACTAGAGGCGCTCCTCATTGTGAAATCCAAGATCAAATCTAGGCTAGAATCAAGGCTCCAACTATTCCAATACTCAAATTCAAGTCTCGAGCGATTCAAGGGTTGAATGCAATCACGACTCAAGTGAAATCTAGATTTTTTGATATCTCTAATTCCTATAAGTTATCCATTGAAACTTATCATCCCACATCTGTGTATCCAAAAAATTCTAGTTCCACTATCCTATAACAGAAAAACAAAAAATTCATTGTTTTCGTTATATTGAAGAATTGTCTTCCCTGATATCATGTGGGTCTCTTTGGGAGAACGTTGGTGTTGGGTGACTTGAAATTTTTCAAACCCAATGTCGGTTCATGTTTTTGTGGGGTATAATAGTCTCCCAATACCTATATTCAATGAAATATACATATTTGAAATCATCACATTCTAAAAAATTCACCCATATAGCGGTATGTGATGTCTTTAGTTTGGAATATTACATTGAAAGTCACTTGGATGATGATATATCTAACATCATTGGGGTCTTATATTATATCATGCATCAATTTTAACTATGGGGGTAGAGTAAGGATGAATTGAAATATAGGGTTATCCCCTTCTTTTTGAAAGGTAATACTAGAAGTTGTTTCGAAAAAATGGATGATGAAATATATGACATAGGGGAACAACTATATAATGATTTTGTCAAGAAAGGTTTTTCTATGATAATGAGAAGTAAAAATTGGTGTTAAATCAATGGATTTATTTAGGATGACTATGAAATATTTCTCAAGGATTGCTATAGATTTAGGGGTCACTTATGAAATGTAATAATCAAATGATTATGATGAACCTGTAAAATTATATGAGAAAAATATATATATTTTTGGTTTGTTTTCCAATTTATTTAACTACATCTGGAAAAAAAATATTGTTTTTAGTTGTTATTTTAAAATTATTTCAATTTTAATTTAAATTAAATGACTTAAATGTTATTAAAAGAAAAATAAAATAAAATTATGGTTCCACAATCCCAGTACTATATTTTACATGTAAAACTGATTTTGAGATAAAATATAATTGAAATTATGATTTTCATTATTGAAATATAATCAGAAAATAAACAATTTGAATGAGTCAATTTCAAGGAAAACCCTCAAAATCATGGTGTTTTAGTAAACAAAAAACTGTTTCATTATGTGCTGAAGAAGAAGAGTACATTGTGGATATAATTTATTGTTCTCAATCCTTTAAGATTGATAAATTTTCCCTAAATAGGATATTTTATTTTAAAATAATCTTATATAATTTGAAATGTTTTCTATTAATTAAATTTTGAAGATTATTTTAAATCATTCAAGAATAAATCATATAACACTACATTTAACTAATTTTGATAAAATAAAATACTAACATTTATAGGTTTAAATTTAATAAATTAGATTTAATAGAATGTATTTTTTTGAAATAAAAATTATTTTTCATGGATAAAATAATTACACATTTAGAATTCAACATCGAGTAAACTTTATTAGTTTGGATTTAATAATTTAATGACATGATATGTTCATTGTCACGACCTGTTCCCCGAGGCCCGTATCATGACTACCCCAAGCCCGCCTTCCATAGGCCAGGGCTGGCGACTAGCACCAAAGGCATAAATCCCTAAACTGGGAAGGCATTGCCTTTATAAACAGAAACACACACAACAGAGTACGTTCTGAAAGTAAAACACTAAACAAAGCTGTATACAAAAGAGTTTTGAAAATTAAAGGGGCCGGAAATACAAGCCCAACAGGAAAGTACAATACAACTGAAATGCTAGTACAAATGAAGAAAAGTAAAGCAGATACTGGATCATCCTTTGGGTTTCCTACCTAAAGGGTAGGTATAAATGGCCTCCTCAGCACTCCATGTCTGTTCGTCTGCTCCGTGTACCGTCATGCCGAGTGGTCCACCTCCAGGTACCGTCCAGTCCTGCTACTCTCTGCCTCAGTCAGCGTTGGACGTCATCTGCATCCAACACAACGAGATGCGGGCATAGCTCGTGTAGGGGTGAGTATAACGATACTTATTAGGGACCCTGAGACCCTCAAGTTCTCACACAATCCGAAAAGGATAAACCAAAAAATATGGATTCAACGGATAACAACAACTTAGGTATATACCCATACATATACCTAAGTCTTTTAGTAACCTATATCATTCATGAGTAAAACACAAAGGTTATTGATTCAACTCAAACCAAGATTTTATTCTAGGGGTAGTATCAAGTAACAACCCCAGTCACGCTGTCGGAACCTCGACCGATGGTGTACTCCTCCTCTATCGAGTACAGTGGGCCTGTCGCGTCACACAGAGAATCTTCCCACTATCCTTGGACTACTGCGGTACTTCTCTTGTCGAGAATCGTGGGTCTGCTGCGTCACACAGAGGCGCTCCCCACCAAGGGTCTGCCATGCTCACACAGAGGTGCTCCCCCTCCTAGCATGCTGAGGTACTCCTCATGTCGGGTACTGTGGATCTTCCACGCTCACACAGAGGCGCTCCCCACTAGGCCATTCGAGTTACTCCGAGTCGAATTGGTCAAGTTGTTGTCACGTCTCAGCTGGCTACTAGGTCTCCATACTCTGTCCACTCACTCCTAGAAGTATACGCTCCACAAGCTACTGTTCGATACTTAAAATGTCACAAAATCCCATGTCGAAGTATCTCAAAGGTCTTCCATGTCATAGGGGTCTCATAATAATAGACGGCGCGTCAATCGGACATCCGGTCTGTGAGTTATTGGCATTTCCGTCCCGGGGGCCCGGATGGATTTTATGTTCAAACCAACCATAACGTACCCCAACCGTGTCCAAACCACATGTGGGGTATTCCAAAAGAACTGTATTGCTCTAAGATTTCTATCTCCATAGACGGTTTGTCGATCAGACATCTGTAGCCTAGGATATGGGCTAAAAGGTGTATTCGGGTCAAACGGGTTCAGACTGGGGCCCGACCCGCTCTGTGGGTCCGACCTGGTCCACGGATCCAACCCGGCCCGAGGGCGGCTCGACCCGAGTCAGCTCGGCCCGAGGGGGCGGCCCGCGTGGGGTATCTCCCGGCGGCCAGCGGCACCCTATCGGGCCCACCCTAGCCACGTCTTGTGGGGAATCTGTGCACCCCTTGGCTCCCGAATGGAATAGCCATTCCAGTGGAGTCCCAACATGCACCAGGTGGCGTCCGTCCAGCTCACGCAGGACCCAGCGAGGTCCCGCTTCTCCCGGATGGCCGCGCGGACCACTGCTCTGCACCGACGGTGGCATACCCGACGTCGGCTGCCTCGGCTCTTCCATTGCGGCCCGCCCTGGCCGTGGTCCTACTCTTCCATGCGGTATGACGGCGTCGTTCCCCTTACACCATGGCTCACCCTGGCTGCGACTCTCCTTCCACATAGCACGGCGGTGTCGCTTCCTTTTGGCGACCCGACGGCATTGCGCCGCCGGTTTCTTCATGGTCGGCCCGTCGCCGGCCGCCGTTGCTCTACCGTGGTCCACTCTTCCAGCGGCACCATTGTGCCGCCACCGTTGTCAAAAAATGTGGAAAAACTAAGGGGGAGGGTCGGGTCATGTTCATGTGGCCTGATCCTTCCACGTTATGGTGATATCAATCGACCTCAAGAGTAAAACTAACGACGAAGAATGGAGGGTAAGACTCAATTATAAAACAACCCCTACCTCACATTGTTTTTCATTGAGAATGTTGCGGAAAGAGAATGTTGATTCGTCATTTTCCGCGTTCATCAGACACTCCCAATTTCAAGCTCGTGCATCGGAAAGTTTCCGGGGTAGAAGACTGAGGAAGAAGCGTCGCCGACATTCTTCGCCTTCTGCGTTGGGAGGATGGTTCTTCATAGCTCTCCTATTCCCCCATTCCATCAAAAGAATGTTGCCAACCCAAAATGAAATAATATATTATCTATTATATTCATTGTTGGATTGAATTCGAATAGAGAATTAATTAAAGGGGGGCTCCACTTAATTAATTCTTGTGTGTAGGAACAAATTAATTGTGGGAGTTCAAGAGGCTTAATGGGTGGTAGCTCTATAAATGGGGAGTTCAAGGGTTTCAAAGCCCGTGTGGTCCCTACCTCTTTAATTGCTAAGAGATGTTTAAACCTCTGGTGGGCCCCACCTCCATAACCTATCAAGGGAGTTTATGGTGTGGTGGCCCCCACCTCTAACCTTCTATTGGAGGTTTTAACCACTAAATAAAAATAAACTACACACTTATTTTTATTTAAATTTTATAAAAAACCCAAAAACTAACATCCATTCTCGACCAACTATTGTCGAGGTGAAGGTATTCATAAGAGAATACTGGTGCTACGAGTTCAACGGTGCTCTCAGATTTCAATTCTAAGAACCAATTCAAAAGTTATAAAATCCTGATCGCACATTTACTGAACGTACCTGACCAAAACTTCAGAATTTCATTCCGGGCACACCAGGCCTCGAAATCAAGCACTATAAATTTTCAAGGACTCGTAAAAATCACATGTATTAAAAAAAATACACGGAATTTCCCGGTCTTTACATTCATTTTTAATTCTTAATTCTATTGATTTTATGGTTTAATAATATAAACTCACATCCATTTTTATATCCTCTAGTGGTAATATGATGCTCCATAGATGTGACCATCTATATTATATGACATAAAAAATGTTTCATTATAATTAAATTCCATTACCTTTTATGGTAAGATTTTTATAGAAATAGGACAAACAATTAACAAAATATGTCATTTAGTTTTTACCTAATGGATATTTTTTGTAACAATATATAAAACAACATGATCCATAAGAAGAATTCATTGTTCTTATTCAGATCAAGATACTCATGTCACACTTTTCTTATTCAGATCAAGATCCTCACGCATATATTTGATTTAATTATCATCTTTGTTAGCCGATCCAACTGATTAAGACTCTACTTAGGAAAAAAAGGAGTTTTTTTTTAATTCTTTATCCTTCATGTTTTCAGTGAAACAATCCGATATAGAATGATATTTTGTTCATTGATTATATCCTTGCTTGTATTTCTTATAGTTGATAAAAATATATCCATATTAGAAATGATAACTCACCCATTAATATGTTTTAAAAATAACTTATTTTTTTCATCTCACATCTAATAAACACTATTTATGTTTTAATTTAATCTTTCTAAAAAATATTATACTTTAACATTTTATTTTGGTTCCACCCAGAGGAATATTTGATTATCATCCATGCAATTCTCACAAACGGGAGACATTCACCATTGATAATGAATATCTTATGTGTATTTATAAATTTATTGTAAAAATGAACATTTTATGAACATAATGACAATGAGTATGTACCCAAGTGGTAAAGGCTCTTTCTGGGCATCTAAAAGAACCAGGATCGAATCTAGGTATAGAAGAATTTCTTGGTACTGTAGAAGACTATAACAGGGCACTATAGTAGGTAATGTAGCAGTAAAGGAACTATAAAAATGGTGAAACTGTAGCAGGGGAGGTACTATATCAGGGGTTATAGTAGTGGTAGTACAATAGAAGGAACTATAGTGGTATAGGTACTGTAGAAACATGGGTACTTTAGTAGTACTATTCACTGAAGGGCCCTTTGGGCCAAAAAAATGGGCTTTCAAGCCTTGTATTTTGACCACTTGGATTTTGACATTTGGGATATGTAATGGGTCTCCTTCTACCCAGAAAAAATAGGAATTTGATTTGATAATAAACATATATCTACGAACCCAACCTTTAAAAAAATTAGAGATATTTTTGATAGAGATTATATTATTGTAGTTAGTAAAAATCATCTTATATAACAACATGGGTCATTAGACAGTCCTTTATAAATCAAGATTTGGTTGAATCCTCCCCATATTTATTGATGAAGATAGTGATATTACCAATATGAAATAAGTAAATACTATAACTTGTGCTACCCATCTATCAAGAACCAATAATTTTCACCCAATTTGGTGGCCTGTGTATTTAGAGTCTTTAATGGGAATTATGGGACTTTACCCTCCTCTACATCAAAGTAGTTTATGTACATCCTCACTAATATTATATAATTTTACAAATAGGTAGATGCTATAACACTTGAAGAATTTGGGGAAGTGAAAATCATAAATTTCATGATTTCTAACATCATTTCAAGATTTTGTGTCCCTCATGAAATATTTAAAAACATCAACATAAACTGTTGTTCTTCCAAATTGAATTTGTATTATTATTGGTATAACATAGAATTCAATAATTCATCCGAAAATCAGGAAGTGATGAAAATAATGAGAGATGAATTTTATAAAACTATATAAACAAATATCCATATAATGGTGTGTTATATAATAATGGTTATATTAAGTTTCAATATGGGTGTATTGAGTAATTTAATTTTTATTCACGTAGAAAAATTCCCTCTCTTATTTATGACTAAATTTTATTCTTCAATTTAAAAATTTTCATGGTGGAACTAAATTCATAAAGGGAAAATTTAGGAGTGATCTTTATTATATTTCAGTGAAATGAAGTCCCATATACAACTCTTACACCACTATTACCCATGTCTGTGATGATTTTTTCTAGACAATTCATTTTTTATGGAAATCTAGATCTTTTTATAGGGACTTCATGATGGGGTGAAAGTAATAAGAAAATTGAAAAATAACCTTAAATTTAGATAGGTCTCTAGAATTTATTTATATTAAATATCATTTAATGAGTATTTTTCTTGGAACCTTCACAATGAATGATGATAAACATAAGGTTTTAATCTTTTCTGTTGATAGTTATAAGAGACATCGGATGGAAAAAGAAGGATCTCCAACAAGAATAATAATATTATTATAAATAGAAATTAATGTCTTCTGAACACTTCCATGATTAGAAATCAGAATAGCCGTTGAAGTGAGAATTATTCTTCAATATTTTCCTAGAAAATAGACTGCCATTATTAAAGCATCAATATAATAATTTAATATAAACTCTTGTGCAATAAACATAACATGAATAGGTCTATACTATCATTACACAAATTTAAAATGTATGAAATCCACTATATTTAAATAAACTACACATGATCTGTTTAAAAAAGTGATCTGTAGAACTTCTTTCTCCTAGAAATACTGTGAAAATAGTAAATACAAGAAAAAATATCATATTTGTCTTCTATCCCAGTACTTGGATCTTATTATATTTTAGTTTATTATAAATCGTAATTAGAGAATTTAGATATTTTAAAAAACCATTAATATGATCTATTGAGTGACTCAACTTTAATAAATACTAACTTGTAGCACAATATAGCTGGTTTACAAAACCAAATCAGCATAGCCAATTTGAAGAGCGGAATTTATGTAACTGATTTTTCTTCACATTTCCAAATTAAATTAATCCAACATTTAATTGAAATAGTTAAATCTGATATAGCCTATTGAAAAAAAAATCATTCTATTCACATAGGCAATTCACTTAGGCTAACATAGCTAGTCGATGAGATATTGTCGATTTCAACACATAGGTGATTCACGCAACAGATTTCAGCACATTTAATATTTATTTAGATGATTTTTTATGTATTCAATGGCTCACATATTGAATTCTTGAACATAAACGTTTTATGTATCTGAATGATCACATAAGAACATTATCAAAAAAGGTGATTATATAGACTTATTCAATTTTCACAAAAATGATTTAGTGGTGTTGGAAATTGATGTATCTATTTCCTCTATTTTACATATTTTTCTAATAAAATATGATTTATTCCAAATGATTCGAGAATTTATAATTTAGGAAATTAACACTGAAAACAGAAGAATATAGAAGCAATTGATAAAAAGACCTATGAGAAAACTTATAAACCCTAGTAGATATCACTGTAGATATAAAATTCAAAATTTTAAAAATGTTTAAAATAATTCAGTTAGTGGGTTTAAATTTTATTTTTTATCCCACTTATATAGTTACATATCTTATTTTTAAATTCATAAACACATCCTTTTAAGCCCCCTATTAAAAGATAAAATGAATAGTGGAAATGTTCTCCCCATTTATTTATAAAGTGGAAGGCATCTCCCCATTTTTTTATCATATGAAAGGATAAGAGAGATAAATCACATGTAAACGTACCACCAAGGAGATATGAATTATATTTGTTTACTGAGAAAACTGACTATGTAATTATAGAAACTTGGGTTTAACTATGTTAATCAATGAAATTAATAACAATAAATGTATCAAATCATTAATAAAGGCATGATAAAACGAGAAATAATGAAGTATTTCATTTTTAAAAAAAATCCTATGATATATCTAGTAAATAAGAAATCACTACTAGAAAAACAGGTATTTGCGACGGGTCATTTGCGACGGGATCCCGTCGCAAATGGCTTGTTGCGACGGGGGCCCGTCGCAAATGACCCGTTGCTGAAAACGGTGTCGCAATAACAATTTTTTGCGACGGGACCGTCGCTAAAGCCTTTTTCCGCGACGGGGAGAATCCCCGTTGCAACTAGTACTCCGTATATTTGTAAAAACCTATTTGCGACAGGGCCCGTCGCAAATACCTGTTGCGATGGGACCCATCGCAAATAGTTGTTGCGACGGGACCCGTCGCAAAAACTATTTTTAAAAAAAATAAACAAAATAATAATACTATTTGCGACGGGAATAGTATCCCGTCGCAAATACAATAAAAAAATAAAAAAAATAAATTGTTAATAAATTATTTTAATTAATATAATAATAATCCAATTATAATTCAAAAATAAAAAATAATAAAATATTAATAAATGATTTTAATTAATATAATAATAGAATTATAATTCACAAATAAAAATAATAAATTATTTTAATTAATATAATAATAATAGGTTGATAATTCAAAAATAAAAAATAATAGAATATTAATAAATATTTTATATTGAAACAGAAACTACGAATAGAAAAAAAAATCATATTTTGATTTGACAAATTTTATAACATAAATACAAACTCTAATCTGAAGGAGGGGGAGGGGAGATCTGCAGATGGTGGTGGAGGAAACTTCATCCCTAAAGCATGAGTGAGTCGGCGCATATACTCCATCTTCTCCTGATGCTGCTGCTGCCACCAACTCGTCTGCTCCTCGTACAGCTGCTGCTGGCGTCGACGCTCCTCCTCATGTTGCTAACACATCTGCTCCTACTCTTGTCGGAGACTCTCTATCAGTGTAGTCTGAGATCGCAACTGATCCTCATACTGTGTAGCAGAAGAAGATGCACGAGCTCCTCTCGAGCTGGACGCCGACATCGCAGCACTGCCATAATAATCTCCGGAAGTCAGTCAAGAGCTGATACCAACTACCCGGCTCTTCTCGAAGGCATACTAGGTGGCCTGCATCCATGCCGCCTCATCAAACTGACGGTCAGTGGTCTGATCTGATGACTCGGCCTGACTCTCAGGCCGGGCCTGTGACGCCGCGGCCTCATATGACTCCTGTAGTTGCAATTTAAAATTAAAATTTTGAATATATTATATACAGTTAATTTTTAAACTTGAAAACAAATAATACTAACCACGATGTGATGATGACGATCACCTCTGAGATCCCCAGTAGCAGGATCACTATACATCCTCCGATATACGTCGTACTCCGTAATATCGGGGTGCTCGACAGCCTATAATAATAAAAAATAAACTGTTAATATTTATAGTTATATAAAATATTTATAAATAATGTACGTACCAGATGCTGTCTATGAGTACTGAAAGAACGACTCCCATCTCGATAATTCACCTCCTGCCTCCCCCGATTCTGCCTCCCCACCGATGATCTCCTCTGAAAGGCACCACTCAACCAGTGTGCACATAATCCATCCCATACATGGGATGAAATGTACTCTGGTCGGTGTGCTCTACATGACTCTTCAAAATCTGACACTCCAGCTTTCTTCATCACAGCTTTTCTTAAATTGTGCAAAAACTGACGAAGGCGATCACGCATGGCCACCTCCCATGCCTCATGGATGGCGTCACGCATGGTATCCTCGATCGGATACCATAAACCCTACAAATAAATAAAAATATCAAGTTAGAAATGAAATAATTTTCAAAATACAAATTATTTATTTACGTACGTACCAAAAAATTGCCGAACATGGCCTGCTGCACATCAATGGGAATCTGCTCCCATGTGGTCCACGGCTGAGAGAAATAATTGCGCAAAATAGTGCTTCCCTGTCCGACTTCTATATGCGGAAAACTGTAAAAATAATAAACATTTATTATGTGAATAGATTAATGAAATCTTAGTCAAATCCACAGGTTATCACACAGGTTATCACACATCTGTGTGCGTGGATCAAATCCAAGACGTGGACGTCGCTCGGGGATGGGTTCAGGAATCATCAATTGTGCAAGACCGCGCCCCCTCCGCGTACTCCCTGGAGCGCCTGCAAGCTGAGGGTCATCTGCCAGTAACTCATCTGCATCGAAAGGCAGATCAGCATCCGCCAACGCACGAAATGTGGCGTAGTCCATCTGAAACAGAAAATGTTAATGTTGTTAGAAAATAATTGATAATTACTATTATATATACATATATACATATTATGATTGTATATAAATACCATGGAATTATATCAGTGTTCATCTTCATCATCATCTTCATATATGTCAATGTCATCTTCATATTCCTCCTCAACATCATCGATATCCATTCAAGTTACAGCTGCTTCATCTCTTACCATTTCAAATTCATATGTGACATCATTAACATCATCGTCATCACCGACTCTTAAATGTGGGGTGTCGTCATCGATACTCATGTCTCTTTGTAAAAAAGATTGATTTTGAGTACTCTCTTGAAAAACTTCAATTCTTTGCACATCAGTGAAAGCACATTCACTTTGACTAAACTGATTGTCTCGAATTTTTATTTTTATTACACTCCACCAATCAGTCAAGTCTCCTGATGTAGCACAGTACTTTGCGTAATAAACTTGATGTGCCTGTTGAGCTAATAAGAATGGTTCATTTACTGCGAGAACACTTTTACATTTAATATCGATGATTCCAAGAGTCTGATGAACACGCACGCCTCTCTCTGTATCCAACCACCGACATTTGAACATGGTTATGTAATGTTGTCCAAGATAACAGAGTTCAATGATTTCATCAAGTATGCCATAAAAGTCAACTTCATTTTCTCGATGATGAGATCCTCTCAAGCTAAATCCATTGTTCATTGTTTTTTTCGATTCTCCATATGCATGTGTGTGGAATCTAAATCCATTCACCACATATGCATTATAAGTTTTAACAAGTTTGGAAGGTGGGTTACTCAATACACACAGCCGTTTGTCAATTTTATCAGCATGTCGAGACACCTGAAAATTTGTGAAATAATTATCAATATAGTAAACTATACATTGAATGAGTTGCTAAAAGATAAAGAATTTATGTTACCAGTTTTTGAAACCACTGAGAGAAATTTTTCAGTCGACGTTCTTCGAGAGCAGCTGCTGTAATTTGTGGAATTTGTTTCTTGATATGACTATCATACAACCTATAAAAACCACAGTTATTTACTGTGGCATAAATGATAGAATAAGTGATATAAACACTTACAGTACAACTGATGTCATCTCTTCATAGTTGAGTAGAACATATGTATGAGCTCTATGATGTTCATCATCCGAAAACCAGCGTTCACAAACTCCACCAAAACCAAGCTCTGACTGGTTGAAAACAGATAATTGATTGTCGATTTCATCAATATTCCTCTCGTTTCATCCCATTCGGTTGTGTTTTGAAGGATACTCAGATTCAAAATAATGGGAGCAGAAAAAAGATATTTCCTATTGCAAATAAGCTTCTGCAATAGATCCTTCAACATATGATTTGTTACGTACTTTTCTTTTCAATTTTTGCATGCATCTTTTAAATGGGTACATCCATCGAAACTGTACTGGACCTCCACATTTGGCTTCATATGGAAAATGTAACATCAAATGTTCCATTGAGTCGAAGAAAGACGGCAGAAATATTTTTTCCAGTTTACATATAATTACAATAACATCTTTTTCAAGTTTTCCTAGAGCATCATAATCTGCTGTAGCCGCACAAATTTCCCGAAAAAAATGAGACATGTCTGTTATGGAATCCCAAATCACAGAATTCAACAGACCTCTTAATCCAATGGGTAGAATTATTTCCATTATAACATGACAATCATGACTTTTTAATCTAGTAATATGACCATTCTTTACACATCTACCCAAATTAGAAGCACATCCATCTGGAAGTCTCAAATCTGCAATCCACTGACAAAATAATAAACGGTTTTCTTTAGACAGTGTATAAGCTGATTTTGGTTTCAGTAACCTTTCTGTTCTGACATTCTCAAACAGTTCCAATTCTGGACGCCTACAAATTTGGGCAAGATCTAAACGTGCATTTACATTGTCTTTTCTCTTTCCTGGCGTATCCAAAACTGTATGAAACAAATTATCAAAATAGTTCTTCTCAATATGCATGACATCTAACATGTGTCGGACCAACAAATCAGACCAATATGGCAAATCCCAAAATATGCTACGTTTAATCCAATTGTGTTCTTTCCCAAAACCAGAAATTTTCTGTTGGTTTATTGTGGGACCAAAAGTGATGGGAGGTAATGAAAATACAACTGATTTTAACTCCGAACCTGATAGCATTTTTGGAGGTCCATCCATTTCAACTGTTCCTTTTCTGAAATGAGATCTGTTTGTGCGAAAAGGATGATCAGCTGGAAGAAATCTGCGATGACAGTAAAAATAACAAGGTTTCTTTCCATGAATGAGAATAAATGCTTTGTTCTCTCCCATACAGTAAGGACATGATTTCTGACCATGTGTACTCCAGCCAGATAACATCCCATAAGCCGGGAAGTCACTTATTGTCCACATCAATACTGCTCTCAGTATGAAATTTTGTTTCGTTGCAACATCATATGTACTGACACCAGTACTCCACAATAAATTTAATTAATCAATCAATGGTTTCAAATAAACATCAATATTTTTCTTCGGATGTCCTGGAATTATTAAAGTCAAAAAGATATATGGCTCCTTCATCAACATCCATGGAGGTAAATTGTACGGAGTTAAAAAAACAGGACAACATGAATATTGACTACCATAAGATCCAAACGGACAGAAACCATCAGTGGAAATGCCCAGTCGAACATTTCTAGCTTCTAAAGCAAAGGATGGATGCACTCTATCAAAATTTTTCCATGAATCACCATCGGCTGGATGATTCAAGCTTTTATCGGTTGAAATATTCTCTTTATGCCATGACATCATTGTCAATGTATTCTTAGACATGAATAAACGCTGGAGTCTAGATGTAAGCGGAAAATATCTCAACTGTTTTACAGGAATCAAACCAGACTTCCCGTGTTGTCCTTATTTATATCTCAGTTGCCCACATGTGGGACAACTATCCAACGACTCATTTTCCCCAGAATATAAAATGCAGTCATTTGAACATGCATGAATCTTCTGACAAGTAAGTCCCAAATTTCGAACCAGCCTCTTACTCTCATAGTAATTTGCAGGTAAAACATTTCCTTCGGGTAACTGTGTTTTAAGAAAAGAAAATATTTGGTAAAAACAGGTGTTTGACATTCCGTTATCTGATTTGATAGCCATAAATTTTGCAACTGCTTCTAATTTTCTCATCTTGCAGCCAGGATATAATGCATCCTCAGCAGACTTCAACAACTCATAAAATTCAGACGGTGCCAACTCAGGATTTGAAGCTATATCAGCCGGAGTTTCTGTATGTTGAACAGATGAACATGCAACATCATGTACTAAATCTTGAAACCGGGATGGATCCGGAATCAAGTTGGTATCACCTGCTCTGGAACTGCGTTCACCGTGTTGATACCAAAAAACATAATCTGGTTGAAAACCAAAACGCAAGAGATGTTCTCCCACTTTGTCAAACGTGTCAAACGTTCTCAATGCACATTTTCTGCAAGGGCATTTTATTTTGTCTTCTGAAACAAATTCTGGATTTGATGCCGCAAATGATAAAAAAGTCTCCACACCCTCTACATATACTGGATTTAAACCAGAACCGTTTGGATTTCTACGTTGATTTATCCATATGCGGTCACCTAATAATGATTGTTGATGACCTCGTTGTTCCATATTTCTCTATAAAATATAAAAGCATTGCTGGTTTTGAATAATTTGTTAGAAAAAACACTCAAGCTAGGATAATTATAGAGTTTAGATCATACACGACTGACGCAGAATTTTTATTGAGATAGACATAAAAATTAACCCTTTAAGAATTAAATATGTTGAGAATAAAGCAAAATATCTTACAAATATTGATAATTTTAATATTATATAAATTTTTTATTATTTTCATAGTACTAATATTATTGCTAATTATTACTAATTATTACTAATTATTACTAATTATTACTAATTATTAATAATTATTACTAATTATTACCAATTAGTGGTAATTATTACTAATTATTACTAATTATTGGTAATTATTACTAATTATTACTAATTATTACTAATTATTGGTAATTATTTCTAATTATTACTAATTATTACTATTTACCGGTAATTATTCCTAATTATTGGTAAGTATTACTAATTATTGTTAAGTATTACTAATTATTACTAATTAATACTAATTATTGGTAATTATTGGTAATTATTACTAATTATTGGTAATTATAATTAATTATTACTAATTATTACTAATTATTACTAATTATTACTAATTATTACTAATTATTGGTAATTATTACTAATTATTACTAATTATTAATAATTATTGGTAATTATTTCTAATTATTACTAATTATTACTATTTACCGGTAATTATTCCTAATTATTGGTAAGTATTACTAATTATTGTTAAGTATTACTAATTATTGGTAATTATTACTAATTATTGGTAATTACTACTAATTATTACTAATTACTACTAATTATTATTAATTATTACTAATTATTGGTAATTATTACTAATTATTACTAATTATTACTAATTATTACTAATTATTGGTAATTATTACTAATTATTACTAATTATTACTAATTATTGGTAATTATTACTAATTATTACTAATTATTGGTAATTATTGGTAATTATTACTAATTATTGGTAATTATTGGTAATTATTACTAATTATTGGTAATTATTACTAATTATTGTTAATTATTACTAATTATTGGTAATTATTACTAATTATTGGTAATTATTACTAATTATTACAAATTATTACTAATTATTACTAATTATTGGTAATTATTGGTAATTATTGATAATTATTAATAATTATTACTAATTATTGGTAATTATTGGTAATTATTACTAATTATTGGTAATTATTACTAATTATAGGTAATTATTGGTAATTATTACTAATTATTGGTAATTATTACTAATTATTGGTAAGTATTACAAATTATTGTTAAGTATTACTAATTATTGGTAATTATTACTAATTATTGGTAATTATATCTAATTATTACTAATTATTACTAATTATTGTTAATTATTACTAATTATTGGTAATTATTACTAATTATTGGTAATTATTACTAATTATTACTAATTATTGGTAATTATTACTAATTATTACTAATTATTGGTAATTATTACTAATTATTACTAATTATTTGTAATTATTGGTAATTATTACTAATTATTGGTAATTATTGGTAATTATTACTAATTATTGGTAATTATTGGTAATTATTACTAATTATTGGTAATTATTACTAATTATTGTTAATTATTACTAATTATTGGTAATTATTACTAAATATTTGTAATTATTACTAATTATTGGTAATTATTACTAATTATTACTAATTATTACTAATTATTACTAATTATTGGTAATTATTACTAATTATTGGTAATTATTGGTAATTATTGGTAATTGGAAATTATTGGTAATTATTGGTAATTATTGGTAATAATTCCTAATTATTACTAATTATTGGTAATTATTACTAATTATTGGTAATTATTACTAATTATTGGTAATTATTACTAATTATTGGTAATTATTACTAATTATTACTAATTATTGGTAATTATTACTAATTATTACTAATTATTGGTAATTATTACTAATTATTGGTAATTATTACTAATTATTACTAATTATTACTAATTATTACTAATTATTACTAATTATTACTAATTATTCCTAATTATTGGTAATTATTACTAATTATTACTAATTATTGGTAATTATTGGTAATTATTACTAATTATTACTTATTATTGGTAATTATTACTAATTATTACTAATTATTACTAATTATTACTAATTATTACTAATTATTACTAATTATTGGTAATTATTGGTAATTATTGTTAATTATTACGAATTATTGGCAATTATTGGTAATTATTACTAATTATTGGTAATTATTACTAATTATTGCTAATTATTGTTAATTATTACTAATTATTGTTAATTATTACTAATTTTTGGTAATTATTACTAATTATTACTAATTATTACTAATTATTACTAATTATTACTAATTATTACTAATTATTGGTAATTATTGGTAATTATTGGTAATTATTGGTAATTATTACGAATTATTACTAATTATTGGTAATTATTGGTAATTATTACTAATTATTGGTAATTATTACTAATTATTGGTAAGTATTACTAATTATTGTTAAGTATTACTAATTATAACAAATTATTACTAATTATTACTAATTATTGGTAATTAATACTAATTATTACTAATTATTGTTAATTATTACTAATTATTACTAATTATTGGTAATTATTGGTAATTATTACTAATTATTGGTAATTATTGGTAATTATTAGTAATTATTATTAATTATTGGTAATTATTACTAATTATTGGTAATTATTACTAATTATTGTTAATTATTACTAATTATTGGTAATTATTACTAATTATTGGTAATTGTTACTAATTATTGGTAATTATTACTAATTATTACTAATTGTTGGTAATAATTACTAATTATTGGTAATTATTGGTAATTATTGGTAATTATTACTAATTATTGGTAATTATTACTAATTATTGGTAATTATTACTAATTATTGGTAATTATTACTAATTATTACTAATTATTGGTAATTATTACTAATTATTACTAATTATTACTAATTATTACTAATTATTGGTAATTATTACTAATTATTCCTAATTATTACTAATTATTACTAATTATTACTAATTATTACTAATTATTACTAATTATTACTAATTATTACTAATTATTGGTAATTATTACTAATTATTACTAATTATTGGTAATTATTGGTAATTATTACTAATTATTACTAATTATTGGTAATTATTACTAATTATTACTAATTATTACTAATTATTACTAATTATTACTAATTATTGGTAATGATTGGTAATTATTGTTAATTATTACGAATTATTGGTAATTATTGGTAATTATTACTAATTATTGGTAATTATTACTAATTATTGTTAATTATTACTAATTATTGTTAATTATTACTAATTATTGTTAATTATTACTAATTATTGGTAATTATTACTAATTATTGGTAATTATTGGTAATTATTACTAATTATTACTAATTATTGGTAATTATTAGTAATTATTACTAATTATTGGTAATTATTACTAATTATTGGTAATTAATACTAATTATTGGTAATTAATGGTAATTATTACTAATTATTGGTAATTATTACTAATTATTGGTAAGTATTACTAATTATTGTTAAGTATTACTAATTATTGGTAATTATTACTAATTATTGGTAATTATTACTAATTATTACTAATTATTACTAATTATTACTAATTATTACTAATTATTACTAATTATTACTAATTATTACTAATTATTACTAATTATTACTAATTATTACTAATTATTCCTAATTATTCCTAATTATTCTTAATTATTGGTAATTATTTGTAATTATTGGTAATTATTCCTAATTATTACTAATTAGTGGTAATTATTAGTAATTATTACTAATTATTACTAATTATTGATAATTATTGGTAATTATTACTAATTATTGGTAAGTATTACTAATTATTGGTAAGTATTACTAATTATTGGTAATTATTACTAATTATTGGTAATTATTACTAATTATTGGTAATTATTACTAATTTTTGGTAATTATTACTAATTATTAATAATTATTCCTAATTATTGATAATTATTGGTAATTGTTCCTAATTATGAGTAATTAAATGAATAATTACCAATAATTAGGAATAATTACCAATAATTAGGAATAAAAAATTATTAGTATATTTTATTATTAATATTAAAAGAATATAATTTTCTAATTTATATACAATTCTCCTTTCATCTGTGTGTTTTCTATCTCCATATACAAATAATACATGTGGAGACAGCAAACACACAGATGAAAAGAGAATTGTATATATATAAAAAATTATATTATTTTAATATTAATAATAAAATATACTAATAATGTAATAATGTTATTATTCCTAATTATTGGTATTTATTACTAATTATTAAGTAATAAAACAATGTAAACATAATTAAATTGCAACTAATTAAGAATAATTGAAACTAATAAAACATTAAAAATAAATATTAAATTAAAATGAATATAAATACCTTGAAAATTGATCTGAGGTTGATCTCTGATCGTTCTTCAAAACTTCAATATCAACTCCGGAGAAAAAAATTAAACTTGAGAAAAACGGAACTTTAGAAATAAAATTTTGAGAGAAGAAGAAGATGGAGTTTGAGAATGATTTGAAAAAAACGGATGGGGGTATTTATAGGTTAGATTATTTGCGACGGGTACCGTCGCAAATACCTAAGCCAACATTTATTACGGTCAACGGTTAAATGGTTATTTGCGACGGGTCCCGTCGCAAATAACCACCTGCCGACATACTATTTGCGACGGGGGAATATTCCCGTCGCAAATACCTTTTACCGCCGCCGGTTATTTGCGACGGGAATATTCCCCCGTCGCAAATATGTTTCCCGCGATTTGGCGCCCAAAGGGCGCCAGTCCTTTTGCGACGGGGAAAGTTATCCCGTCGCAAAAGGCTACTTATTTGCGACGGGCAAATACCCCCGTCGCAAATAAGTTTTTAACAGGGCTATTTGCGACGGGAATAAATCCCGTCGCAAATACCCATTTTTCTCGTAGTGAATATTATTCAAAAAACATATTTTGGTTTGGTTAAAGGCAGTTATATGGTTGGAGTTGTTAGAGTGGTAGATGGTGTTAGCGCTGATGGTGATAAAGGGTCATAAAGATCTTCTATTCTCTGCATAGTCTCATGAGAATTTATATAAGGATGAGGATCAATATGTATCCATATTCTCTTATGAAACAGTGTGTAAACCCCCATATTAATCCAAAAAAATTACATAAGAATTTATAAATTAAAGAATCCAGAGAGGCAATTTCCAATGAATTTGAGAAATTGAGGTTATTCCATTCCCAATAAATGTCTTCAGTGATTATACTTTCCCTTGATTGAATATGAAGTTACAATGATTGTTAGAGGGTAAATTAGTGGTTTAATATCAAAATTTTATTTTTGAGAAGGCATATACACAAAACCATTTTCATAATTATACTCATAGATGTATGCATATCTAATACCCTGCTATTTAGCGAATAATATTTATGATCTGTACTATCCATTGCAAATAAAAACTATGAATAAATACCTTAAAATAATTGAGAGATGATTTAAAAAATTCAGCATGAATAACTGGTTTTGGTTCAACTGAACATTAAACTACATGCGTTTTGTATGGAACCAACTCCCTACCTATGAGTGGAACTTATTATTCTAAATATTCTATATATGATTATTTTAAACATGAATCTGAATATACTTTTTCCATGGAATACAAATCCAAAATCTTTAGATATAATTTTTCTACTATTAATAAAACAAGGGTTTTTATTGTTAATTATAATGACTCATGAAAGAAAATCACTTTATTCCTTTGAAACCATAAAAGTATCTTCTACCATATCCTTAAGAGTTTTTTCATGATGAAAATTGTAGTCATTATTGTACACATCTAATCCCACACAAAGATTCTTAACAAAATCTTCTATTTTATAAAAATGGATAGAAAGAGACTTTTCAATTTCATCCATAATTACTCAGGAAACGAAATTACATTGGAGACTTTTAATCTTATAAGAAGAAAAAACTCAACTCTGATATTATTTTTATATACCTGTTATGTAAATATTAATATAAAATTGAAAAAATGGAGTATAATTAGTATAGGGTTATAACATATTTATTCACTCAAACTGACATAACACCAAAAATTTAAGAGTGTCTATATTCTATTTTTCTTCTCTATAAAAATTATTGATTTCATGAATAACATCATGAGATAAAACAGATCGCATGGATGAATGATTCTGAAACACATCCTTTCGAGATGAATATAATGAAACACAAAAAATAAACTAGAAAAATGTTTCGAAAAAATAACTCATTCTATTAATAAAGTCTTTTATTTCTTCATGTTTCCAGAACATACATCAAACTTTTTATATTGCATAGGTAGATCAATCTATATAAAATTGATCATTTCTCATTTGGAATCCTCCATCCCAATCAACTTATTTTAGTGATTTGGAGACTGAGGACTCTTTATATTCTATGATAACATATTTTCAATTAAATGGCTTCCCATTTATACCATGACAATATACACTCATATTTTCAAGCTATATCATTACATCACTGGTGAACACTTTGTTTTATAATATTTTTAAACTATTACTTAAAGAATGATTTACTTCACGAGAATTTGACTGTGAATATGGTACTAATTATTTGTAGAAATAATTTTCATATTACATTACTAATTGTTATCCATTCCTATATTAATAATTGATCATGTACGAATTGGATCATCTTTTTTATGAACTTCTTATAACTTTGGACATCTCCAATTATTAGAACTCAAAGGCCCATTCTAAGTTGGAATTTATTTAGAAAAATTAAAATTTGTCTCAAAAACTATATCCATATTCCAGTCCTTTTTTTAGATATAGAATCTTCACTGTCATATTTAGTAGATACATCCTCTTGAATATATACGGGTACAACAATGACAGAACTGATAAATTGAACTAAAGGAATTTTTATTACTGATGTTGTCTCTGGAACTCCCCTTAAATACACCATATGGACTATTATTTTATAACTATATAGTAAGGTCTGAGATGAACCTCCCTAAGACACACTTTTCTAACCAAATTTCATGACGGATTTAAAATAAAGGTCCCATGAATATCCAACCGGCTTCGAGAGAATGGACAAATAGTGTTAGTTTAATGAAACATATACAAATTAACTTCATATAATTTGACATAATTATTCTTAAAAAAATAAATTAATGTACAATAAAAATAATGGTTTAACTTCCCTTTTACTTCACAAAAATGATGCGTGAATCTCACCATGTTTCTTAGAGAACCCAACTTCACATTATCGAGCAAGGAATATATATATAAAATCCCTGATCTCCCATACTCTATGTCCATCACACATATTCGTAAACACAAATAATGATTTCCATTCATCAGGTATTGCATTTACTGGATAAAAAAACATAATATCAAGATATAATCTTGAATGCATATATTATAACAACATATATTTTCCCAACAAAAATGTGACTAAAAGAACCCCCGACCTCATGTGGACAACGAATGATATCACCCACTTCAATAGAAGAAAATATCACTCTATTTATTTTAACATATTATCTAATTATATCCTTTCTTTGATTAAAAATAATCTCTAAAATCATCAAAAACTAATAAATTCATCCTAAAAATATATTTTATCATCAAACACTCACTCCCAACCATCAAAGTTCTAGATATTTCTTTAAAAGAATATGGATTATCTTAATACACACCATAAAAATGGATTATTCTCAAAGAACACTTCTTTTAAGTCCTTTGTTTTTTTTACACTAACTTCTGCTTATATTGTTAGAATTATTTTTCATTACCACATTAAATAAATCAAATGAAGGTTGAATAAGGACTGAGAGGTTAGAGATGATGGTTTAGATTTAAAGGGAGGTTACTTTTTTGTATGAGAAAATTGCTGAGAGGCGATTTTGTATTAGGTCACATACTCGAATACCAATTTTCTAATATAACCTGTTTAAGTTTTATAAATACTGCTGATTTACATATAAATACAAAAAAAATTCATATAAATTTATATTTTGTAAATTTAGATAAACGCATAATATTTATAAGAGTAATAAATATCTAACATTACACTAAACAATATACTTGGACACAATATTTTAAATTTCAACAAAAATAAACCAAGTAATTTTTGTAAAATTAGAATAAATTAAAACACATAAAAATACATTAAAAATTAAACCTAATTATATTTTAATAAAATAAAAATGATAAAATATAAGGGGTTTAGTAAAAATATAATATTACTACTTCTATATAGAGATAAAATCAAGAGAAATATCAACTTTTGAGAATGATCTCTTATTAAATGACGTATTAAGTTGGCTTAAGATTATGATATTAAGTTAAATTCATTTTTTATAAATCAATGAAATAGATATTTTTCCATAAAAATGTCATAAAATATTTGATGATTATTATAAAGGTGATTCATTAGGACTATATTGAAATTAGTCACATTAAAATACTAGAAACAAAATTTTTGGTCTATGAGGACTAAAAAATAGTTATTCATCTATATATATTATCTTTAATTGGGTTCTTAGCTTCATCCAAGTCTATTATTTCATTAGAAATAAAATAATTAGTATGGAATTTTCTACTTTCTTGTATAAAACTTTTTAGTAATGATATATTGTATTTTATTTGATTTAGCACATTAAAAAGTATATTTTATCAATTCAAAAAACTTAAAATTAGATTCACCCAACCATCAAGCTCATTTCAAAATATTTTTCCTTATTTTAAAAAACTAATCACACATTTTTTTATTTTCATTAGTAAAGAATACATTATTAAAATATATTCTCACTTATAATATATTTGATGACGAAGTTTTCATATATAATTTATGTTATTCCATCCTTATGAAAACAAATTAGGTAATAAAAAATAACATAAATGACCATAAAAATCTCTATAATTTTTTAATACCACAAAGTGATTTGGTATATTTGAAACCCGAATTTGGAAGAAGGAAACTTTCCAAACTCATAGGGTTTTCAACATAAACTTCCTCTAATAGAAAAACACTTAGAAAATTATATTTTCAATCCATTTGTTGTAATTGAAAATTAATATATGATTCATAAGCTAAAAAATCCAAATGTTTTCTAATCTAACTATTAAGGAAAAGAACTCCACTTATACTATACCAGATTCATGATTATACCATTTAGTTACTAATCTAGATTTATTCATAGTTATTACACCATGATCATTATTTTTATTACCAAAAACTCATTTAACACTTTAACAGGATATTCATAGGACCTATGAACAAAATCCAATACTTTATTCCTCTTTAATTGGTCTAATTCCTCTTATATAGAAACAACCCAACATTCATCTACTAAGGATTCTTTTATAAACATAGTTTAGAACTAATATAAGAATGGAATAAAATTATACAATGTTTATTACATTAATTTTTGTTATACTTCATCAAAACATCCTATAAATGTTTTTAAGGATCATTCATAAAGGTTTTGGGCAGTATTGGTAGCACACTTTCAGGTGTTCTAGCATTCGACCTTTTATGACTTTGTTATGGAAATTATTGTTACAATTCTCCCTCATTTTTATGATCAAAAAAGTTTTATATATCTTTTTTTCAAATTATTTACTTAGTTTATATATATGAGATACTGTCTTATTAAAATAATCACTTCAATTAAATTTTACATGAGTTTATTCATCAATTATTTTTGATCATTTATTGAAAACTCTATATTCTTATGAAGTAGTAGAATATACTAGAATGACCCCTTCTTCAAATTTTGGATTAATCATAGCAACATTATCCTTGGTGTTTAGAATATACACCTTATAACCAAAAACATTAATTTTTTGGGATTACTATTATTCTATAACTCATAGGGTGTCTTATTTAGAAATGGTCTAATTAGAACCCTCTTAATGAAATAATATTCTATATTGAAAAATTCATCCAAAATTAAGTATAATGGTTATATTCCAAGAAACATTTCCTAGTAATTTCATGCCAAACCATATTCATCCTTTCAACAAAACTATTCTATCGAGGTGTTGTAACACCCAGAGATTGCATGGTTTTTCTACAATTAACTTCAAGATTTTCAAGGTTTTTAACTTTATATAATGATTATTTTATATTTCCGTCATGAAAAATTGAGTATAGATTTCATTATATGAAACAATGCTTTTACCTTGAATTACACACAATAATGATATTGTGCATAACACATGACTCCCAAATTTTGTGAAAAAATGATGTAGTATTAATCTAAATGTGACCATTATACACTATCCATTAAATAGTTAGATATGAATAGTTTAAAAGACATTACTAAATACACATTTAGATTTACTATACAAAATAAATGTATTTACAAATTCTTAGTAAATAATCAATTAATTTTCTCTAAATTAAATATATTATTGAAAAATATGATTTCCTCAACAAAATATTTATATATACTTTTATGATATGATATTATAAGTAAATTATAATTTTTAGGAAAATAATTTAAAATAATTTAAATAATATTATAAATAATAATACTTAAATTAAACTATTGGTAATTTTTTTTTATTTTTCTGAATATGTTGATTTTTCAGTGAATAGAGAAATTTTTGTTTTTTAGAAAAGTAAAACATATTTTTAGTAATTTAAGTAAATTAAATTAAACATTATTTTTTAAAGTACTGTTTTTAATATTTAGTTATACATAATAAAATTAATTAATTTTGTCTAAAATTTATATTCTATTTTAGAATAATTTTATATTTAAATTTTAAAAGGTGTTTCTTCATAAAACTAGTTTAAAGTGCAATATGTTTATCCATTATAATTAAAAATAATAATTTTTATTTAGGAATGTCAAAAATAAAATTTATATGTTATATTTTTACAAATTATAATTTTGATTCCTAAAATAGTAATAATTAGTTATAGAGTTAATTTAAATCATCTTTTGTTTAAATAAGAACACTTTTTTATAACCCTGTATTTTGTTACATCAATGGGTTTTGATGTAAATTTATTATTTCTCAATTTTTCAAATTTTTTTGATAAAATAATATACATTTTTTAAATAATAATACTAAGATTTTATTAGGGTGCAATTTTTATAATTTTCTGAATGGATATATATTTTCTGAATACTGGAAAATACTTTGTTTAAATTGGAAACTGCGTTTTTATTTAAATTATTTATTAAATTAATATATATTTATAATTGTTTCTAGAGTAAAATTATTTATATTATATATATATATTAATCCAATTTTTTCATTTTAATCTATTTAATGTGGAAATTAAAAATAGAAACATGGTGAATGTTTGAATGCTTTCTCATTTAAAACTTGTTAATTCATCACATCCAAAGGATTAAATTTAGTATATATTTTTCCACGTGAATGATTTGAAATTCCTAAAATGGATTTAATATTTTTAGTAAGCGTAATTTATGTTATGTAATATGCTCAACCTAATGTTTGAACAATATAAATAGTAAAAATAATGAATAGTTAAGATAAATATTGTTTTATTAAGTGTAAAAAATACAATAGTTACAAATGAACAAACATGTCCAACACCAATTTTCTAAAAATATATCTACCTAAACCCTTATAATTTTATAATGATTCATTATTGTGTCCTTGTTCCCAAAGAAATAGGGGTGGAATTCTTAAATTAAAAAAATTACAAGGGTGATTCCAACCTCACCTATAAAATGCCTCTATCTTTTCTCCTCTTAACATCATCAATACATGTTTCATTAGATAATAACTAACCAAATAAATTCCCAAATTTTCTCTTATCATCATAAATGGATTATATTATATATAAATATGGAATTGGAAGGATTTTTGTGCAAACCTAAATAGGATACCCGATGATGAGGTATTGTTCATAAAAAGAGTGTTTTGTTTTAAAAAAATCTCTACCTCATTCAACTATTATTATAAAATTTGGATATAATATCTTTAGGAGTTATATATCATAATATTTTTTTTGTAAGGTTAATTTCCAAAAATTATTTCCATTTCTATTAAATAGGTTACAAAATCAAAATTCATATATATGGGGTACTACAACCACGGTAACCATTGTTATTTGTTTTTTCCATTACCACCACACATGGTTGAACAAAATGATGTATTTATTATTTATATATGATATTTATGATGTTTATGTGATTCTAGAATTATTATTTTACACATACCTCTATGATTTCCATTTTTTTAGAATATGATAATGTAGCCTATGTGTAAAAAGGACTACTGACTTGAGAAATGATGTAGTTCATTTATACATTACTTGGAACATAATACAGATTTTTTTAATGAGAATATTTGAAATATATGACATAGTAATTATTCTGTAATTATATTATATCTTTTACCATTATTTTTTAAGAAAATTTATGAAAATGGAATCAGTGATCATGCGTTCGTACTTTCTTCTGTCTCCATTAAGGGTGTATTTCAGTTTTTATCATTATATTTTATAAATTACTATAAATTAATTTATATTGAATATGTATGATATTTTTCATATGGAAAAAATTATGTAGATTATGGAACCATGATCAAACCAATATGGTCAAAAATTAAAATTCAAGATATATACAAACAGTTGAGCATTTATTACCTGAAATGTGACATTACCATGTAATTATTAGTAAATATATTCTAAAATGGAATAATTTAATAATAAAAGATATCATATATAAAATATGGTTTTGTAAGATAATTATTATAATATTATATTTATTTCATATGAGGTTTAAACCCTTACAAATGAAGTATAGACTTATAGTAAGGGTCTTTTTATAAATATATTATTTATATAAAATTTATTCAATATAGACAACAACTATTTCATTAATATGGTTTATATAATAATGATGGATGCATTATATTATTCTTCTACTAAAAATTATTAAGACTTAGATACTAATTGTTTATATCACTTTCACATTTCTTACAACTCAAATGATATGAAATTGATAAGGGATATTTTTCCAAATTTTCTTTCATTGAGGTGTGCGTTGTAAAATGATAATACATGTTTTCCATTTAATATCCTCCATTATGTATCATTTTTTAAGAAATAATGTTTTTAATAAAAACTATTTTGTTTTTAGAAGACGCTTTTACATTCAAAAACCCATTTTTTATAAATATTTTCTAAAATTATATTTGCATATATAAAATGATTTATTAAATATTTTTCACAATTTTTTAATATTTAAAAAATATGTTGAAATGAATAATTATGTTGATTTCAAAAACAATGTTTTTTTGGAAACTATTGAAAATGTAAAATTTTTATAACTTGCACGTCATTAACAGTATTTTCCACTATCATGACCACACAATGATATAAACAATACTTTACAAGCCTTTAATGTAATTTTTGAAGAATATTATCTTATAATATTTGGAAAAACTTTTGATTTTAAATATATTATCTCAAAGTACAAAAGGGGTTTTGAAAAGGTTTTGAAAATTATTTTCAAAGTGGAAAATATATTTTCATCAATAAATATATTAAATAATTATTAGAGATTAATTATCATTTCTTCAAGTTTATTTTAAAATAATATTATTTTTAAATTTTTTTTTTAAATATATTATCAAGGAATGGTTATCTTTCTCAATAAACATTCAAGCTCATTGTCTTTAAAATAATTTTCCATCTAAGATAACATCTTTTGATGTTTCTAATTTTTTACCAATGATATGATCCAAAGAGACCATTCTTATTCATTATTTGAATATTTTATATTTTTCATTATAAGATTATTATGAAACCAATTTCTATTCCATGGGTTATACCATGATAAAATTCTTATGAAACCCGCCTCTCATTCCCGCAGTTTATTATTTGATGAATTGTTTTATGAAACTCATTTATTTACTTGGGTTTTTATATGATTAATTTTTTATGATATTATTGGAAACATATGAATTATTTTTGTAATGTGATTATTCAGACCTAAATCCACCTATTTTTCATTGGAAAAATATTGATAACTCCTAAGTAAATATATTATACAAGATGTTTATTACATGTTCACAATATTATGCGCCAACCTAATTACATATTAAAAATGTTATGAGTGAAGCTGATTAAATGTTCAAAATTTTGGGTACTAACATTATCAAATATTCACAATGTTCTGAGAGAGCTTAATTACAAGGTAAAAATGTTGTTTGTGGACCTGATTACATGTTCACAATTTTATATAAGAACCAATTACATATTCAAAATGTTTTTCATGAACCTAATTTAAAGTTAAAAATATTATTATTGAACCATATTGCATGTTCACAATAATATGTATAGACCTCTCTATCATGTCAATAGTTTTATGTGTGGACCTTTCAGAATATCCATAAGTTTATGTTAGGGCCCAATTTTATGTCCTAAACATAATAAGTGGTCATGTTTCTATTTATAAAAGTTCAGAACTATATAAGTTGATGTGTATGCCTTTAATCTATTCATTATTTCAAAGTTATGAAATCATGGTACATGTTCTTTGATTTTATTAGGTTTCATGTGTTATCAACATACAATCTATATTCCCTGACTTAACATTATGATATTTGATTTCTTTGGGAATGGTTTTAAAATGTAATGTGTGTTATTCACACCCTTATTCTCATGTTAATCATAAGTATCTCTCTTTATTTCCCTTACTGAGAATAAGATATCACAATTTATTATGTTTTATTTCCCCATGTTTTAAAGAGATGATTTATGTAGGATTACTAAAGGGGGATATCTTTATTAAAAAAATGAAGATCATTCATGAATTGGTAATATTTTTTCCATGTTTAGTAAGATCCCTATGGATATTTATGAGGATATGACAAGGGATTTATATAAGTAAAAGACTATGGATGATCCAAAATATAGGAAAATGTAAGGGAATTTTGTTAAATAATTGAGAAATTTAATTCCAACAAATTATATCTCATTATGGATACTACAGATGGATTTGGTTATTGCACAGATATGCCTAGATAAAATGACTCTAAAAAGGTCACATTGATTTTGACTCAATCATTTCATGGTGAAAAAATGGGCCTTGATTCTCACCTAGGTTGACACTCTATAGTGTTATGATTTTGAAATTTTAAAAAACCATATGATCCAACATGAATGATTTTAATAGATGATATCTAGGAATAACCCTTATCAATGCTAAGGGGTCTGAAATGGAAAAGATGGTCTCATGAGTTAGAAACACAATATGTGATTATTCATGATTATGTGGGTCCCAAATATGATTATTTTTTATCACATTATGATTTGGATTTTAGTTGATGGATGGAAGCATAAGGATTCATGTAATAGTGGAATCTGATTGATAATTCAGTTATGATGATAAACCATATTGGATGATGTTTGGAGATATAGATATTGTGATTATTCATAATCTAATACCATAATAAATGATTAACAATATAATCACTGGTTAGATTCATAATCTGGTGAAAAAGTTGAAGATGCGCTTTTATAATATATCACGAGGTAATGATCATAGTGAAAGAAATGTTTTTATTATTATATATCAAGAAGGATGGATTAAAAACCTAGAAAAATATTTCAAATTGAGTTTAAGATATTATATATATGGAAAATAAGGTTATATAGTGATAAATGTCAAGGTGTTCAATTTCATATGTGTGGGGAATAAGGACCTTAACAAAATCAATTCCATGAATGATGAATTTTCTTCTTGACAATGGAATTATAACTACCATATCAATGATTTATGTATAATGATTGAAGTATTTAGGTATTGTGATTCATGGATTATGTTGAATAAGTACATTACCAATGGTATTAGGGTGGAAATAATCGATAAACATATATGAATTGTGTTTTTTTGAAACATATATTTCTGCATAAAATATTAAGAAAAGGGTTATGGATTCTATCAAGGGTTTAAAATTTTGAGTTTGATCAAAACTTCAATTTTGTTGACACATTTTATGAGGTATTGAGTGATGTGTGTTTGTTATGATTAATGATATTCTCGGAAATATATATGGAAATACATGCCTTTTCTTTTAGGTAGAATTCCTTTTTATAAAAATATGAATAAACATATTGGTATCCTTTAATGTTTATCTTATGCTTAATGTTACAAAAGTTGTGGGTTTTATTAATATAATTTGGAAAAAAGGATAATATAGAAGCCGAACGAAAAAATCTTTTAACTGACAAGTTTTTGGTTCTTGAACCATCAATATAAAGGTGAAAAGGTTTCAGAGCCAACTATTGTCTTATATGAAAGTTTAATTATAGTTTTAGAATATAAACAGAAATATTTTTGATTAATTATCTCTATTAATAAAAATTCAAAATGTCAAAGCTAATGTAGAATGGTCCAAAAGAATTCCATGACCATTATTCAAACCAGAATGTAAAGGGGAATACATCACCATGGGTTTATCACTGGACATCCCAAAATAAAAAAAGGGAATAATGCAACATGGGTTATAGTCGATCATCCTAGGTATTCTTCACACTTCATCTATATCCTATAATACTTCCCCTAAAATATTATTTAAATGATATACGTTAAAGATATTTTAAGGTTTTATTGATTAAAAAATTATTTTCAACTGATTAGGATTTGATGTTTTTCTTGATGTTTTGGCTAAGTCTTCAGTAAGCTCTTGATTAAGTTGTAAGTTTAATAACTACGTATCATCCTCAAAAAATGGTAAATATGATATTACAATGAAAAACCAATAGGAAAAGACATAATATTTTTCAATAGATTTCAATTGTGTTTGTGATCAACACCTTCCACTATGATGAGTTTTCTTGAAATAATTACTTTCACTAGAGCATTCAGATAATTATTTTTGAAGAACTTTATCGAGAAAAGTGAAAAAAACAATATTCTTGAATGATGTTATAGAAATAATGAAATTGGGACATGATCAAGATGATGATATGATGAAGAAGGTTATATAAATTAAATAACATGTTTGTTCAAAACAATTTATAAATAAATGTTTTATTGATAATCATTGATGCGATCTTGAATTTTATGGTACTTAAATGGTGTTTCTAGGAATTCCATAGTGGAATAAGGAATGGAAAACTAATCCCTAGGTATATCGGCCACTTTGAAATTTTTGGTCGAAAAGAGGACGTATATTACTACTTGGTGCTTCCACTGAACCTCTCTTAGGTTCATGATGTGTTCCCAATATCTATAATGAAATCGTGCATACCTAATAAAACACATGTAACCAAATATGAGGTTGTACTATTAGATAATAATCATTCATATTATGAATAGCATATTGATAATCTAGGTCGACCAAAGAAAGGTATTTGAATCAAGACCACTCACTTTGAAACATTTTTCTAAACAACCTATTGAGGAAGATACATGGGAAATTGATGTTGTAATGAGGAATATTTATCCCCTCTTTTTGTACTAATATAACTCATTCTCTATGTGAAATTTATTTTAAGGGTTTAGAATATGACACCCTAATATCTTGTTAAAAAAGCAACTAAATTTAATATTTTTGAAAGTATCCATTACCCAAAACCTATATTTTATCATGAATTACATGAAATAAGGAGTATAACATATCGTATTTTAAATAATTAGTTTATCTTGTATTACTTTCATCGATGAAAGAATTAATGACACACGACACCAAGCTTTATAGGACTCTGAAGTACTATTGTTTAAAAAATGACCATTATGACCAATTCATTAAATCGGAAGGTTTTCATAGTATCTAATAATTTATGAAACATTATTATAAATTCCCAAATCTATGTGAATTTATTTATACCTTAATAGTATATAATCAATCAAATTTATGTAAGGTAATTACACTCTCGTAAATACGATTTCATAAAAAATGATTTTTATTTCATTTTATGATAAAATAATATAAGTAATTTATATTTTTTTATCAATATTTTTTGATAAAATGAAATTAATTTTTTAGAAAATCATATCTAATTTAACTTATACTTTATTCTTTTATATTTTACAGAAAATGTTGACGTTCATTGAATAGTGAAAAATACATAGCTTCGTAAAACTATCACTAATTTTCAATAAATTAATTAATTTAAATGACTAATTATGATTTACTGTATCATATGTATTATTTATTTAAAGTAAATATACCCAGTAACTTTTTAATCAAATTTATATTTGATTTTATTATAAGCTTAATTTTTTTAGTTTAAATATAGGGGTTTTTCTGGAAATTGTTTTAATTCCCTTAAGGTTTCTCAACTTTAATGAATTAAAACATTCCCTAATAGGGTTTTAAAAAATTAAATATATATCATATATATATAAATAAATTCTTATTGGTATAAATAAATATTATTATTGTAAATAATGTTTATGTAAATAATCTTATCCATAAAAAATACACTTCTCAAAACACTCTTTTTCATCACGTTCGTGGGTTTTGATTTAAATAAATTTTTTTCACTTTTAAAAAAATTATTTGGAAAGAAAATTTTCGTTTTTTGTATTATACTATACAGATTTACTTTGTTTTAATTTTTGACAATTTTATGAATAGATTAATTTTTTTGATAAATAATGGGAAATAATGAATTTTAATTGAAAACTATATTTTAATTTTAATTATTTAATTTTTTTTGACAATAATTTCCTTTAATATAAATTTATTTCACTTATATAAATATATATTAATCTATTTTAGTTCAGTATAATCAATTTCACATTAAAATTTTATATGTAAACTTCATAATCATTAAATCATTTTCACATTGAAAACTTGTTTTCTCATCACGGTTGTGGGATTTGTGTTAAATTAATTTTTTTCACTTATATAAAGTTAATAATGATTTTTTAAAATTTTTGGAATCAAAATAATTTATATTATCTATTAGGGGTAACCTAATGTTTGACTAAAATGAATAGTGATAATAGTAAAAATTAATTACCGCCTTTAAGATGGAAAAGGTTTTACATGGTTTAAACTAATACAATAAAGGTAAAAATGACCCAAAACATGTCCAAACCCAATTTTTTTGGTCTAATTTAAAACTTATACCATACATGGTTGATGTTTTCCCCTTATTTTAGTGTTGGTTCATTAAAAACATTATTGTATTTCTTTCATGAAAAATATTACTTGGGTAGCACTCACGTCACTTATAAAAGGCCACCCCTTCTCCTCTTCTCATCACAACATAAAAACCTTTTGGTTAAAAAAATATTTTAACAATATCACATTAAAAGTTACCTCCCCACATATTAAAATCCTTATATCTGATCAAAATCCAACCTTGGATGACTTTTTATAAATACCAAAGGAGGATACCCGAAGAAGAGCTAACATTCATCATCAAGCGTTTTTGTTTTATTTCATCCTCGAACTCATTAAATTATTATTATAACATGACTATATAATAACATCCTTATTTAAGATATAATTATATGTATTAATGTGAAGTACATGACCTATAACTTTCTCCACTTTCAACAAATTTGTTAAGAAATCATTGTTTTTGTGTTTGATGGACAACATCCCTGTAAACCGATGTCATTTTTTTTCATTACCACCTCTCATGGTTGGAAATAATGATGTATTTATTGCTTATATATTATTTTTATGTTATTATTATACTTCAGTAATTTTTATATCACACGTACCATCATGCTATCTATTTTATGGGTATATGATAACATTGCTCGTGTGTGTGGCAGAATATAGCCTCATGAAACCATGTGATTCATTAACCCATTATGTGGTAGTTAATAAGGATTATTTTAACACAAATATGTGATATATTTGAAATAAAAATGAATTTTTAATGATATTATATCATTTACTTATCTTTACTTCTATATATATTGAAAATAGGATAAATGGTCATCCTTACGTGTGACCTAGCATCTCCATGAATGACGCATTTTGGTTTTTATCTCTATATTTTTTAAAGTAAAATAAATCCATATATAATTAATAAATATGATATTTATATCAATTTTAAAATTATATATATTGTGGAAGTAAGATCAATTTATGATTACTAAAAATAACAAATCAAGACATATATGGAAAACAAAGAGGGAATTACTCAAAATGTGACTTTAAGATGGACTTGTTAAAAAATAGTTAATAAATGGATATAATTAAATAATATATTGTAAGATATATATAAACATGATTCATTAATATATTTATAATTAACTTATATTTTTTTACACTAGGTTTTTATTTGAATAAAGGATATTGAATCGTATGGTAAGGGTTTTCTCCTGTCACATTTATTTCTGTGATATTTACGCCATATTCAACAATTATTTTTGTTATGTAGGGTATATACTACCATGAGATGTATTTTATTTTTCTTCTATTGAAAATTAAAGGGATAATAAATAATTTTATTATCAATATTTCATGGGTTTTTGGTTTAAAGATTACCAAAGTCAGATGGGATTTTTGTCTTAATTTAGATTCTTTCAAGTGTATTTTATGTTTTGTAAATTTATTAATTATGAATGTGTATATAAGTACCATTTGAAATGGAATATAATGAATTTATTTATCATCATGTTATTTTCAGTTTAATTTTATATTATCCCTTCTTGGGGGATACATTTAAAAGTCTCTAAAGTGGTAATTATTTTATGTTACAATTTAATCCTTTATAAATATTATTTTTGAAATTGTTTTCAATGATATATTCATATAATAAATATAAAAATAAAACATCAAATTTACACTCTTATTGTTATTTTAGGAAAAATAAATCTTTTCCATTAATTTTTGACTATTTATGTACTCAATAGTTCAAAAATAATATTTTTAAGAAAAAATATCTTTTTAGTTGAAAACCCCTTTTCTTCCAAAACAATGTTTTCTTCAAATGTTTTAAAAAATGTTTTTAACATTGTTTAAATGATTTATTAAATAAATTTTTACACATGTATGACTTTAAAAAAAATACTTTGTAAGGAATCTTAAGGTCATTTTCAAAATTAATGCATGTATGACTTCTACACAAAATGTGTAAAGAATATTTGTATTTAACATGAATTTCATGAATTGTATTTATCAATATCACAACCAATCAATGGTTTTATTATTAATTTTTATTTTTTCATAGTTATTTTTTAGGAAAAGTGTTTCCTCAATAATTGGGATATTTTTGGAATATAAATAACATGTGTCACAAAAAAATGGGATTTCAAAAAGTTTTTAAAAAGTGTTCTCAAAGTGGAAATTTTATTTTCACCAAAAAAATGGTTTCAATGATTTTTAAATCATAATTTATAAGTTTTTATATTATTTCAATAAAAATTATTTCTATGATGTTTTATTTTTGAATAAAAGATAATTTCAATTAATGTATATTTTTCTCACTAAATGGTCCATTTTATTTTTCTTTCAAATTAATTTTCTATCTATGATGACACAATTTGACTTTAATTACTATTTAATAGTGATATGATCCATGGAAACCATTCTAATAAATTTTATTAAAGTCTTACATTTTTTATGAAAATACATTTATAAAAACCTATTATCTTCTTTGTGTTATACACATGAAAAGATAATTATAAAACCAAAAACTCTATTTCATGCTTTATATTTTGATAAACTATTTTATGAAACCCATTTATTTTCATGGGATCTAATATGATGAAGGTTTTAGGATCTTATCACACACACATGAACAAGTTTTATAACTTTATTGTTGATACCATTATACCCCTATAATTTATTTTGTAATGTTGTATAAGTCATGAGTAAATAATTTATATGTAAACCTAATTAAATTTTCATAATTTTATGCGTGATCTTGATTAATGTCCATAATGTAATGTGAGAAATAGATTAGATGTTCAAAATTTTATGTATGATCATGATTACAAGTTCAAAATGTTATGTGTGAGATGATTACAATTTCACAATGTTATGGGTGAACCAAATTATATGTTCACAATGTTATGTTTCAACCTGATTATATATTCCCAATGTTATGCATGAACCTTATTACATGTTCACAATGTTGTGAAGGAACCTTATTAATTATTTATAGTGTCATGTGTGGAAAAATATCCCATATCTATAATGGTATGATTAGACTAGGTAGTATTTCCATAGTTTTATGTGAGGGCGCAATTTCATATTCATACTATAATTGATAAACATGTTATTATTTATCAATGATCATAATGTTATAGGTTGGTTTGTATGCACCAAATATATGTCTTCATCAAATGTTATGCTCTTGTGAAACATCTTCACTGATTTCCTAATGAATTATGTATTGTGAAATTCAAATAATTATCAAATTAATCAATAGTACACTATTTTATTTATAGTGTATGTTTTCCAAATGCTATACTCCTATTATAATACCCTTATACTCATATTATACTTACATATTTCCCTTTTTTCCTTTCCTGAGAATCTGGTCTAAGTTTTCATTATGTTTCCTATCCCTATGTAATTAATAATAGTTTTAAGTAATAATACTATAGGGGAAGATATTTATGGGGTAAATTTAATATCTTTCATGAATTATGAATATTGTGTTTGAATAATCGGAAGGAAATAAATTAGTATTGTAACAAAGATTTTTTTATGTAATTTATTGAATATTCATTTAAAATTATTTAATATAAACTTGTGGTAACCATGGGTTTCTATAGGTTTTATTGGGAAAGAAAAGAAATGCTTAATACAAATTTTTAAATAATAGGAATTAAACTCTTATCTTTCAAATTATTCTCTCTAGAATGTTATTACGGAAATAATTTCCCAGTATTTTTCTTTTTAAACCAATTTGTGAAAACTTATAAAAACCAAACAAGCATAAAATTAAACAAAAAAAATTAAATATTAAAAATTGAGAAAATAAAATATATAGAAAACATTTTCCTCATAGTATTTTGACTCTATATGGACCAAACATATACATATGAATATGCTCAATGGGTATTAAAGTTTAAACCTCTTAATTGGTTTAAAATATAACTACTATTATGTTCATATTTTGAATTCATCATGTATATTATTTATATTTAAGTTAATTTGTGATAAATATGAAACTAAATTAATTTCGAACAATTTTATAATGGAATAATCATTTCAATTTATGAATCTTGTATTCCATATCCATGACTCATTTTTTCGGCATTTAAACAGTTCACCTTTTGTCTTCTCAGAAGTGGAGATATAGAGTATTAGAATTCTCTAATCCTGGTGCATTTAATATAGAAATTTTATCTTTATAAAAATTACATTCAATATATAAAAAATCAAAAAAATAACCTTTACCACATAGTTGGGACATTCTTATCAGGTTATTTTTTAAACCTTCCACATGGAAAACATTACTGATAAGGCCAGATTTTGGATTCCCAAAAGATCCAACTACCATAATAATTCATTTATCATTGTTAGTAAATGTTATGTTACCACCATTTACCTTTTATAATGAGTTAAAATAAGAAATGTATCCACTCTTAATCCTTCATAACACACTATCCATATACCATCATTTTTGGTTACCTTAGAACTTTTTAAGAACAATGTAAATTATACAATCTATTTTTTGGCACCCTTATTTTCATGGGTCAAGTAAGGTTATAAATTTAGGATTTAAGAACTCAAATGCAGTTGGCCTTCCCAAAACCATCCATACAGAACATTGAATAAAAACAATTAATTTTTTTAACATCATATAACTATAGTTTTTACAAACTTCTCTTATTTTTATAGTTTCATATCTCACAACAATGAACACAAATAAATTTTTTAGTATTTGGATTATTTGAATTATGTACAAAATATTTCTTATAAGGCATTGGTTTTAACATTATATTTATATTCCAAATCTATTTTTTTAGATTTATTACTACCAAGAATTTGATTTTAATTGTTTTAATATTTTATAAATAGTCTAGAAGAATCCCTAATGGCTTGAACTTATTTTTTTTAATTTTTAATTTTTTCCATGTTTGATACACGATGAAGAAAAATTTTCCAGTTATGCCTATAGAGTTAAAATTTGTTTTTTTAATCCAAATTTTCACTTTAAGGAACTTTATATGTTTTTGGGTGTTTTTTGAAGGTTCATATTTTTAATTTAACGTGAAATAGTAATCATTTGGTCCCTCAAATGAGTAATTTTCATTTTTTGGTTTAGTTTCATATTCATAAGAATAACATGAATGTACCTCATCAACATATTCCTTAAAAACATATTTTCTCTCTGATTACAATGGTCATCTTATGACTGTGATGATAAAACACCACTAAAATATTCCTAATCAATCCATGTTTCCTTCATTTCATTATTATCATTATTACTGTAACCAAATTTATTGAATTATTTATTTTCTAACTTTTTGTTATCCTTATGCTATAGGAATTTAGGCTTTCCTTGTCGATTCTTCTTACACTCTTAAAAACATACTTCAATAGAATTTCCATCTAAATTATTATATTTAGAGAATGTTTCTTGAAACCTATTCTCTATTTATAAAACTTATATAATTTTTTGTTTAAGTGATAAATATCACTATCTGAATTAGATCTACTTGAAGAATTTCCATAAAAACTATTCTATTTTATCTTCTCTACTCTTCATGTCATGTTTTTATTATGATACTTTTAGAGAATTATTTTCCTTATTATATATCTAATGTTATCTACATCCAGTATCTATATATACCCCATACATCATCATATTATCAAGAATATAATTTATTTTGAATTATTTATCCTCTATTGATAATCTAATATAAACTGAAATACCACTCCACCACAGTGTTAGTATCCTAATGACTTTTAGATGTACTCATTTCATCAATCATTATTAAAGTGTTAATATTTAGTTTGGTTGTATTATAATTGAGAGTCTGCACATAATTTATTCCTTCATAGGAAACTAAAATTGTATTCTAAATTTTAAGTTCTATTTAACATTGATAAACTCTATTGATATCATATGGACCTAATTCAGAGATTATATCATTTATTGATTTCTAATTTATAATGCAGTCTATTTCAAATTCCACATCCCTTGTTTCTAGTTCTATCTTCCAAATTTTGTAAGTCTTTGTCATTTTTATAAAAATATTCCAGACCATGGTTTTTTAGATATAGAATCATCTAAGAATTCCAATAAACATAATGCTTACTATTAAAATAGGGTGATATGATCATATATATTCCCTTTCTATTTTCATTCATACCCACTATTTTTGAAAAGATATTTGGATTTCAACTATTATAGATTAGAACTAGAGAATAAAAAACTATGAAACAAAATGTTAACTAAGAATAACCATATTAATAATCAAAATTGGTTGGTGAATTAAGTTCTTTTAATTTTTATTCACATTAAAAAAAATATCTATCTTGTTTATGAATTATTTAAATTATGTTCATTAATAATGATGGCATCATAAATAAATTAATAAATTGAAAAATACACATAGATATTTATAGTGGTTCAAGGAAAATAATTACCCTATTCCACTCTACCAACACACTTTTCAATATGTCTGATGGTTTTCATTAGACCAGTCCTTTTTAGGGGCATTTAATCCTTTTTACAAGTACTTCATGACTGAGTGAGAGTATTTAAAACATTGTACAGGTATAAGAGCAGTCAATTGGGATCTAGAAAGGATTTATAAGTAATATATTTAAGCAGTTCTTTTCTTGGATCCATTAAAAAAATATGATACATATAAGTTTTTACTATTTTCATCTCATAGCTATAATATACATTTTACATAAAAAATCACCAAGGGAAATAATCTGATGAGTAAGGGGATAAAGGGGAGTCATATGAAGACTATGGAGATTATAAATAAAAACATCTAATGAAGAACGTTTTCTTTTTTCCTTAGTTACATAAAAAACTGAGTGTTTCTTTTGAATATTTAACAAAATAATTCTCTGTATACACTTCTACACATCAATTATCAAGCATAAGTCTATTCTTGCACACCACCACTTGATAATTAATGCACTCCACCATATATAAATACACTGTACTAGATCAATAGAAAAAAAGGTATCAGTGAAACATCCTTCCCATTGAAATAGATTTGAAAAAATATAGTAAAATAGAATATATCATCCTTTTATTTTGTCTCAATATATTTAACTTGTTATATTTTATATTTTATTTAACATTAAATACAGAATTTAAATATTATAAAGAAGTATTAAATTTTTCACTCTATCTATTCAATGGTAATAAATTAGATCATCTATCATGACTTAGTAAATTTTTAGAGCTTAATCCACATATTAAATTTCCAAATCAAAGTCCATATAGATGCATTTTATTCAAGTGGATAAAATTAAATTATTTTGGTTATTAATTTACTTATTTGTATCTAATAAAGTTGATTGAATCAATGTAGTTATTCAATTTATATATGTTATTCACTAATTCATACATATTGTATTGATCCTATGTGGTTGATTTCACCACATAATTGATTCATGTAACCTATTTCATCATCTAGTATATTTACATATATGATTGATCAAATAATTGATTGCTCACATATTTGGTTACTCTACATAATGGTTTTATGTATCAAAATGATCATGTAGAAGACTTCTCATGTAATAAATCATATTGACATATAAAATCATTATATAGGTGACTCATTGACATATCCAATTGAAGTATATACTTCCTTTACATAGATTGTTTTATAAAAAATATATATTTGGTAAAAAAACATCCATAATTAGTAGTTATGATAATTAATGTTGAACCATAAGAATATTGTAGAAAATGAAAAAATCATATAGAGAACAAGATCATCAGTATAGTATGAACAATAATTAAGATCCTTATAACCTAAATTAAATGAAATATATTGGATAAACATTAGAAGTCCAACATTTTAGAAAAGATAATAATTTATTTCCCAATAAACTTCTACATATCTAAAGGTCCTACAATACTAAAAATCGTACATCCATAAAAGAATAACTATATTTCCTCACATATAGGACAAACGTACTCTTTCCAATCAATGTCCAATTTCATTCACTTAATATTACATCATGAAATAATCTATCTATAAATAATAAATGTCTAAAGTAACTAGAATGATTGGAATACCTATATGATAAAACACTTCATACCTCTATTTATTTAGAGGTCTATAAAAATTAGAGAGCATTATCTATTAACATGAAATTTCACCTTTACTTGATTCTCATTAGGGAATTTGTACTGGTTCTCATAACACTGATGATACATGGGAAGAAATATAGAATGTTGGACTTAAAGTTTTGGGTGATTTTTCATCTGTATGATGTATTCCAATGGATCAACTTTCCTTTTTTACTATGGACATCGAACGTACTATTATTCCACCAATGTGAGGTTTCTAGTGAAATATTTTAAGAGATCAATGACAAAGCTATAATACATATCACATAGACTTAAACTACATGGATGAGACCTTATAATGAGAGAATAAAAGGAACATATGATAGTCCTTATCCCATGAATATAAAAGGAACCAACGATACTATTTTGGTCACAATTCACAAAACTATACAATAATGTCATCGTCAAATGATGTTAAAATATATTCATACCCAATGTATGAATTATAGGATGTGTTTGGTGACATGTCTTATAATACTTGGGTAACAAGCATGAGATACATCGCATGGGATGATTCTCCATATATCTAAGATTATTAAATGTGCAATCCCCACAACATCTCTTGTTGTTGCTCCTTCAATGAAATAATCTTCCACATTGAACGACATTAATCTGCATAGACTAGCACTGGTAGTGTGAGGTTAAAATTTATTGGGGTGTGTTAACAGATTTAAGACCTTAAAATGCACACAATAATTACTTGTTATATTCCATTAAATTTTTGATGTCCCCTCTATATAATAATAGATTACCCATTATTGTGGCCCTCACCTAAGAGATCCACCTTTCTTAATATCAATCTCCCATTGTAAATTTACTTATGATATTTGTACAGATTGATTATAACACTGAATATATATATATTTAAGACTATATCACATATCCTTATCTGGTAAAAAATAACAAAAAATATCCCACTCTCCTGTGTATGAGCCATGTCCACTTAGGAAAGGCCGATATAGTTTTTATTTTTACACATTAACCAATATTCAAAAAAACTATACCCTTATCCCTATATATAAGAAAGACATATAAATTGGGAATCTTTTCGAACTAATAGTGTCATGATTACTATTATAATTTGATATAATGAAACGCCCAGATCTAAAATCCTATTCCCACCCATAACATCATAAATAAAAATTTTCTCCCTTCTCCTATAGATAAACTTCATCCATGAAAGAGCTTCCCACATAAGTTTCCTCATTCGTAAATTCATGGCTAAGACAAATTTTCTTTTTATTAAACATAATCTAGACTATTTCAGGGAACATTACACCCATTAAATTTCAATCAATGTCAAAAATATCCCTTCATACTCTACATGCATCCTTTCTCAAGAGATAGTCTTCATCTAGGATGTTCAGATCGATATAGTCATTCCATAATAATCAGTGACATAGTAATTAAAAATTGAAAGGAACATTTTCATTGACTATGAATAATTTTCCCAAATTAGCCTCCTCATAATATTCCCCAATATTTCCTATAAAGAAGATACAAATTAACTGTAAGGAGAAGATCTTTTATCTTCATTTTCCTTAACAACATCATAATGACAACCTATAATAATTCATGTTCCATGGCCCTTCGTTAAATATTTTTCCTATACCATTTTCTATGACATGGGAACCCTAAGATCATGTTTTATAATATTCCCCTTCACACCCAGAGAATTTTAAACCATTATAAATTAGATTAATATGTAATGGAAAATCATGCGGTTCCACTATAATCAAAACATGATTTTATTTTTTGTGAAATTTGGAAATCTCTATGAATTCTCTTGTTTGTCACATAAAAAATGACTCTCATATGCCAAGAGGTTTTTAGATATTTTAATAAATTGAAAACCTAATTCATTTCATAATTAGAATCGACTACTGGTTATTATCACATGAAATTAAGGGAAAAGAATAGTTCTAAGTAAAAGTACTTAAAAGGAACATAATTGTTTATGAGATCTGAGACCTCAAACACTATCCACCCATACATATAAGAACAATGACTATAAAAAGAGTATATATACATGGGATCTTGTATACTAAATTTTTTTATATCAATTCACATGTATTTTATCCCCTTCCCTTAATATATAGATTTCCAAACCAACCAATTTTTTTCATTATTATATAAATGTAAATTGTAGCAATCTTATTTTCTTATTCCATGATGTTAAACTACATGTCAATTTACATCATTTTAAGATATAAAAAAAATACGTTCCACATCCCTACCTCCTGAAATAAAACTACATAATCATTTATACCTCGCATGATATAATCACTATTTTCGTTTTTTCTATTAACACACATATATATTAGAACTATATATGGATTGATTATCCTCCCTACAAGATACATAAAATTCCCAGGAACATCTATTATAGTCCCATCCATTATAAAATAAAACTTGTGATCCATCATTCACATTAATGAACCCAATAACGGAAAGAGGATCTAAACTATTCTTGTCTTCTATCATTTATGATCTTGTGATTCAAACAAAATTCCTCTTCCTAATATATAAATCAAATCCATGTAGGTTATTTCCCATCAATTTCCAGTATTGATTTAAATGATTCCATCATTCTCAGAAACTTACATTCCACAATCAAAACTCTGTAGTGTCTGGATATTTGGATCTGTATAAAACTCCAGCACAAATCATGGATAATTGAATCCAAATTTGAATGTATCCTTTATTTTAACTGCACATAATATACCCAAATTTCTCTCTACATTATATTCCCCACTATCTAATTTAACCAGAGGCCTTGTATTCCTTAGGTGAATATAATTTTATCTGATTAGACTCTAAAAATAATAATAATGGAATCCTCTCATCAAATTTGGTATGAATTCATCATTTATATACACTTCCCATGAAATTTAATCAAATTTTAATGAACCGTGGTTATGAATTAAAACATTTCAATTCAAACCCATTGAATTTTGGAGAATTCTTAGCCAATAAACCATGTGGTAGTTTTTATTCCCATAACTCATGGTAAAATCTATATTGAAAGACTCTAATCATCCAATTGAATGAGATGTATTTCTCTTCAGGATGAAAATATAAAAATAGTAACCTTGAGAAAAATCAAGCCTAATCTCCCCAAATGTTCATTACAAATCGTTTATAAAAAAATAGATCATTGTAAATTGAGAAATCAAAAAACCTATTAGGTTGAAAAAACTCAATGGTTGGCCTAAGAAAAATAAATGTCTTTCACATTAAGTCTTATTTTATTAGACTTAGAAAAATATTATATTTCTTAATAATAAGATATAATATGTGTGTGATCTATCATGAGACTCTAGAAAATTTCAACTATTTCTCACAATGCCTCTTGACATAGGAAATAATTAGAGAATTATCATGTTCCTATCATTGAAATTTAAATATAATAACATATAAATGTTCATTAAAATCACACAATTTCATTGTTATGTTATATTAATAACAATAGATAATAAATAAATAGTCTATAACAATGTTCCATTCATTAATGGATACAAAATCATAGGAAAATTGGAAAATTAATGTCTATCTTCATTAGAAACATTTGATAAATTATTACTCTAATGAAATATTTGAGATGTTTGAGGGTTTATTGAGACTCATAAATAGTCTATTGAAGCTTTATTATCTCAATAATATATGCCTCCACTAAAGTTCAGGGTTCTTTCACCATTAATGTAATGTCATTTTTCCCCCACGAATGGTCCTCCTCCAAATATTGGGAAGTTTTATGAGGCCCCATTTGAAAGTATCTAGATATCTTTGGTGTTGTATTATTTATAGTAATTTCTCATGAACTCTTTACTAGAACTCATTTGCATCCTTAGCATTGTTATGTACCTCTTGGAATAGGATTTCTCATAAATCATCAGTTTTTTGTGAGATTTATTTTCTTAATAAAGATCTTTTTTGACCTTCTCTCATTCACTCACCACCATTGTAACGACCTAATGTTTTTCAATAAAAATTCCCTTCTTATATTTATGTCATAAAATAACATTAAAACACAACATAATTAATTTCTAAGTGATAAGTGACCTTTAAACATAAGTTTGTCACTTCTGTGTTTGGAATTTTGAAAATCCAACATACACGATTGTATTCAGGATGACTTTTAGAGTCTAATGAAACAAAATTTTTTGCTAAATAGTAACGCACCCTTAGGAATAGTAACATACCCTTATGAATAGAAATATGAACCTTATGAATAGTAAATCATCCAAAATAAGAGTAAAATTACCTATGAATAATAAAATAAAATTTAGACATCTTAGAAAGTGACAAGTTGACCTTAGTAAACGTTTCGGTATTTTGTAAGTCATAAATAATTAATTATAATAAATTAATTAATTTAAAAGAATATTTATTTCCCTAAAATTTAATCATAAATTATTTAATCAATTTATTATATTTTTTAGATAATTTTATAAGACCCTATGCAATTTTTGAAAGCACTATAAAATCAGTTTTAATCTTAAAAATTGTTTTTTAAGTAAATTAAGATTTTAATTAAATATTAAATTAATAATATTTAGAAAATTATTTTTCAAAATTTTAATTCATTTTTGGATTCTACACATCAAAAAATAGTTGGAGTAAATGTTTGTGATTTTTTCTGAGATACTTGAATTTTTTATGAATAGTGAAATACTGTAATTTACAAAATAAGCTAATTATAGGGTCATGTGTGATGTTCTGCTGATGTAAGCTCACTTGTTTCAGGATTAAATTATAAATTTACTATTCTTGGTCGTTCTAGACTCACTATTCCTTGTCTTTTGTGGAAATAATAAACTAATGAATTTTATATTAAGGAAACCCCTCTCCCCTCCACTATAAAAGCCACCCTTCACAACCTCATTTCCTCACGCCTCTCAAGCTCCAAGACTTTTCTAAACTCTTCCCAAACACCTTCCATATCTCCTCCCCCACGTCCAAGAGCTACTGGTCTCATCAAAAGACCAAGCTTAGGCCCTTAAGGAGGTTCTCAAGAGAAGGATTAAAGAGTTAATTTCCCTCCCTCTTCTCCTTTAATTTCTTTTCAAGTTCAAGTTAATTTCTTGATCTCTCCCCACGTATCTTCATCAAAATTGTATTTTAACTCTGTTATTATACATATACTGTAATTTTATGATTCTAATGGGATATTATATCATCCAACCCCCTTTCCCTCTTCCTTTTATTTTATTAAAGAGAACGTTGTTCGTGAGGTGTTAATTTATCACCTTCAAGAACGACATGCTTTTTTCTTCCATTTCTACCATCATATATGGTCATGAAACCATTTTTATGGTTGAAAAAGAATATTTTATGTGTATTATGTTCTATTTAATGTTCTTGAAATAACCTATGGACATATTACTAAGTGATAAGTTAAAACAAGTTCGTTGTGATCCAAAAACCGCCCAAATTGTCCCAAATAACCATTATTTAATTCTTATCTAATGATTCATCCAAATGGATCTAATATAATTCATTATAAAATAATTAAATCTCCTGTAATAACATTAACTACATTTAATATCATTTCTGGATGTTTACTCATGGTCTACCCAAACTTCAATTTAAGAATACAAGTGAACCACCCGAGAAAACCCATAAAAATGAACATCCTCGAACAATGTTTTTAAACATTAGAAGTCATCCAAAGGAACATAATATGACATAATGAAACCAGAATTAAACCTATTAATTTACACATGGTTATGTATTTCTAATTAATGAACATAACTTCATTATAAAGGACATTAAAGAGAAGTAAGCATTCGGGTACAAGGTAAAGGGAAATTCTCGAACCCAACTTTCATCCTTCGGGTTATACTTCTTTCACTCCATTTATGAAATGATCAATCCTTAAAGATAATTTTTTTTATAATTTTCTTTACTTTTCCGTGATATAAATGTTTTCTAATGAAGTTTATGTCAATCCAAATGTTTTCCAAAAGAACTCTTCTTTTAAAAAATCAACTTTTACCTCTCATTCATGGTTGATGGTTCTTGTATCAAGTATGTTGTTCCCTATTTATTTTGGGAACCCAAATTTTATGAATGTATTCTTATGAGATAAAACCCATTCCTTAACATGGTTTAGTTATTTTTAATTTTCATGTATGTTACATGTTGAAAGCATGATAATGATAATGTTATGTTGTGATGGGTGCGCCCGGAATTATATAGCGCAATTGTGAATGCTTCAAAGTGACGGGTGCACCCGAAATTATACAGCGGTCCAATGAATTGGGTAAAGTAATGAATCTCATGATTAAATGTGAAATTATGTGTGAACAAGATGATAGCTTGGTTCACAAGTATGTGTGGTATTTAACCACTAAGACATGATGATTCATTTTTATGCATTGCAACATTTCAAGTTTTTTTATTTATGCTTCCTCTCATGTTCATGATCTTTTTCCCATGTTATGATTATGCTCACCCAATGCAATATTGTTATTATATATCATCATACTAGGCTTCTAGATCACCCCTTTTTATGTATATCCTTAGGTGGTTACATGTACTAAGGTGAGGACAAGTTCCCATAAGAAGCTAGAGAAGAAGAAATTAAATAAATGTTTTTGCTTGATGTTGTAATTGTTATGTATGGTCCTCGTTTTCCCAAGACACTAAACCTTTGGATCCTCTATGTGTAATAATATTATGTTGTTTATATTTAAAATGATAGAATAGTAATTTAATAAAAGGTCGGGTCGCTATAGTTGGTATCAGAGGAAAGGTTTAGTTAATTTGGGACTTAGGATTAGTGAACCCCAGAAGAAACCTATAGCATGAGACTAAGTACAAATATGCACACAAGAATATTTACCTAGGGATCCCATATGTTATTTTTTCGGTATAAATTTTTTAAATGACTATGTTATTCATGACTTGTTTACTTATGTTTTGTTCTAACCTTTTATATTTTAGAAAATGGTGGTAACCAGGAGAAATCTGGCCAACAACTCATGCGAGGGCCAATGCAACGATTTCCCGAACGACATCCCCAATGATTTGGTAGGTGGAGTTCAAAACTTCATTGAAATTCTTACCGAATTATCTCAGGTTGTGAATAATAACCATAATAATGGGGAACATCCTCCTTCACCAAAGAGGGAGCAACTGGCTATCGAATGTTTTATGCGGCAACGACCACCAACGTTTTGTGGAACTTCTGATCCACTAGTTACGGAATAGTGGGTCAACTTCATGGAGAAGATCTTTTCTGTGCTCCACTGTTCTAAGATAGAGAAGGTGACTCTAGCCATTTATCGTCTAGATGGAGAATCTGATCAATGGTGGGCTTTGATTAAGAACACCAAGCCAAGGGAGGAAATTTAAGAGATGGAATGGGAAGACTTTAAGATAATGTTTCTTAATAAGTACTTCCCATGAACTCTTTGAAAGATTATAGAGAGAGAATTCATAGAGCTCAAGAAAAAATAAGGATAATCTTTTACAACCTACAAAGTGAATTTCACAAGGCTTGCAAGGTAAGATTCATGTTTTTTTATCAACAATGATAGAAAATTTGACAGATTCTTTAGTGGATTAAAACCACACCTTTGAAAGGCTCTTGCAATTCGAGACTTTGGGGGTTATGAAGAAGTTTTTAAGTGTGCTCTTAAGGTGGAGATGGAGTTTGTAGAATGGTCCCATGGATATGGTTATAATAAAAGAAATATGGAGTTTCAAGCTGGTGGATCTAGTGACAAAGGTGGGAAGAAAAATCAACGACCCACATACCAAAAATGTTGGATGTTGAACTATGGGAACTGCCTCAATGGGGAAAGGAAGTGCTTCATGTGTGGGAATGAAGGACACCATGCTCAAGAGTGTAGAAAAGACACGAAAAGGAAGGAGAATATAGACGATGAAAGGAGAGAACTATGCACAGTTCAATGCTACAACTGTAAGGAGCTAGGGCACTATGAAAACCAGTGCACCAAACCTCGAGTTCTTGAGGGTAATCAGCTTCATCAGCCACCAAAACCAAAGGAACAAGGGAAGGATTATGTCATCACTACTGTAGAGGTGGAGCATGATAATGAAGTCATACAAGGTACACTTCCTATTCACTTAAGAATGGAAAAAGTCTTATTTGATTCTGGTTCTACGCATTCCTTTATATCTTGCATGTTTTCTAGAACTATAGAATCAAAGCCCCAAAAACTTGAAGTATATATATCTGTAAAAATACCAAGTGGTGCAATCATCGCAACCCAAGTTTTTGACTCATCTCATATTGGCATATGTGGGATGATTCTTCTAGAAAATCCTGTAATACTTCCCTTGGTGGAATTTGATGCTATAATGGGAATGGATTGGCTTTCGTTATATAGAGCACATATCAACTGTCAGGAAAAGGCAATATCATTTCATATTTTGAACCATCCCATGCTCCTCTACAAATGCAAGGAAGATCATTAATCTCTTTTGAAAAATCCTTCAATGGTGTGGGTGTTGATTCCCTATGAAGAAGCGTAACTCTTCCAAATGGTTGAGTCGAAGGAAAGTTCTAACCTTGAGGAAATTCCCATACTGAGGGAATACAGCGATGTATTTCCCAAAGAGTTACTCGGAATTCCCCCGGATCATGAGGTAGAGTTCTCAATTGAACTCATACTCGAAGCTACTCCTATATCAAAGTGACCCTATAGGATGGCTCCTACCTAACTGGAGGAGTTAAAGAAGCAGCTGTAAGAGCATCTAGAAAAAGGGTTTATATTCCCTAGTGCATCACCTTGGGGCGCGCCAGTGCTCTTTGTGAAGAAGAAGGATGGAACTATGCGGCTGTTTAGAATAAGAATCCTCTCCCAAGGATTGATGACTTGTTTGACCAGTTAAGAGGATCTCAATACTTCTAAAAGGTGGATATTCATTCTGGATATCATCAAGTAAAGGTGAAGAAGGAATATATTCAGAATACTGCCTTCCGTACAAGGTATGGGCACTATGAGTTTTTGGCAATTCACTTTGGACTTACTAATGCCCTTGCAATCTTCAGGGATTTGATTAATAGAGTCTTCAGAAATTACCTCGACAAATTTTTGGTAGTGTTTATCGATGATATTCTCATCTACTCCAAGAGAAAATAGGAACATGAAGAACATCTATGACTTGTGTTGGCAACATTGAAAAAGGAGAAGTTTTACGCAAAGTTCAGAAAGTGTGACTTTTGGATGAATCAAGTCACATTCTTGGGATATGTGATCACAAGTGAGGGAATTCCTGTGGATCCTTCAATGAAAAAGGTGATTGAGGAATGGCCCAGGCCCTCTAGTGTCACAGAAATATGTAGTTTTCTTGGATTAGTTGGGTACTAACGACGTTTTTTGAGAAACTTCTCATGATTGTCAAGCCTGCTAACTAAGTTAACAAGGAAAGGGGTAAAGTATGTCTGGATGGAAGAATGTGATGTAAGGTTTAAGGATCTAAAGAGAAGGATGATCACTGCACCTATACTCACACTACTGAAAAGTGGATAAAGTATTGTGATATACAGTGTTGCTTCAATGAAAGGCTTGGGTTGTGTGCTCATGTAAAATGATAATGTGATAGCCTACGCCTCACGACAGTTGAAGATCCATGAGAAGAACTACCCGACACATGATATAGAGCTAGCAGCCGTGATTTTTTCCTTGAAAATATAGCAGCACTACCTTTATGGTGAGAAGTGTGACATATACACCGACCACAAGAGCCTAAATTATATATTCACACAAAATGAGCTCAACATGTGTTAAAGGAGATGGTTAGAGATAATCAATGATTATGTTTTCTCTTTTCACTATCATCCCAGAAAGGTGAACAAGGTAGCTGATTCTCTAAGAAGAAAAGAAATCGTTACTCTATCCATGTTGCGGATTGAGAAAGACCTTATCTTCTTAGATATGCAAATAATAGACTTGGAAATCATAAGGGTAGGAGATACATCCTACCTTTCCCAAAAGATAGTGCAACCATCCATCCAGGAGAAGATTAAGGAAGTACAAAGGGATGATTTGGAGATACAAAAGAGGGTGAATGAAGTAAAGGAAGGGAAGCTTCATGAGTTTCATATCGACGATGATGGTTTGATTCGGTTTGGAATGCAGCTTTGTGTGCCTTCATCACCCGAGATAAAGAAGGAGCTATTGGACAATGCAAAAAGCTCAACATTCTCTATCCATCCTGGGAGTACCAAGATGTATCGTGATCTCTGAGAACACTTCTGGTGGGATAACATGAATAAGGAGATTGTAGAATATATATCAAGGTGCTTGGTATGTCATCAAGTTAAATCTGAGCGACAGAAGTCCAGGGGTATGATGCAACCATTGCCTATACCTATGTGGAAATGGAAAAATTTTACTATGGACTTTTTTATGGGTCTTCCGAAGACGTCAAAGGGAAATAATGCAATATGGGTTGTAGTTGACCGACTCACCAAGACTTCCCATTTTATCACTCTTCGGGAAGACCTCTCGCTTGAATAACTTGCAAAGATATATGTGAAGGAAGTGGTGAGACTGCACGGTGTTCCACTATAAATTGTCTCTGAACGTGATCCAAGGTTCACATATAAATTCTGGTGGAGCTTTCAACATGATTTGAGTACTGAAATAAATTTTAGCACGACCTATCACCCCCAAACTGATTGCCATTCTGAAAGGACTATTCAGAAGCTTGAAGATATGCTAAGAGCATGCTCTCTTGAATTCAAATGTGGTTGGGATCAGAATCTCCCATTGGTTGAGTTCTCATACAACAATAGCTTCCACTCGGGTATCCAGATGGCTCCATATGAATATCTGTATGGAAAGCGATGTAGAACTCCAACCTGTTGGGATGAAGTTGGAGAAACAAAGCTACTTGGACCCGATCTTGTTCAAGATATGACAGAGAAGGTTCAAGTCATCCAGAAACACATCAAAGCTTCTTAAATTCAGCAAAAGAGCTATGCTGACAACCATCGAAGGGACTTAGAGTCTGACCTTGGAGATAAAGTCTTCTCTGGAATATCTCCATGAAAGAGAGTCATGTGATTCGGGAAGAAAGGGAAGCTAATCCCAAGGTATAGTGGCACTTTTGAAATCCTTGACCGCATAGGAGCTGTGGCCTATCGTCTTTCACTTACAGCAAATATGGCTCAAGTTCATGATGTGTTTCATGTATCACTACTGAGGAAGTACATACCATACCCCTCACATGTACTAAACTCAGAGGTGGTGTAGCTGGGAGATGATCTCTCCTATGAGGAGAAGCTAGTAAAGATTTTATATCAAAGAGATAAGGTTCTACGAAAAAAGACAACCCATCTTGTAAAAGTGTTGTGGAAGAACCATAAGTTTGAGGAAGCAACTTGGGAACCAGAAGAGGCAATGAAGGAGAAACACCCTCACTTGTTTGTGTAAAGTGAAATTTTGGGGACGAAATTTCTTAAGCGGGGAAGAATGTAATGAACCAATGTTTTTCAATAGAAATTCCCTTCTTATATTTATGCCATAAAATAACATGCAAACACAACATAATTAATTTCTAAGTGATAAGTGACCTTCAAACATAATTTTGTCACTTCTGTGTTTGGAATTTTGAAAATCTGACATACACGATTATGTTCAAGATGATTTATGGAGTCTAATGAATCAAAAATAATATTTGGTGAACAGTAACGTACCCTTAGGAATAGTAAAATACCCTTATGAATAGTAATATGACCCTTATTAATAGTAAATCATCCAAAATAAGAGTAACATTACCTATGAATAATAAAATAAAATTTAGACATCTTAGAGAGTGACAATTTGACCTTAGTAAACGTTTTGGTATTTTGTAAGTCATAAATAATTAATTATAATAAATTAATTAATTTAAAAGAATATTTATTTCCCTAATATTTATTCATAAATTATTTAATCAATGTATTATAGTTTTTTGATAATTTTATAAGACCCTAAGTAATTTTTGAAAGCACTATAAAATCATTTTTAATCTTAAAAACTATTTCTTAAGTAAATTATGATTTTAATTAAATAGTAAATTAATAATATTTATAAAACTATTTTTGAAAAATGGACTTCATTTTTGGATTCTAAATGTCAAAAAATGGTTGGGGTAAATTTTTGGGATTTTTCTGAGATACTTGAATTTTTGATGAATAGTGAAATACAGTAATTTACAAAATAAGCTAAATAAGCTAATTATAGGGTCATGTGTTATGTTCTGCTGATGTAAGCCCACTTGGTTCGGGATTAAATTATAAAATTACTATTCTTGGTCATTCAAAACTCACTATTCCTTGTCTTGTGGGGAAATAATAAACTAATGAATTTTATATTAAGGAAACCCCTCTCCCCTCCACTATAAAAGCCACCCTTCACACCCTCATTTCCTCACACCTCTAAAGCTCCAAACAATTTCTAAAATCTTCCCAAACACCTTTCCTAGCCCCTCCCCCGCGTCCAAGAGCTGATGTTCTCATCAAAAGACCAAGCTTAGGACCTTAAGGAGGTTCTCAAGAGAAGGATTCAAGAGGTAATTTCCCTCCGTCTTCTCCTTTAATTTCCTTTCAAGTTCAAGTTCATTTCTTGATCTCTCCCCACATATCTTCATAAAAATTGTATTGTAACTACATTATTATACATATAATATAATTTTATGATTATAATGGGATATTATATCATCCAACCCTCTTTCCCTCTTCCTTTTATTTTATTAAAGAGAAAATTGTTCGTGAGGTGTTAATTTATCACCTTCAAGAATGACATGCTTTCTTCTTCCATTTATACCTTCAGATCTGGTCATGAAACCATTTTTATGGTTGAAACAGAATATTTTATGTGTATTATGTTATATTTAAAGTTTTGGACAAAACTTATGGACATATTACTAATTGATAAGTTAAAACAAGTTCGTTGTGATCCAAAAACCGCCCAAATTGACCCAAATAACCATCATTTAATTCTTATCTAATGATTCATCCACATGGATATAATATAATTCATTATAAAATCATTCAATCTCCTGTAATATCATTAATGACATGTAATATAATTTCTGGATTTTTACTCATGGTCTACCCAAACTTCAATTTGTGAATACAAGTGAACCACCCAAGAAAAACCATAAAAACGAACATCCCCGAACAATGTTTTTAAACTCTATAAGTCATCCAAAGGAAAATAATATGACATAATGAAACCAGAATGAAACCTATTAATTTAAACATGGTTCTGTATTTCTAATTAATGAATATAATTTCATTATACAGGACATTAAAGAGAAGGAATCATTCGGGTACAAGGTATGGGGAAATTCTCAAACCCAACTTTCATCATTCGGGTTCTACCTCTTTCACTCCATTTATGATATGGTCACTTCTTAAAGGTAATTTTATCATCACTGTCTTTCCTTTTCTTGGATATACATGTTTTCTAATGAAGTTTATGTCAATCCAAATTTTTTCCAAAAGAACTCTTCTTTTAAGAACTCAACTTTTACCTCTCATTCATGGTTGATGGTTCTTGTATTCAGTATGTTGTTCCCTCTTTTTTTGGGAACCCAAATCTTATGAATGTATTCTTATGATATGAATCCCATTCCTTACCATGGTTTAGTTATTTTCACTTTTTATGTATGTTCCATGTGGAAAGCATGATAATGATAATGTTATGATGTGACGGGTGCGCCCGGAATTATATAGCGCAATTAAGAATGCTTCAAAGTGATGGGTGCACCCAGAATTATATAGTTGTTAAATTCATTGGATAAAGTGATTAATCTCATGAGTAAATATGAAATTATGTTTGAAAAATATTCTATCTTGGATCACAGGTATGTGTGGTAGTTAACCACTAAGACGTGATGTTTCATTTTTATGCATTGCCACATTTCAAGTTTTTTTATTTATGCTTCCTCTCATGTTCATGATCTTTTTACCATGTTATGATTATGCTCACCCCATGCTATATTATTCTTATCTATCCTCTTACTGGGCTTCTAGATCACCCTTTTTTATGTATATCCTCAGGTGGTTACATGTACTAAGGATAAGACAAGTGCGGATAAGAAGCTAGAGAAGAAGAAATTAAATAAATGTTTATGCTTGATGTTGTAATTGTTATGTATAGTCCTAGTTTTCCCAAGACACTAAACCTTTGGATACTCTATGTGTAAAACTATTGTGTTGTTTATATTTAAAATTATGTAATAGTAATGTAAGAAAAGGTCGGGTTGCTATAACCATATAACCCCATAAAAAATAATGGACAAATATTTATTCAAATATGTCATAGTCCAATGTGTTGAACATTCTCTAATGCTGATGAAGATGTGAATATAGATATTATATAGGAGTTTCTATAACTAAAACCGTAAATAATTTCCAAATATGATGGAAACACACCGAGAAATAATTATGAGAAATATTTTTTTTTTGTAGAGATACTCTTAAGAGGGTATATATATCTTGTATTCAATTTACTTAAATAATTTTCCTATTCCATTTTTCATGGGTTAAAATCACCAATACTATGCACTGTTCTCTATGTTGGAAAAAATTATTCCCCAGTAGGATGGTCCATCTAACTTTATATGAATTAATGGAAAATTAAATATTCCATCGACATTAGATGATAACAATGATAATGGGAAAATTCTAATTGCACTAGTAGATGAAACTCACTCAATAATGCATCATATTTTTGGTTTTAGGTCTTCCCATATCATCCCCAGTCTCCTCATCTATAATCTAAATCTCCTTAGGATAATTTTTCAATTATTATAGGAGCTTGGTATGGGAGGTTTAGTGGAATACCCCTTTCCCAGGTCCTAATATGGCATTCCCTCTACCACAGGAAAATGATCCCCCCTAGAACCTAAATCATGGATTTTCATGGATATATTTTCCATAGATAAATACACAAAAGATAAAATTCCTAATTAATATGTCATACATAAAAAAAATTTCTATCTATGAAGAAATAAAAAAACTCATTTTTTTCAACCTCATATTGAAGTCTCCAAACTCAGCTGAAGATGTGGGGATAGCAATGTGTTTGAAAATATATTTCATTGAAATTATTTCATTAATTAACATCTTAGGGATCATGGGATCCTCTTCATTGGGAATATTTTAGACATCTTGGTTAGGACACAGGTTGGATTCACGAAAAATTCCATCGGTTTTCATTTTATTAGGCATGGCCATTTGAAGACCCAATGAATCAAGATCAACTTTGAAACCTTTGTAAGATAGTTTGAACTCTCTATCACCTGCTTCTGGGACAATGACTGGGCCCATTGTTATTGTCAGAGGGTCCCCAAGTGTGAGTGGATGGTATGAAATGAGAAGCTATAGATTTTATAATTTTGATACATCATAGCCTTTGATGATTAGTTGACATTATCATAATTATATTCTGGATCCAAAATAAAATTAAAGTGGTCATTTTCCATTTGCACTTCTCCAATCATGGGTGTACACTCACTCATAGGAGGATACACCTCATTTTGAGTATCCCTCTCAATTATTGATGGATCAGAACTAGACCCTTTACGGATGGAAAGTGAAGTAGACCCTAGAATCTATAACAGTATATATATATATATATAATAGATAAATTTTGAATAAAAATCTCCATGGATAATGATGAACTTGAATAATTTTTCCTCTCACAACTATTTCTTCACCTCACACCTAGGAATATTGGAATTTATTAAACAAATTATAATACCATATTATGCAATAGTAAACACTACCCACCCTATCCACCTCTAGGAGTCTCTAGACTAGGGACAATTCCCTTGACTCATATAAAGACCCCTTAGCCCTGATGAGGGTTCATGTGAGATCATATCATGGAAATGATGGTTCTGAAAACTCACCCTCCTCTCACTATAATTCAAATGTTTAGGTTAAATCAGTAACATATTCTCATTAATATGAAAAATGGTGGGAGATATAGGAGCATTATTTCATCTGTATTGATGAACTCATCCCATTCATCAGTGATGTGATCACCCACAACCTCAGTAGAGCCCAGGTTCATCGTAAATGATTCCCACTTTATAGATGGAATACATTAATTGGGGGAATATATGTGTATCTTTATCCCAAATAGATAAATTCCCATATTAAAAAGGTGTATATCATAATGAAGATCAGTTATATCTTAGATAGTTATATGATTCAGTTTAACATACCCCAATTAAGCACACTCATACTTGTCTAGAAAGGGTTAGATACAAGACCTCAATCACTCCTCCCCATATGCCTGAGGCTTTTCACTAGTAGTGGGGTTGTGATCAGTATGGTGGGGAGACTCTAACTCCTAGTATGGAGTTACATGGAAGTGTAAATAAGAAATATAAGTATCATTATCATCGTAATTGACAAGAATAAACAATATATCATACCACTAGGAAATAAAATAAGGAATAAATAATCTAAACAATAATTCCAATTGAATAATATAATAAATATAAAAATAGTAATTTAATTTCATTATGAGATTAAACTAAATTTCAAAATAAAAAACAAAACAAAATTATAAGCTAAAAAAATAAACTTAGATACCTCAGTTCTAATGCCCATGTCTATGCCATATCCAAATTACATCCCATATAGTATGCAATAAAATCATCAGCAAGGTCCATTGCCCCTATCCAATCCAACATCTATGTAATATGCTTAGGTACCAGAAAACAACCCAAGTAGGGTGTCAATATAACTCATTAGGTCAACACCACCATGTCTATACATAACCATTCTGATAATAAGTGAATTCCATTATGAAATATATAGGGATATTAATTAATTAACGATTAAATGAATAACACATCAACATGATTCAGTAAAATGCTTGAATATCTCTAGGCATGTAGCAAAATAACTCCAATCAAAACCATATATCCATGGTAAATCAAAACCAACTTTTATGCTATGTCAGAATTTCTCTTGTAATGTACCACAACCATTCCCACTATAACCATATATCCATGCTAAAAGTCACTCAAATCTGGGTAGATCCCACTATGTAAGAATTTCTGAAATAAATTTGGTCCATGCCCGTTGTATAAGTATTATATTATTAGGTCCAATCCTTGTATATATACATTACATAATATACTAGGACCAAGCTTGATATATAGTAGTTTCTTCATGTATTAGGGGCACTCATGGTGTATAATTTTTTTATCATTTAACTATGGAAAGGATTGGTATATAATCATTACCAAATAGGTTAGGGAAAATATGAGTATAGAATCATTTCATCAATTAATCATAGTGAGTCATAATGGAAAGGATATTGTAATGTGACATAATAAGGATTAATGGTAAATTATTTATATTATAATTTATATTTCAATTAAACCTTTCATTTATCATTTGGTCATAAAATCATAACATTCCAACATATTAAATAATAAATACTAGCCAAGGTGAATCTATATCTTGAAATGACCCAAAATTCATGTCATGATAAACACATTACAATCCATTGGATAATGAAATTTTAATGAAAACGTTTCTTAGAAGTTAGATAGATTTACCCCAAGTCATAGCCAATTAGATCCAATGAGATTCAGAGGAATATATCCAATTCATGATTTAATTAATTTATGTGCATGCTATTTTGGACAATTGAAAAAATTCACATACTTTTCAATTAAATAGACCATAAAAATATGATTTAGACCCCTTATGTCTACCCCAATATTAACACAACATATCAAAAAGGATTCACTGATAAGAATTAAGGTGAAGCTGAAAGAAAGGTAAAAACCTCGATCAAAAGAGATCAAGATTAACATCACACCAAACTTTTGTCCAAGGATTCCACCACCCTAACATATAACAGATGAAGTGGAATAGGAAACCCAATCCAATCAATTAATAGGGATCAATCATAAAAACATGGCATCTCAATAGAATTAAGGTTCTCTAAAATCACCTAGAGTTGCATCCAAGGTCAAGAGAAAGATGGTTCATGGGAGGATAAATGAGAAAACAATCACCTGATATACTTAAATATTGTTTCTTGGGATATTACATTACATGTAAATCATTTAAACATCATGTATTTTATTTATAGGTATAACCAAAAAAATCCATCACCTCTGGTTAATATTTATCACAATCGACTATTAGTTTTTGTGCAATTTAATCACATGAATTATATTCTTATCATGTTGTGAATAAATTCACAGCCTCTAATAAATCATGAAAAATATGTGGCATTATTTACATATCATATAATATATTTAAATGACGTTTAAGTGTTCTACAGAAATTCTTCATCATAATTACAACATAAGATCTCGAACCACCTCAAAATTCATTTAAATCATGGAGAACCCACCAGATCCCATTTAGAATTATTATATTCAAACTAAATTTATTCAAACAAACATATATCCCAGTAATTTAAGTCATTTACCCCCCAAAAAATATGCTCTAACTATGAGAAATACTTGGTCAGCAAGACTCAAACAAAAAACTCAATTAGGTACATCCATAGAAAAATATAGGTTGATAAAACTGCCCCATAATAAAACATTTCATCCCATATCTATTATAAAAATAACTCTATGGTCATAGGGGACAATTCTAGCCATTATTCATGCATATCAAACTCCCTATTTCTATTCTATTCATGAACATGACCATGCTACCACTGCACTCGACCTAGAGGAATCTCCCAACCTGGGAGATACTTCTCACTATGGTCCCCAATCCATATCATATGGTCCTCAATAGATTTATCTGCACTAATATTATTGTCATCGAAATCCACTACAATATAAGGGTTAGGATAATACCTTAGAAGATGTAACTTATGAAACATATCATGCATTGAATTTTTGTATTTTGGAAGAGATAATTGGTACACCATAGACCAACCATTTCAACTATAACATATAACCCCAAACACCTTGGAGCTACCATTACCAATTACCAAATGCGGTGTTTCTCCAACCTATGAGACACCCGAAGGAAAAAATGACCAACCACAATCTTTAAAGGTATTCATTAATGGACGAAATTCAATTTATGACATCTTATCATAGTCACCAACCAAATCCTGATCAACTAAACCCACAAACATATTTTGACCATAACACTATTCTTAATAAGCACCGACTCACCTATCTCAAACTAAAAATATGAGAACATTGTGACCTTCCTTACAAAGAATACAAATGATCCATCTTGATAGTTACCTAGAAGTTATTATTATATGAATCCTTCATGAGGATATATATTTCTTCCTTGAACCACTAAAATCCAATACATAGACTCACAACACATCCTCTGAAACCAAAATTTTGTTCTCTATTTTACCACTAGCCTAAGGGTGATATGAAATACTCAATAGAACTGATGTTCCCATAGCCTTATGAATAATCTACCATAACCGATACATAAATAAGGATATTTATATTAAATGGTACTCCTTATAGAATTATAAAACCCAAAAATATCATCCATGTAATTAAAACCCAGATCATTAATGATGAAGGTTTTAAGATACCATCCTTTTCTCGAGTCATCTTAGGTAAGTTTTTAGGTAATTTTTGAATCTTTTAATTACCTTTAACTTAAATAATATCTGGAGGTGCATTTGGGTGAACTTTTAAGGAAAACTGGAGAAAATTGGGTTGTTCATGGTTTGCACACGATTTTAAAAACCATGCGACCAAATCATGACAAGCATGAGAAATTGGACAGAGAGGTCTACAAGGTTTGTGCATGGTTTGAAAAATTGTGCGACCAAACCGTGCCAACCATTCAAACTAGGATAGAGAGGACCACATGGTTGGAACACAATTTTCCCTAATTGTGCACCCCTTCCCATGAAACTATGCATGCATGATGTTAATTCCAGAAAAAAAAATTTAAAACTACTCGAACCTCATGGGTCTTCCATATTTCAACCTTGGATCAGGATTGAAAAATTATAGGTGTTCCCAAATTATTCTGGATGGATTAAAAGGTGATATAAACACCATTATTCAAGATCGAAACCCTAGATTGAAGATATTCACTCTAGGTAAGTGGATTTCATCCCAATGATTCTCCCATTTTGTCCTCTATATTTCCTTGAACTTTTAAAAGAATATCTCCACTATTTCCATGGATCAAATCCATTGGGTGGATATCTAGATCTAGAAATGTGGATCTAGATCTAGATTTCAATGATCTTGATACCTTGATCTTAATTTTGGTATTAGGGATTTCGATCTAGATCTTGATCGACGACATTGTGCCGCTTGGATTTTGGGGATTTCTGTTGTGCTATCTTTCATCAAGAAACTGAGGTAGGTGGTCTAAATTGAATTCCCATAGTTATGATTTAGATATGTGTATGAGTTTAGGATTATTTTTCTAAATACTCTTGAGGATTTATTTCTTAATTGGAGTAATTAGGGTTGTGTAATTTAATTAAGTTGCCTCGGTGATTAATTGAGAATTGAATCACGGAGAAATTGAATTGTGTTACCCAAATAAAAACTTTGTAGATATATTATGCGTTGGGATATTGTTTTTGATATATTTAATTGTGGAGATAATATAATTAATTAATATGAATTAATTATGAAATAATTGTATTGGCTATGTAAGATAACTAATTGTTAGAATTAATTTTGTTTAATGATTTTGACCAAAGATAATAAATTTAGAGAATTAATTATGTTCCAAGATGTGATCAAAGATAATTAATCGTGAGAATAATGATTGATGATTCAACTGGGATTTGTGGTGCTAGGCATGAAAACCTAAACCAAATGAATGAAAATAATGAACAATGATTCAATTTTGAAATAAGAATTTAAACTGGGCTAATGTGTTGATTTAATATTAAATGACAATGTGACAACTATTCAAATTATTGATTATATTTATTGATTCATAAAACCGCAGGCACTATATATTGACAGAAATAATTTTAGACACCTTTGGTGGTGACCTATAGAGTTATATGAACACCCAATTTAGGCTTCCTGATCGCACCATAGTAGACTTTGTTATTGTAGGACAAGATAAGAGAAAGGCCCTGGGATAAGATATTGTTTTGGATAGGAGCATGGGAGAGAGAACCAAACATGGTTTAGGACTAGTTTTGGAGTTTTTGTGTCTTTACTTTTAGTTTCATTATTGGTACTTGACACTTGAAATGTCATAGAAAGATTTAACTTTCAATTCATTATTGTATTTTTTGGTTTTTACTATCATATGTCATGGTATTGTTATGGTTATTTATACTCTTCCATACTTGGTTATTGTTATTTTCTTATTCTTTTGTTTTATTCTAATAAAATATCGTATAGTCTCCCTTGAATGGCTTACCAGACCCTCGCTGCTATTTGACACCCTCTAGCATATGGGAAGGTGCTCTTGAGGGCATATGGAAAACCAACTTGGGGAACTATTAACTGTCTCCTGGGTCAGGACGTTACAAAGTGGTAACAGAGGCAGGTTCTTTTCATTATTCTTCTTTTTTCTTACTATTTTGGGAATGGTAGACATGAGACTATGAAGAGTTTTGGCTTGGTAATGAGCTCATGAATGGTAGTTTAAAACCCATTTGTGGGGGAAAATCTGAGTACTCATGGTGGTATTGTTGTGATTGCGGTTTTTTGTTGCAGTTTGATATTATTTCACCATGGGTGACACACTTGTGGTGTGGGTGATATTTGTTTTTAAAATTGTTTAATTTTGATTCTTCACCTAAAGAGGCACGATACTTTATTTTTCATGCATAATTTTAGGCATTCACAGTTGTTTTAACATGCATCATTATAGGCACTCATGGGAAAATATGTTTTGGGAAAGTGGTTGAAATTAAACAGTTTTCCTTATTTTGAGAATTAAATAATGATGAAAAACATGAATAAATGTGTTTCTAATGAAAACCATGATTGTGGAACTGTGTATGAGAAAATAATTAACTATTGAATTAATTAATTTGAGATAATTTGATTAATTAATGTTTGGATTAATTAATGGTAATTTTTGCGCCGTTATTAACCAATACCTAGGAGTAGGACGGTTAAGGGAAGTGATAAGGCCTCAGTGTTGATTGTGTGACAAGAAAAAGAGGGAAAATTCACGGGGAACTTGTTGTGTTAATTTCTAATCTTTAGTAAATGTTATAAGGTTGCATTATGAGACCTTAGACATGTGTTTTGACTTATAGGGGTATGCCTCCATGACGCTTGTTGAGGGAGAGACAAAGGGGTATGTCCTAGAATAAACTTCTAGACAGGTATCCTAAGCCACCATTGGTGCAATTGGAATAATAAGGGGACCAGTTTTGGGTAAAATTTTCTCGCTTCATGCAATTCATAGTGAGAGACCCATAGCGTGTTCAGAAAATCATGTCTGAATTGACAAGGGAGTTTCTACTACAACACCTTCTTACTTTCACTAGGGAGGGTGGACCTGAGGGAGTTGAATTGTGGATACAATCCACAAAGATGATACTTGACCATTTTGAGACTCCAGCTAAGAGGACGGTCATGTTGGCTGCTTACATGCTCTGGGTTTCAGTGAAGCATTGGTGGGACATTCAGTTATGATCTGGACAGACTGACGAGATGTTATGGAAGGACTTTCTAGGGAAGTGCTTAGAACACTTAGATCCATACACACTGAGGCAAGAGAAGGCTTCAAAGTTTATTCATCTTACATAAGTATGTAGGTCCATTATATATTACGTTTAATGTCTCATAGATTTTAAAAAAAATTCACTATCATTGGCGGTATATGAGGATTCTTTGGCAAAACGACTTCAGTATAGACTTAAGTGTGAGATTAAGTCTCAGGTGAATATCCTTAGGCTGTAGAAATTCTTAGAAGTGGTTAATCAAGATCTAATTCTAGAGGGGAACCTAAAGGAGGATTCCAGTACTAGATAGGTAGTTATCACTGGATGATCAGGTAATCTTCCTTCCGAGAGTAGGAAGCACCGCTAAAAGAATATTATCCAGGAAAGTGCAGAGCAAGGTGGAATTTCAGGGGAAACAATTGCACTAGATCTTTCTCATGTACTTTCCCACTAATATAGTAGGAAGGTACATTATCGTACACATTTTCCTTGACCACTAGTGGAGTGCCAGTTTTGGGGCTAGAAGGGACACCTGAAGAAGTTCTGTAGGTAGTAGAAACATTATGGTGTTGAGGGAGAAGCTGCTCAGAGTTAGAGTGTGGGAAAGGGGAATTCTACACCATAATGGGTTGGTAGCTATAGTTCTACTAGAAGAGGCAGTAGAGGTAAATTTTTTAAAAAGGTTGATGCATTCACCATCCCCCATTAAATAAATTTCATAGTATTTTTTTTATCATTCATAAAGGATGTCATATTTTAAAATACCATTCTTGAAATCTTACATTATAAAAAAGAATAATATAACTTCCTCTGAAAAGAGGAAACGAGAAACATAATAGTTTTGTAAGGTTACACATAATCAGGTTCCTTGATAACAAAAAAATTTCTGACATGTGAAAATATGGAGATAGATGATAAATATAATGTCAAAATAATAGTAGAGAGTGATAAATAACATACTTATTAAATAGTTAATTACCAAAAAACCATAAATAACTGAGGAGTTAAAAGGACCATCAATTCTTTTAGAATATTAGTAAAAAATAATTTTATTTTAAACACCATTATTCCTATAGATGGTAAAACTATTTTACCATGGAATATAAAAAATTACACTCTTGATTTCATATAATTAAAAAAATTAATTTCATACTTAATTTGTGTGTTTCAATTATTTTTTCATATATTTTCATCCTATATTCAAATGATGGATGGATAATATGAATTTTTCATTCTTGAAGCACTAAAATTATTTATAATATATCATGATATCTATAAAATAATAACATTATTTTCCTTATTTATCTATTGATTTATTGAAATAAAAAATTGTTATTATATGGTAGGATAAGTGATATTAATGAACCTTATTTTGAAATAATAATCTTAGGGATTTCAATAATAATACCAAATCATTTATGTAATTCATTACATAAATTTATAAATTCAAAAACTCCTCAAAATATGATTAAGAAGCATACGAAAATAATTTTTTCAGAAAAAAATTAACAATATATAGATTTTTTTTAATATTAATCCCCAAACAAAAAAAGGTATCTCTCAATGTCACACACCAAACAAGTGTATAACAATGTCATATATTCTCATAAAACAAAATACTAATTGCAATCACTATGAAACCAAAATTAAAACGTATATGAATCCAAAAATTTTCTACATCCTTATTCCTAAAATAATCTCATTTACTACTAAATGTATTACATAAATTTATAAATGAAATAAAATTATCCAAAGATTACATAAATCCTATATTCATCAAATCTCTAATCAATTTCAAGGTAACTAATACTAAACTTTTTTAGTTTTTTTAATCAATAATTACATTATCCAAAATTAACATTATTATCTCCACATCTAGCACATATTAAAGGTTATCTATCACTCAATTAATTTTTTTTTAAAAAAATACCACATTACCAAAAAACTAAAATTTCAATATTATTGGAACCATTCAATATGTACATAAAAATACATAGTGGGAAAATAAATTAGAATAATATTTTGTTTTTTCCTGATAATTATAATCCGAATAGAATTAATAAAACACTTTGAAAATATAATTTTTGAATCCCAATATAAAAAAGCACAATCATTCTTATTCAGACGTTGTCGAAGAATATGAACATCCTTGGTCTAGGAATTATCTCTTGGATTAAGGAATTAACTCTAAAAATTTCATTGTTACCCATCAAAAAATTCATTAAACTATAGATTTTATTTTATAATATAAATTATTCCACCCAAAAAATGTATTTAAATTACACAAAAATTACTTTATTTGTTCCATTTTTTCACAAATAAACATACTATCATTCAATTAACAACTTTCCCTAGGGTTATCTTTCCACATTATTGACATGTAGAAAAATAATCCTCTTTCATCCATGGACACAATTAAACATAAATTTTGTCTTATTTTTCTCATTTAGAAATTTTAATATGTTCTAGTTGTTAATCATATTTTGATATATGTTTTTATGAATAATTGCACAATTTATCATTTCATCTCCCATATAATTTTTTTATTTGTGAGGACATTCATTTCAATTTCCATCACATTAATGGATAATATGATTTATCTTATATATAATCATTAACTAATATAACCAAAATAATATTTGTGAAAATCATTATATTCAGTAATAATATAATAATGAAAAGTATTTCTTAAATTTTTTAAATCACAGAGCAATATATTCAATCTATTGAACCATTTAAAACTTAGGTCATATTTGGTCATTTTCTATTCAAATCCATCATACAGGTACAAAATAAATGTTAATTAACCCAAGAACATCTTTAGTGTGTGTCTCATAAGGTATGTAGCCACAATACAACTAATTATGCACCAAAAGAAATCTACTTAACACCCAATCTGTCACATTCATAGTTTTTACCCCTTAGTAATTATATGTTGAATCGACATTCACATTATATTATCGAGATAGATATTTACTTTCTACAAAAACCACACATATTTCTATTCCATAACATCATAGGTTATCCTATAAATTTTCTTTTCCAATGGGATATCAATAATGTTTTCTAACCCTATATTCCAAAGTTAACAAAACCTTACTCTGATACCAATAGAGGTGACCATTTATTTGATGAATTAATATTATATCTTAGTAATGGAATATTCTTGACATCATATTTTCATCCACACCAGATGATTAACGTTTTAATTTCATTGTAATCAAAGATACATAAATAACTAGTACATAAAAGTTATATCTATCTACACTATTTTCATTACAATTCTCTCAATTCATAGACATATCATTTGAAAAATATTTCTTCGTATATTAGGGAAAATAAGACGATATAATCTATGATATTATATTACCAACAAGGGTAAGCAACATAGATATGAAAAAATGAAAAATTTTAATTATATTATAATTATAAGGGTATGATAATTTTTCATTAATATTTTAAATTCACTGTCAAAAATTCATTTATAATAATCAAGAGTCATGAAATAATGCATAGAAGATTAGAATATGTGAATAATAAGGGATCAAAGAACATTAATCATGAGAGAATAATAATTTTATATGATCCAATAATAATTTACTAGTATACAATGTGGAATAATCATATTAATAAAAATCCGATTTCATGGCTACCCACTAATACGTTCATCACATGTTAGGCATAGTATATGTACATATGTCCCCACATAGGACTTGGGATAACCTCTTGTATACCCCATTTTAGGATTTGGGAGACCTCTCATGTAAACTATCATATAATTGGGAAAAATCAATACCCATTGATCGTAAATTACATTAATCATTAACCATTTCATTGGTTAGCTACAGCAGACCCACCCATCATATAATAATAATCCAATCATTCATATTCTACAAGATCATGAAAAAATTTACCATTTCATTATTACTTATCCTATGGAAAAAATATTTTTTCAACAAAATTGTATCATCATAATCACAAATGGTATAGAAAATAAATAAATATGTAATCATAGTATCATATCCTATGTTATGAACAAGTATCACTAATGGGTGTTATCAAATACCAAATATGTTTTTTACAGATCAATGAAATATTTTATTGAAAAAATTCACTTTTACTTTTGAAATAACTTAACTAAAATGCGTAAATTTTAAAAATATAATCAAAAATTTTTTCCATTAAGATTACCTTGGAAACAATTACTGGAATCCTTAAAGTTTGGATGGAATATCCATTTTTATTCCCATATCCCCCTCTATAAAATTCTCATTAAAATTATTTTTGTTGAGTTTTAAAAAAATATTAAAACTTGGTTGTTGTGATTTATAAATTTATGTATATTTTTTTGATTAAACATATGTTTGGGTTGTGATGTGACTTGAGAAAACAGGAGGGGATCCATGCAGAGAGCCTCTATTGGGGAAAGAACATAAATGCTTAGGGATGAATATCATTTGAAATAGTGGATTGTGGTTATAAAAGAGATATTTTTTAACTTGGTATCTCAATATTCCTTAAAGGGGTTTCTCATTTTTATAATGAAATGTGGATGAAAACCTATCTATAAAATAGTTACATGATGAGTACTTGTGATACGCACCATCTAATTGTTTCCAGATACACTTCGGGAATTTTATAGGTCATGAACTGACTCATAATATAAATAGTGAACACGTCATGTAATTATATTAAATTTCACGTAATATGCGATCGTAATAAATAAAAAAATGAGGAAACTAGTTTTTTATAATATCCCTCTAAAAATAATTTCCTGAAAAGTAACTGAATTACACATCAAGTAATTTCATGAGTATGTTTTTAAAGGTTGATTTGCATTTTATTTTTCCATTCACCTCACATGACGCTTTCTACCCTCTTGTCCTATTATTCCTTTCGAGGAAATTTTTGATACCCTATAATTATTCTAGACATCCCAATCCCACATCTGATTCCTAGTAGGTGGTTTGGGTTTGATTTTCCCTCCACTCCCTTCATTCTGCAGTCGTTGTAGTGTTATATCTATACATTGAATATTCATGGTTTTCATACTGATTTATTATGATCTAGGAACCTTCTATCGATCATATAAGTCTTCAATTATTTTTTCTGAATAGTAAAGAGAATAATTAGTTGGTCATTAGTTATAGGTATGGTGTCTAAACTAAAATCCTGTGGATTGGAAATTGGAAATTATTTAAAATATAGAAATTATGACATCATATAATGATCCAAAATAAATTAAATTTTGAATTAGATGATTCATTATAGTCCCTTTAGATCCCATTGAATTTTGACATGGTTTGGGGCTATCGTTCAGGTGAGAAGACCCTTGATATTAAATTAATTCTTCAAAGCCTAATAGTTTGTTTTCAATGAAATGGGTTTTGGGTGATTTCTTATATAGATTAACATTTCCTTAACTTTTTTATTGGGATAAATAACATTTTATTTTTCATAAAAATGTGATTTATGTAATGTTTAATTGAATGATAAAGTGTAATTTTCATAACTAATCATTGAGAATTAAGATGTGATTAGGTTATATCCTTGTTGCTAGAAAATGTGTGGTGATTTATCTAATGTAATTCATATGGTGGGTTTCCATAGCTTAATTATTCAATTGATTATATAGGGAGTTGGACTAGTTTACATGCTGAAATTATTATACACTGATCTTGGCCCTGAGATATGTTGAGAATATTATAAACCATTCATAACCTAGATACATGTGGATTTGGAGATATACCAAGATTGGACCCGACACAAGTTGAAATACTGGTATACTCGGATAGAACCTCATTGACTGTTTAAATTAACATATAATGGGTTTGACTTCTATTTATATAATTTATATACCTTCTTTAAAATTTTATTGTTGGTAAGGTTGTATTACATGCTCTGAGATATTATAAAATGGGATCGAGGTAGGTCATGTTTAAAAATGGAAATATGTTTAACATAGGAATGGTTATGAGACATGATTAGTGGTATTCCATCCCATATTTGAAGTGGGTTGGTATGGTATTAATTTAATTGTTTAATTAATTAATACATGTATTTATTGAAATATTTTATTCTTGTATTATCTGACACGTTATGTTTAGACATTTTGGTGTCAATATACTAAGTTATAATCATTCCCTATTGGGGCCACCATTTAGTACCCAAAAAGATTATATGAATTTCGAGTTTGAAAAAGGAAATTTACCTTCTTCTCCATTGTTTTTTGGATTAAAGGGACAGAGTTTGAATATGGGTTCTACATGGGGTTCAGGACCTGGAACATTTGAGTGTTTCGTGAGTCTTCATGTCTTTTATTTTGAGTTACATATAAAATTACATTTATTTACATTCCATAATGTAGTGATTTTGTTCTTTTATTTTTTATTAGATTACTCAGTTGGATTTATATTTATATTTTCCATTGTATTGTATTGTTTCCATTATTTCTACACTTTGATATTATTTTATTATTAGTATATGTTTATTTCTGTTGTTCCGTAACTCTATAACCATTGGGTATGGTCTCCCCAGTATACATATCACACCCACACTACTAGTAGTAGTCCTTTTTCATATGGGAGGCATGGTTGAGGTCTCATAACTAATCTATTCTAGCCACATGATAGTGTTGAATCAGGGGTCATCACAAAGTGGTATTTTTGGATAGTTTCATTTTAGTTTCATTAATATTTGGGAAAGTTATAAAGGATAATAGGATGTTCTATACAAGGTTTAGCTACTCCCTTGCACAAGATCATTACCATTTGGGAAAGGTATAAAGGATACTAGGATGTGCTAGGACATTGTAATGAGCTTCTGCAAGGGAGTAGCTAAACCATGTATGATGGAAAATAAGAGTGCTGAGGAATGGATTTATTATTATATTATTCTCTTGTTACGGTTGATGTTACATCACCTTGAGAGATTCAAATGTCGTGTGGTTTTATTATGCTATGATATTATTGATTCTTGATATTTATAATCGTGTTCCAGAATTGTGTGGGATGAGTATGTAAGCATTGTGATGGGAACATAGGGATATATATTAACATGTATTTTTTATTATAGAAAAATATTTTTTGCATGTGATATATACATTACTATTTAAACTGTGATATGAGATACCAATTATATGTGAAAAATAGGCTAATTAAACAGTGATACCTTTCCAATACACTTGTAATACATGTTTAGAGAGACCTATATTAGTGGTTCTATATTGTTATCAAATGTTTAGTTCGATATTATTATATAAATTTTAACAAGGGGTGTGTTTCTAGTATAGAGAAAATTCCTCCTCCTGGTCTTTTAGTTGAGCACTTAGGGATTGTAAATTAACACACTCCTAACATAGATTAACTAGAGCATCCTATAGTTCCTTTAGATCAGATGGATTTTTAGCTCTATGAAATATTCTTGAGGGCCATGAGATCATGGGAAAGGAATATTGTGCACACGCTGCCTTCAATGTATGATCCGAAAAGAGGTTTTTAGTTGAAACATATTCCACCATTACTAAGGGTGGGACAACCCTAAGAAGCAGTTTTTAGGATATATTCTATCGATAATATTTTTATGCATCTTGGTAATCTATTTCTCTCCTAAGACGTTGATGCAGGGGAAGGATTGTGATTTCATGCACCTGACACAAGAGGGAATTTTATTTCTGGACACTATTGAGTGTTTCAAGGACACGAAATTCTTTTCACCATATTTGGAAGTGGATGATATCTCTAGGGAATGGTGTTTTAAAGATGGTATAATATATGATATTAGGTCACATGTGAACATGTTCTATTTGAATAGTTTTACAAATTTGATAAATTATGAACTCAATATATAAGGGAATCTAAGAGAGCCCCTAAGAAACAATCAAGCTATTTCAGTATGGAAAATTAGGATCACTTCTCTTAGTAGAAAGAAGTGTCACTAAGATATATTTCACTAGGTTAGTAGCAATCAGATAATTATGGGATATGTGAATCCTTGTTAGGACCACGATCTATTGTAGTGATATCGGTACGGAAATATGGGACACAAATGGCCTCAATTTCCATACCTTTCTTTGGAGTGTCCTTCATACAGTATATTGGACCACCTACAAAGAGTTTTTTGGGTAATACATATGTACACTAGTGGTGGGGGAGCAAAATAGGCACAAGTTCCTGCTAAGTATTCAGTTACACATAAGGAGGCAAGAAGCTAGAGATCCATAGAATGTTCTTGTCTAAGTAGCTGATGTGGTACCCTATAAAGGGATGGCAGTATAAGTAAAAGTTTATAGGTAATGGGAATTAGGCTAGAGTCCAGGGATGAGGGACTATTTAGCTGCACATTATTCCAACTAATTTGACTACTATTGATGCAAGACTATATACTATTAGAGGTATGATAATTGTATCATCTACCTTTTCTTGAGTTTTGTTTGATTCAGAATAATTAAAACATTCTTTATCTATCTTTTTAAGGCTTGGAAAAATATTTAGAAATTATGGATAGTTTTTTTACCATTAACACAATGTTGGGAGTGTAGTCCAATAATATCAAATGTTTTTATGAATGTTCTTAGAATATTTGTTGTTATCCTTCCTTTTGGGAACCTTTTAGGCTTGAAATGATAGGATTAGACTTGATACATAGTATAAATTATTTTTTTCTATACCAGAATCATATCTACTATTAGCATAGGGGAGATACCTTTTGTCTTTATAAGGAGAAAGATATTCTCACCAGGTTGATTGAAATATTCAGGCTGGTTGTGCGGGAAATATTTACTGAAAATTTTAATATATCATGACTCATATTGCTGGCCATTCTTTACATTATCCAGGGATGAAGAAGGATTATTTTCCTCTAGTGGTAGACCATTTGGTGGATGTTTTAGCTTATGAGTTTTTTTTTGCCACATGTGGGATAGGTCAATTTCATTATCAAGTTTATTCCATGAAATGAAAAAGTTTTTATCCCACCTTATGAAATGAAACTAGAAGATAATCAAGAGTTTAATGATAAATTAGAAGATTTGGAATCTAGAGGCTTAATATGACATAACACATCTCTTTGGGGTCATATATCTCTATTTATGAATAATTCTTATGATGATTTTCACTCTTGTGTGGATTATCTGATATTGATCCAGATAATGGACATCAACCAATATCCTCTTCTGTGCAATGAAAATCATTTTTATTATATAAAATATTATAAGATATACTCCATGATTGGCATAGGATATAGATACCATCAGTTGCAGTTTAGACCATCGAACATACCTCAAACTTATTTTAGGAGTATAAATGGATGTAATAGTTTTTTCTGATTTCGTTCGGTTTAACCAATGCAACAACAGTATTCATGACCTTTACAAATAGGATTATTCAACATTTTCAGGATCGGTTTTTAGAAGTTTTTAAAATATAAAATATTTTACTCCCATTCTAGAAACTATAATTTCCAACATAATGACATCATCTTATATACACTATGAGAGAATCCTATTTATTCCAAGGTAACTTAAAGTAGTTTCTTGAAAGATAAGGTGCTCTTCTTGGTCCATGTTATCTTAGAGTTAAGAGTGTAAGAGGACCTTCATAATGTTACATCTATGATATAATTGGAGAATCCAAAGAATGACTTCATGATTCTAATATTTATTGTATTAGGAGGTTATTATCAGTTCTTTATCCTAGACTTCCCTTGTTTGGAATTTCCAAAGTCAGGGCTGACCAAGAAAGGGTTGAAGTTTTGTTTAGTCAAAATCTTGTGAGAGATATTTTCAGGAGATGAAACAAAAGTCAAACTCATCACCTATTCTCAAATTTATTCTGTGTTTTAAAGATTATAGAATGTACCATGATGTATCCGCAATTTGACTCGAATCATTTATAATGTATGAGGATAGAGTATTTTCTTATGGAACTAGATAGCTGATACCACATGATATAAATTATCCTACTCATGATTTGTTGTTAGAAGTAGTAGTACATGACCTGAGATAATATAGGAATAATCTCAGGGGTGATAGGTTTGTGGTATAAATGGACTAGAGGATACTCCAGAAGATATCTTCTTAGCGGGACATAAACTTTCAGTAGAGGAGGTGGGTCGAGTATCTATAATATATCCACTTCTAGTTGGATTATACATTTATAAATATCAATGTTCATGTAACGTAATTGAACTAGATGATGTAGGAAGTGGTATTACAACTGTCTTATGAAATGTGTTAGGTGATGGCCCACTTTATGGACATGCATCTAGATGTTCAAGAGTCTCATGAATGAATAATTCTGACTTCAAAATATGTTATACTTTTTGTTTTGGAATGGATCAAGTTTGGTAAGTTATCTAATCTAGTGGGATTATTAATGACATACATCTTATATGGTTGGGAGACACCATCCGGATGCTATTTTGGAATAGGAAATTCTATTCATTTATGTGTCTTAGTATGGGTTCCTACAGTCGTGAATGAGGAGCTAATTAGAAAGTTTCATGCTTCTAGATGGGTGGTACATCATGTTTTGAAAAGATGTTTCATGATCTCCATAGACATTACTGGTGGTCTAGAATTGAGAAGGAGGTTGTAGGATTTGTGGAGAGATGTATCACTTATCAGTAGGTGTTAGAAGAGAATCAGTGGCCAGTTGGGCATTTTCAACATTTTCCCATTTGTAACAAAAAATGGGATGATGTTAATTGAACTGAATTTAGAAGAGAAAAAAAGGAACAAAAAATGCGATGATGTCATAATACAAATTATTACTGTATTGCCCAAGACAACCTATAAGAGTGATGTTTCATTGGTCATTTTAGATTGAATGACCAAGGCATCCATCGAATTTCCTATCAAAAAGACTATCATAGTAATGATTAGGGATGAATTTATGTTAAAGGGTAGTTTAGCTGAACGGTGTTCTATGGAGTATCATTTTAGACTATGATCCACATTTTAGATTGTCATTATGGTTAATTCATTATAAGGATCTAGGCTTTTTGGTTCTTTTGATTATGTACTATCAACCTCAGTCTCATGGTCAATCTATAGTGAACATTTAGGTTTTGTAGGATATGTTGTGGGCATGTGTTGTAGATTCTAGTATTTCATGGTAAACATATGGAAAACCTGGAGTTTTCATATAATAACAACTTCTAGGATATGTTCTAGATTTCATATTCCGGTGTTTTGATTTTAAGGTCATATCGTTCGAATATTTGTTGGTTGGATTCAGATGATTTAGTTCAAATTTGGGCTAATCTCATATAGGAGGCATCATAGCAGGTATAGTTGATCAGAAAATGGTTGGTGACCATAAGATTAATTATAAATCATATTCTAACCATTAGAGATGGCCTATTTAGTTTTAGGTTGGTCATCATGTATTCATTTGGGAGTCACCTAGATTGGTGAAATGTCATATCATGAAATTGTGAAAGATAGAGCCCAATTTTCTTCAGTTCATTTTAGATAGTGGATAAGGTCGATCTAGTGGCATGCCATTTATCCATCCCACAAAAATAAAGGAACTTTCATAAATTCTTTCATGTATTTCAACATCAATGATATTATTTAAACCCTTATCACATGATAGATGAATCATACATCGAGTTTAGTGCTCATGTGTCCTTTTGGAGAGCATCTGCTATGGGTTATGTACCATTGTCAGAAGTATATATGGGGAAGAACAAGTCATTTGGATCAAGTGAGGTGGTTATGTAGTCATGTTCATAAGGATACCTAGGATGGGTAATTTGATATAGAATCATTGTTTCAAAAAATGATCCCTAAGATGCTATAGTGATTCTTTGAGCAACTCGGGCATGAGTTGTTATACAGTGGGGTTGTTGTAATAGCCCTTATTTTTTCCATGTAAGTATCTATCTATATTTTTTCATTAAATGTATTTTAGTAGAGTTTTTACTTTTCATGAAATCTTGGAGATTGTTTTTTTGTCATGGTTGTATATTTTTTTGAATAATCACAGAATTGGGTTGTGAGGAAACTTGAGAAAACCAAATTGGATCCACATAGAGAGCCATTATTTGGTAAAATGAGTTAAAATTTCTAGGTGGTATTTTTTTTGAATTAATGGGTTTTTGTTATAAATGGGTCATGTGTTTTTAAGTTTCTTGGTAAGTTGATAATCCTTAAATGGGGATAAGTTTTTTATATGGATATTGGGATGAAAATATATCTAAATAATAATTAATTTACATGTAACTATAATACATGCACTATAATATATTCTGTATACATGTTTTGTACGATCACAGATCATGAATTGATTCATGAAATTTAGAGAGAATAATTCAAGTAATTATATTCCACATCATTTAATATTCAATCAAAATAAATAATAATCTGATGCGATGATTTTTTTTGTGTAACACTCTAAAACATAATTCACTACATATATATGAATTATAAACCATATAATTTCCCAAGAAGGTTTTAAAATGGTGTCATGCAGCTTGTTTTTCCAGTCATGTCATCAACTACACTCACTTCTCACAACCTATGGTAGCATTCTAGATGATCTTTTAGTGCCTCTATTAATTATGGATGTCCCGATCACATATTTGATCCCTAGTAATTGGTTTTGGATAGGTTTTACCATCTCTCCCTTAGTTCTTCATCCATTGTAGTGTAATATATTGATAGTGTGCCTTACTAGTTTTGATATTGATTGGTTAGGATCAATGAACCATCTTGTGATAATAAATTTTTTCTTTCTTAGTGGTGAATCCTATTGAAAATCATCAGTTGATCATTAGTTAATGTTATGAGTTCTAAACCATAATAGTATGGTTTGATATTGTCATGCATGTGGAATATTGAAATTTTTTACACATATCATGAACCTAAATAAATTAAATGATGAATTGAACTATTCTATGGAGTCACTTTGTATCCAATTGATTTTTGACCTAGCTAATGAATGTCGTTCAGGTGAGTGAACCATTAATATAATTTAATTAGTTAATAGATTAATGTATTCTTATCATTACATGGCTTTTGGTTGATTTCTTGATATATATTAATCTTATAATGAATTATTTATTGGGAAAACAAGAATATAATGGGTTATGTGAAATTGATAAATGAAATGTGTAATTGAAAAATAACTGGTAATTTTCATATTTAACCATTGATCCTTATGATGTGATATTGTGATATCCATGTTGTTATGACATGTGTTGTGATTTTAATACTCTAATGCATATATGGGGCATTGACCATGATTAATTATTCAAATTTTTATATGGGGAATTGGCCCAGTTTATATGTTGAAATGATGATATACTAGGCTTGGCCCTAACACAAGTTGAAATGCATATATATCTCAATTTGCTAAGATACATGATGAAATAATGATATACCAGGATCATCCCTAACACATTATAAAGTGATTACATACCCAAAGTGTCCCTTATGTTTTAATGAAATGATTATGTAGTAGGTTTGACCCATATTTTTTCATTTGTATACCTCGGTGATAAGGTTATGGTTGACATTTTCATATAAAATTCCCATATACATTCTGTCATTTTTTTCGATATAATTTTTGTTTTCCCATGGTTACATTGTTCTTGATTCCATGGTTTTGAGACATGATCAAATGTATTGTGGCATAGAGATAAATTAGTTTTATGTGGTATTAATTTAATTGTTTAATTAATTACTACACTTTATTATTTCATTATTAGAAACACTTATTATCAGATTGGTAATTTTTATTCATAGTGATTAGCAGCCTAGTGAGTTATACTCACACACTATTTAGGCCTCAGTTCGGTAACCGAGTAGATTATATGGATGCATGATTGGGAAAGGTAAATGGACTATCCAGTTGATTATTTTCATACTGGATGGGTAGGATTTTAGAGAAGGTCCTAAAATGGGGTTTGAGGCCAAGGAATATGAATCCATTATTAGGTATTCTAGTGTTTTATTTTGAATTACAACTCACATCATATTTAGTGAAATTACTACACATCATTACATTATTCCTTTTTTATTTATTTGATTATTTAGTTCGATTTATCATCTAGTTTTCCACTTTATTTTATTGTGTAAATTATTTCCACACTAGGATATTTTATTAATAATCATAATGTGATTATTTCCACTTTTTTATAACTATATAACCAGTTTTACTATATACCCATTATACATATCACACCCCTTATTCTAGTTGGCATTCATTAGCATATGGGAAGCATGCTTGATTTCTTCTAACCAACTTGTTTCATCCACATAAGAGTGTTCGTATTTGGGGGATGTTAAAACTATGTATTCATGATGGAGTTAAAATATGTTCTCCCAATTATAGTTAAAAATTATTCACACAATGTTTAAAAAATACATTGTTATGTAAATCACAAGAACATTCATTTATAAACATTGTAATAGAATGTAAATAATGTATAAAAGTATATTTATAAATTAATTTGATAATGGTATAAGTATTTTTAATTTTTTTAATGAAATTATAAATTTTTAATTAAAAGGTCCTTGAAATAAAAGATAAATAAATCTATTTTTATAAAAATATTATTTTAGTAACCTGACTAATTACATAGAGGAAAATGAAATAAAAATATAATATGTTAAAATAATGACCATAGAATTAAAATCATGACATTTTTAAAGATAGATAACTGGGAGTCAAATATGAAGGACCCTAGAAAACTCAGAGTGGGGATGGGTGAATCAGGGAGTCAAATTTTTATTTTGAACTGATGAATCTTGTTCCCACATTAGTCGGAACCTGTTAAACATGTCTGAAGAGGAAGTGTGGAAAATAAACAATAACATGCAAATCGATGACATAATAATTTTACTTTATTCACCACTAAGGTCAATGTCTAAGTAGAATACTCCAATAGTTTTTCGGTTGAACCAAAAACCACTAATATTTAAAAATTGTGGATTATAATAGTTAGAATAGTTACTTTGTGCTAGGAACATTTACTTTACAAGGTATTAGGGATAGTAAAATGTGTCCCTCATATCACATCCACTGACTCCCCCTTGCTCACTGTGTTGGAAGAATCTTCAAATATTTTATCGATTTGAAGTTCATTTCAATAGTTTAGAATCAAATAATGCATCCTCAGCTATAAATGGACGCTATTTTGAAGTCAGTTAATCAAACACAAACATAATTTACTTTCCAGTACACTGATATGTTATGGAAATGAATTTCCAAAACATATTTGGTCAATTTTCAAGCTTCCTTGGGTGTTCCGCATACTGCAACTATTTCCGCGTACCATGGTTGTTTCCACGTACCGTCAAGCTCCTCCGCGAAATGCCCTTCTTTGAGTATATCCCTACTCTGCGTACTGATCCACTCCTCCGCATACCATCTTACTCCGTGTACTATGTTTCACCACTGCATAATATGAGATCTTCTTAAGTGAACCAAACTCTCTTCTACAGACTGTTTTCTTTATGAAGTTGATTCTCTCCACATACCGTCTTATCTTTCATGAACCACTTTAGACTTCACCATATTTCTTCTCAAAATATTAATCTCTAATTTTCTCTCTAAAAAATGGGATTACTGCTCTTTAAATAGGCATATACCTCTTCATATTTCACTAAATATTATTTATCATAATTTTCATTGTGAAACAATCATTACTGTAAACTGAAATCAATCTACATATTATTATCTTCCACTCCTTACCGCTCATATTTCACGAACCATAGCAATCAGGCAAATCTTTTTCATTCTGGATATTGCACGCCTATACCACATACCATCGATTCAAACCATTTAGACTGCATTCTGCATAGAACATGCCTTCACCGCATACCATCGCTGCAAACCATTTTCGGAAGCATTCCACATACTGCACACATTAACCGTGTACCATCATTGTGAACCATTTTCAGTTCTACACACTGCTCTACATACCATTCCTTATACGACGATGAACCATTCTCAGAAACTACACCACCTTCAATACTGATTTCAGCCTCAAATGTATGACCCCATTCTTTTCAAACTCCCATATCATCCATGAGCATATTGACGAAAGACACAAACCAAACTCCAATATGATAAATGAGCATCCTCAGTTCCAATTTAATCATAAATAATCCCTTTAAAAACTATGATTGTAACCTATAAACCTTACTAATTCAGTATCGTTTATATCATAAACCCCTTGAAATAAATAACATAAAATTAAGCTATAATTAAAATAAATACTAATAGATTCATTTTATTACATATCAATGGTTTGGTATATACACATCATAAAATATGTCGTGTATATAATATAATATATTTCTTTAATGAAGATAGTTCTAGATGATGAACTCCTGCCACACTGGTAACATTGAAATCAAAATCCCCTAAGGAAATAAATTTCAATTTAAACATTAAATACCTCAAATTATAAAGGATTCATAAAATAATTGATTTCTAATGAGAATAATATATTCCTAATAAACTTAAATAGGTCCATATCCTCAGACATGTGTCAACAAAACAATATTGTGATGAAGAACCCTTACCTCAATTCTGAATTTCTTTGTGAGAACTCTAACCTCAAAATTAATTTATTTTAATTTATTTTAATTTTATAAAAAATGACTATATATTATTATAATATTATTTATGATCTACTTATAAAATTTCCACATCCGTTTTTAATAACTATTTACTAGAATAATCTTTTCTCAGTTTTAATTGTGTCATTTTTCATGTATGTTTCGGTTCGGCAGTTATGGGCCTTGAATATGGATTATTGAACCATAATATCTAATATTTCAATAATTTGATATGTATAATATTTAATCATTATATAACCTTTTATAATAAATGATATAGAGTAGTGATAGAAAAGGAATTTTATCATTTCATATATATGGTAGTACACACATTCACCAGAATTATTTTCCACTTTTTGGTGGTTGGGACAAAGAAACATAAAAATAATTCACCATTAAAAAATAATTATTAAATACTAAAGATCATATATATTCATTGAAAATACCCTTATTATAATCAATTTCATGGAGAAATGAAAAAAAATCACATTGATTCGTTGAGAAGTAGTCTACATGTACGCATGAACGACAGTATCATTTGGTAATAGATGTAAGCTATCAAGGTAGATTTGATAATAAAATTAAGAAATAATAATTATTTATGAAATATAATATCATAAAATTTAATAAACCATAACTAACTTAAATAACATATGAATATGTAAAATTATTTATATAGATAACTGGAGGTGGTAGTCCACACATACACATGAGTGATACATTGATATCTAATTTGATGGTTGGGAGGTGTAATGTTGTTACACCGTGATCATAATAATATCTATGTATATTGATTAAATTTTATTCATTATTTAATTATGTATATGATAGGTTAAGATAAATTTGATGGATAAAAATAATAGAATGTTCTCAGGTAAAATTTATACCCCTTATTTGAGAGACCTCCTTTGGATTGAAATATATTCTATTAAATATTTGTCGTAGAAGAATACTAGGGAATCAATGAAGAAGATAACGAAGCTAATAATTTTTTTGGTTTAGTTATTTATTGATATATAAGGATATAAATTCATGAGTGATTGAAGAGACTATGTTCAATTTTAAATGTGAGGGAGATAACACATACGAAATTAGTTAAAATATTTAATTAATGAAATGTAATTTTCTTGTGAATGTTGGTCCACATAGTCACTATATTTATGATAATATAAAATTGGGATTAAATATTTATTAAAAAAAAATTAGTTAGTCATTTTTTTATATATTAAACATATTTCTTAGTTTAACCTCTCAGGTACAAAAATTTTAACCTTAACCATTGTAACAATTTTTTACAATATTTATAATTTATTATAAAGTAAAATGTAAGTGGAATCGTTACCAAAATTTTAAATTTTTCTTCAAAATAATAATCCATTTTATTAAATTGAATATTTATTACATTAAAAAATATATATTAAAATTTCCCTCATAAATATAATAAATACCCAATTTATAAAAGCACATTTTAAGAATAAAACTTAGTTTAGTCTCACACAATTCCTACAATTTACTATTAGATGAATGTAGAAATATTTTATAGAATATATAATATATATATTTTGGTATCAATTTAAATACATATTTATTAATTTAATTTATTATTATAAAAATTAATTTCTAACATAAAACATTTTTTTAGAAAAATTCATTTTAAACCCAAATATGATCTTTTACAAAACAAAAGTATAATGAAGATTAATAAAATATATGTTGATTATTTATAATTACAGGGGGATTATGTTTCATTAAGTTCAAATTCATATTGTAATTATACTTTCAAATTACTCTATTTAAGGAGTATAAATTATTGTTTTATAAAAACTTGTTATTTTTCACTATTCACCTAAAAATAAACCAGTTCATAAAACTTCCAAAAAGTTACTCTAAGATAATATTGAAATTTAATTTCTTAAAAAAGAAAACATTTTCCAAAAAATATAAAAATTTAATTAATTATAATTTATATAGATAAATCAAAATTAATACTATTTAGAGGGAAAATAGTTATACATAAAATGCAATTATTGTAAATTTGAGTCCTTATTTATTATGAATTAATTAGTGAAAATAAATTTTCAAAAACATTTACAAATATCATCCATAATATTTGTATATAATTATTCATTATTTTTAATATATAGTTTATAATGGTCATATTTAAATAATATCTTTATAGTATATCTCAATTTCCATAAATCATTGTGTTTCATTTTAATAAATGTTTCAAGTATTGTATTATTCAAATCTAAATTTTTACGGTGTAACAAAAAAAATGATTCGAGAAATTTACATTACAACTAAATTAAAAGAAATATAAAAAATCCAATCTCTATAAAAACCGAAGAAACCAAAAAATATCCACACTCGATATCCCAAAAAAAACATGTGAGCTATGCACTCAACACATGTCATCTATTTAATATCACCCTCACCGTAATGATAATAATCATGAAATACCCAATCTAAACAAAAGAAAGACATTTGATTTAACAATAACTATGAATATACAGTGTTCCCGACAAAAAAAACCCAAGTGATATACTATCCAAAATAACATACATAGAAACTTGTATTTTCAACAAACCAACTCATAGGAAAACCAAGGTCATAACACCAATGCATTCAAGCCTATAATAAAAAGTATGGGATCACTCACCCCTAAACATTTATCTAAAGAAAGAAAAGAATTCAATTTCAACCTGAATAAACTAATTAATTATGAATATATTTCCATAATAGTCAATCTATATTCAATTTCTATCAATAACCAATAATTAATAATTAATCATGATAAAAAAATTACTGTCGAATTCTACAGTTTTCAAGGGTGGTATAGTAATCAAATTCACATGAAAAAATTATTAATAACATTACAATTACATGATATATATATTATTTGAGAAATTTTAATCAACAAAATCTTTGTAAAAAAACCCCCATATAAAATACATAGCACACTTTCAATAAAATAAGAATATGTGCCACTGATAAAGAATAAACCCATACGATCATATCACAACATTCCCATTAAATATTTATTTTTTATTATTAGATTCCATTAGGTCAATCCCAACGTTATACATTAAAAATAAATCACATTATGTCAAAAAATGAATCTAAAATAAGGAGAATAAAATAATAAATCCATGAAATAATATAAGAAATCTGATCAACCATTACAAGTCACAAAGGAATGCACCCTCAAATATATCCCTTATAGGACTTAATCGAGCTATGATAGAAACTCATCCAATGATATGGAATCTCTATCCCAATGAACCTCAAGAAAAAATTGTTCATGTAAATTTTTAGAATCTGGAATGAGATATTACCTTCATCCATGTGAATTCTATCCAAGTAAACCAAGTATCTAATCTCTTAGGAAAAATGAATGGCGAGGGATTGGAGGGAATGGAGGTTGGAATTGGTATTAATGAAGTGTTTAAAAAATAAAACCAAGGATTAATGAAACATTTATATATAGATGAATTATGAATGGATCCTACAATAGTTTGGTAATACCAACTATTCCCTTGGTCCCCCTTCATGAATGGAGATATATTTTTTCAACCATTTTCATTTTTTTAAATTGTTTTCCCCATTAATTTTAAAACCTGAATAAAAGACCATTTAATAAACCATTAATTATAATATAGCATGGTGTATAGTTTATTATCTAACCATGTATCCACAATGTCAACCCTCCATGTCATAGGGTATAAGGCACTCTACTTTATCTCACAAAGCCTAAAACAATTGAAATTTAAGAACCATAATTTTGACTAATTCCTTTTTATGTAATTAAATATCTTTTAAACTCAATAACTATACTCATATAACCCTATTTTATGGTTCTCTTTGTTTCCCATAAGTAATTTATAATGATATATATTAGAACCAAGAATTAATCTAGGTCATGAAATCATTATTATTTTCACAATAAAGATGACTTTAGAACAATATTCTATTCAGAATGGTCACCCAAGGTGTTTCTCTCCATGTGGTACACTAATCACCATATAATCGTATCCCAACCTGTAAAGTTAAAAAATTGATAACTAAATACTAATTGACCCCTGAAACAACTAAAAAATGTATTGTTAATATCCAACACTATACCCACGTCCACCGTGTGGTGACCATTTGGATTAATGAAATATTTTCTCACACTTATAAAATATTTATAAATCCCATCTCAAAAACATCAATATCCCAAGAACATGAGTGTGATGGATTAAAGTAAACAGGGCCCCAAAATCAAAAAAATCTTTAACAATCATCGTCTATGAGAATTATAAATAATATATTTGAATCAAAAAATAGGGAACAGACACCTGCCCTCTCATATACCTCTTAAGGATCATTCTTGAACAAAACACTACCAAAACATCTCATGTAATGCGAATATAATCACACAACCAAAACTAACATCCCATAAAATAGGAAATTTTATTTAAATAATTTAAACCATGTTCATACACTAAAAAACATGGTACATTGATAATAGATCATCAAATAATACTCTAAAGTATAATCTTTCATGCACCTATACTCCCTTAAGAAATTAACCATGGGAATCACATAACTAATCAATATCTTATCAAAATGGTCATAGATCAAAAAAGGTTTTTACATGATGTTTTAATCATCTTTAAATTCTATATTTACTTGGTTAATGATTTGAAAATCCTTAGTGAGATACTAATGATGTTTTAAAACATAAAAATGACATTAATCTAGATCATTTAAAGACATAAAATATCCTTTTCAAGTTAGTAAATGAAGTCATGTTTCATAATGATTATTTTATCAAGTAATATTTTATTAGAAAAGAAAAATTATTATATCTCATTACACCTCATGAAATTATATAGAATAAAAAATAATTTAATAGTACATCATGATAAGAGCTAATGAATATTTTTGCACAAAATGCTAAACATCAGCAGCACAATTTTTCCATGCAAAGTCACTACTTAAACAAAGACTACCATAAGGGAGATATCTTTTTGAAATAAATTTAAAATTATCAAAGATAGTATATATTTAAAGTAAATTTATTAGAATATTGGTGTTTATATATAATATTCAATGGGAAAATTGAATTTTAGGATCTTACAAATTAAATGAATGATAGTTGATCATGGGTCAATGTGACTATGGGTTAATAAGGACATATAGAATTATGAAAATTGTTAATGTAGTCATTATAATTTCACCATTGAAATTAATGTATATAAATATTTTTTGTGAGAACTAGTTGAATCATCTATGAAAAATTATTGGATCAATTTTTTTTGAAGTGTGTTATTTGGGTGTATATGTTCAAAATTCAGAAATAAAATTTATATGAAATTTGGGCTATTATAGTTGGTATGAGAGAATGTAACAATTAATTTTGGGCATAAGGATAGAAATAAATAGTGAAAATACTATGTATAGGTAAAAATATTACAAAACATACATATATATATTTAATGTATAGATTATTTGTTTTACAATAAATTACACTGATGTCTGCATACTATTAATTGATGTGGATGTAAAATATATGTTTATAGGTGTAGTTATACTGAGAAAGGGTGGTTGATAATTAACTAGATCTAATGTTAGTTCATGATGAGTGGGATAAATACTACACAACTATCTAGACATTCTTGAGGGATATGATTAAAGTAATATATATTTTCTTTAAAAACCATTATTGTAACACCCCTGATATATTTTTTAAAATTAAACTATTTTCGATGGCATATGTTATATAAAACACTATTCCTAAAAAATGATTAAATAATATTAAATTATTCTGATAGTCGTCACCTATCAATTAGACTGTAAATGAATGAATATGACTAACTAAATTATATTTTAAACATGTTTATAAAATTAATTCATTGATTAGTAATTAATCATAAATGAAAATAATAACCAATTGAACCAAAAGGATGCATTTTTGTTAAAAATAATTTTTATTCCCACAATGGTATTTAATCTTAAAAAATTAAATTATTCACGATTAGTTACTCATCATAGTGAGATTTATTTATTATATATTAAATTATTATTTTTTAAATTGATCTAATAAGTTTGATAGGCTTAAGATAAGAATAAATACAATTTTAAACCTGAAAGGATAATTTTTTTCAAAGAAAAATTTTCCACATTTATTTGTGAACCTATTTTAAAACAAAATTTGAAACCATTATAAATTTTATTTAAAAATATAAAATTAATTTTATAAAGAGTAATTTCAAAAGTATCCTATATTTATGTTTTTTATTTTCTAAGATGTTTCATTTTTTTATGAATAGTAAAGAAAACACTGCCTTTTAATTGAAAACAACAATTTTTTCCTAATTTAATTGTTTAGAGAAATTATATTTTAAATTTTTTTAAAGTAAAAATATTTAAACTAAACATATATTAATGAAATTTGGGTCACTCAGAAAAAATCTAAATTTAATTTTTATAGAGAACCATTTCAAATGTGTGAACATTTTCTCATTAAAAAAATACTTTGTCATCTTTTTTATGGGGTTAATTTTAAATCTAAATTTTCAAACATGGTGAATTGAATTTAATAAAATAGATTCCATATTTTTTATAAGATGGTATGTATTAGGATATAAGTTCATTTTTATTTTTATGTATACAATGTTACAGTGGTAAAAATATAATATTTACTACAGTGTCGGTAAAATAATGTAGTGGGTTAATGATAAAAGGTAAAAACTTAAAATAAATAAAAAAACATTAAATGGTAGGTTCATGTGTTTATTATCTCTAAAAATCCTTCAAAATATTAAATATCCTCCAAATAATTTCATCTAAATTTGGTTTTCTTTAAAAAAATAAATATTATTTCATCAATTAAAGCCACCGCTCTGCTAGTATATATACCACCCTCACCACCCCATTTATCATCACAAGAATTCAAGATCCTAAAATATATAATGAATCATATACCCTAAACACTCAACATGTTAATATTTTTCTCATATCACCAAAAGAACTATTGTAATGTCATTAAGGGATCCTTCATAGATGTGATATTCAAGATGAAATTTTCTAAATATGCCCCTCTTATTTTATTTTCTTCTTATACATTTTCCTAACCTTGTTACATAAAGGAATAATAATTACAGAATCATCTATATACTATATTTTTATGTTTCTAATGTATTATCTTTTATCTATTACTTTTATCACCCCCTCTTATTCAATGAAACGAAACCATTATCAATATTTTGGCAGTTAACCGTCTTTGTGAATAATTATTTTGTTTTTTTTCCTTTACCACATTATTGAATTTTCATGAAAGTGTTATTATTGTTAAATAATATTATAATAGGTAAATTATCACCTAGTTCATGTTCTATAACTAATAAAATCAAATAATATTAAATAAAATTAAACTAGTTTGTGATGGTTGGAGAAACCACCAAAATGCACTAAACATATTTAATTAACATTTTATTAAATGAATCATCCTCATAAATGAAAGGAGATTTATATATGGGAAAATTAATAATTATGGTATTCCCTGAATACTGTTCCCTTTAACTTGAGTATTTTTATTCCCATTTAAAAATCAAGTCCATGATTTTATGCAAGTAGACCAACCAAGAAACCATGAAATGAGCACACCTAAAACAGAGAAAATAATGAGATGCTATTAATAAATTGGTGATAATATGTTATAAAAATATTATAAAAGGTATAAATAAAATTATTATATTCCTAAAATTAATTAATAACATTATTTAAACATTTTTGTATGATTTTAACATTTTAAAAACTAGAGGAAAGAGTATGTTAATGTACTTCCCATCTCGTTTTTACTTCTATAAGATATATTCCATATTCACCACTTATTACTTATGTGTAGTTTATGTACATCCATTTGATATATAATGTCATTAATTTTATTAACATAATGATTTTAAATGTCTCATTTTAAAATTATTAATTTTATGGGCATATGATTCGACTGATTACAATGTGGTTAGTGAATTCTTAACTCAATTTTCATTCCTTGGGATAAAGTTATACATCCTTAAATATATCATACTATGATTATATAGAAAAATAATTTTTAATTTATTTTATTTTATTTAAATATATTTTATGAATTTAAATTAAATAAAAAAATTATATTAACTTGGTTAATTTTCAGTTAAATGATAAGATATTTATAAGGGACATTATTTTAAACTAATTACTTATTTAAAAAATACCTTAAAAATATCTTTTTCATCAATGTCCAAGATTTATATAATTATTTCCAAAAAACATTTATAAAGTCTTATCAATGTAAAAATTCATTTATAATAATGTTTTCCTTTTAAATTGTTTTTTGAAATGTTTATTATCTCTTTTTCAAAATAACATTCTTTTAGACTATTCTGTAAATAATATAGAAGGAATTTTGTTTGAACTTATATAGATTGAGTGGATTTTCTTACTTTCATAAGGACTTATTGTTTTAAAGCTTCATTTACCTAGTTATTTGGTTATTTTTAAATAACAGGTTTTCATTAATAATTGTACAATGTTCTAAAAATGAGTGATTTTCAATGTGAAAATTTTTTTTTCCACAATAATTTTTCAATGATCTCATTGAAAGTATATTTATCTATGTTAACATCTATAACATCCTAGGTAAATAAATAAATAGTACATTTTCATTTTAATTAATATTTTTTTAATGAAATATAAGTTTTAATTTAAAGGGGATGCTATTTTTGATAGCGCACCCGATACGTAACTACGTGTTTATTTGAAATCTTATGTTGCACACAAGGCTAGGTCATACTAAAATACTAATAATATAATATTATTATTTTAAATGGAAGTTAACACCTAGATATTGTAATGGAAAGAATGAACAGAACTAACTACAATATGATTATACATGTATGTTAAATGTTTTTACATTTATCCAAAAATGTTATAGGCTTAAAATGGCAGTGAATCTAATTTTAAGCATAATTTACTTTAAAAGGTTGATTTATCACCTTTTGATGGAGAAACCTCATTAAATCTAGTTTTGGTCACTTTTATTTGTTATATTTGACCAAATAAAATTCTTCTTTAGAATCATGACATCAAAATTCACTTTCGGTAAAATTTTGGTATTATTTTAATAAATTCAATTTTTGATGAATGATGGAAAATACTGTATTTTAATTCAAAATAGCATTTTAATATAATTTATTTATATTGTTAGATTATATTTTTAATTGGTTTTAAAGTGTAATTAGAATAAGTTTTTACAATTTAATCCAATTTTGGTCATTGGAAGTAATTTCACATTGAAATTGGACTTAAATAAGTGTCTATCTTTGGATAGTTATTTCTTAAAAACACGTTTTTTATTTTGACAACGGGAATTAGTTTTAAATTAATTTCTACCACTTCGATATTTTGAATTTGGAAAAATTTATTCCATATTTTGAATAATGAGGTACAAAATGTGTAAATATGTAACTTTTATTTTTTGACATTATGAATATTTACTTTAGTAAATATTTTATTTACCATGGTTAGATGGTAAATCTTATAATTAAGGGTAAAACAAAATAACATTATAATAATATTAAATTACCCTAACATGTGTACTAATACTATTTTTTGATACATATCTGACCATGGTCATCCTTGGGTCGATTTTGGTACCCCATGGTGCCACTTGGGATTGATAATGACACATTATTTTAATTAACTTAAAGTAAAGATAAAAATGAAATAAACAAATATCTTCTTGAAAATAAATTTTTACATGGGGGTATATAAGTTATATATTTGAATATAAATATTTATTTGAAATCTAAAAATATTTCCTACATCATTTTATTTTATTATAATTTTTATAAAACAATTAAATTAAATTATTTATGACACAATAATGATGCAGTGTTTACCTCCTTAATAAATGATTTAAATAAATAAGATTATAATGATTAAAAAAAATACAAAACCTCTCCAATTCTTATTTGATTATTTTATTTAGACCAAGAGTCATCTTAGCTTCTACATTAATATGTTTTTGGCCTTTATAAACCAAAAATCATTATATAATAAACTAATATTTTCATAGTTTTCTAAAGAGACCATCCTCCCCCTTATAAAAAACCCTAACCTACAACTAATTCATCATGCTTCTCAAGCCCCTTGGGTCATACAACCCCTTAAAAAGTAATATCTCAATATCCCTATCTTCCACCAATAAGCCTTATATTAATCAAGGGCCACTTCAAGAAGTCCTTTTGGTTCAAACCAAAGGTATGTTACCTGAATAAAAGGTTTTGGTTTCTCTTAAATTCTTTCCTTTTATTTTACTTTTCCAACCCCTAAAATATTTTTATTTCTTTTTTTATAACAACACTAGTATTCTTAATATACCAGGGTATTGTTATGAGAATTATTCTAGCTACACTTACACACACCTCCATCTAATGTGTAAAGAACAAACTGTTTTTGTGGACGACAAACTAACACCTCACGAAATGATGATTGTTCAATCTTCTCATACCACCTATTATGGTGGACATTATGATGGAAATTAATTTATATATGATATATATTATGCCTATTTTTTCTTTATTCTTCTGCATTTTCCATTTATAGCATACCTTTATGGTTTTTATTATGGGAAAACATGATAATTTCAATTTATGAAGTGCATACTACCGCCCCCTCATTGTGATATGACTCGTTAATACCATATGTGGGATGTATAAAGGATAAAGTTAATGATATTATATATGATATTATACTATAATTATAATATAACTATATATCAATATATTTTCATTCAATTTAATATGAAATAGAAATGAAAGTAGCATTCATGCATATGTATGGCTTACTGTCTCCATGAACGGTGCATTTCATTTATTACCTTAAAATGTTATGTACTATAATAAATATATATATATACTAGATATATATTATATATATGATATATAAATCTTGAATATCATTCTAGATATAATGAAATTTTGACCACATGAACAACTTGTAATTATAAGAAGTTCAATTTTTAGTCAAGTACCAAATATCGACAAATTGAAAATTATTAACATAAATGATTACATAATGTTTATAACATGGTAATAATTAATATAAAAGGAATAATAAACTTGAAAATGGTTTTTAATCATGTAAAAATTAACTTTAGTTTATTATTCAGAGATTAAAGAACAAACAGATCAATTCATACACGAGGTAAGCGACTCCGTCTCAATCTCCTTTCATTGAGGGATATTTTGTTTTAATACATGACTTTATTTTATACACTATATAAACACCTTTGAATTTTTATTTAATTCAAAGGGAATCTTTTTCTATGAATTGTTTTACTAAACGACAAAAATGAATTTTTCTTTTTAATGTAAGCGGTGATTATGACCTTTTCCGCCACCACCAGTATTATTTGATCTATGGATTCCTTAACATGTCGTAGTGTTTTTAAAAGGAAAATAAATTCTATATACTCAGTTACATATTTTGGTATTGAAAATGGTTTTGATAATTGGTATGTTATGTCAATATATTTAAATTATATATTGTGATTGAAATATTGAAATGTTATCTTTCTTTTATATTTGTTTTATGCATTATGAATATGTTATGGTTCTTGGGCATTGTTACATATACCAGTGGTTCCATGATAAAAATAGGGTGGGTGAGCCCGAGATATCTCTCCAATGCAGTGGATAACGTGATGGAGGAAAACATGAATGTTTCTCCTAAGAGATTTGGGTAATATACTATGATGGGTATTCCAAATGTAACTCCCTACTTATCTATGATAGCTATAATGTATGTTTGATATGAATGCCACTAGTTACCTTTATGGTTTATGTTTTCTATCTGTGATTCATAAATCTTATGATTTTATGAGGTATGTTAAAGAGATTATGTTTTTTATATAATGACAAACTAATGTTTTATTTCTTTGTTATATAAACCTTACTTATCTTTTTATGCTCATGACCTGATTTGAAATGTTTTTAACGAGACATAAATATGAATAGGGTCAAGGATGGGATTAAGGAAAATACATGTTGTCTAAAACATGGAACTAGACATGGAATATTTTTTTAAGAGTTTTTATTTTGTGAGAAAAACTAGAACTGATTAGAAGTGTCTACTTTGTAACATTTGAGATGTAATGTAATAGTTATGATCTAATTCTCTAAAACTCTTAACCTGAGAATATCCTCAAGGTGAATTATTCATTTAATTCCAGATTATGCAATGTGTTAAGGTCGGGTCCTTATAGTTGGTATCAGAGGTCGGTTTAGATATTTTTAGGAGTTAAGGTATTGTTAAATTAATGTCTATAAATTAATTTATGTTAATATTGAAATGATAACATTTACAGATTACCATGTTGCTTCGCCTAAGATATCTCTATGTTCAGAATGGTTTTCTATAGAGGAAACAAGGCAGCTATATTGGGATGACATCAGGAGGGAGAAAACCTTCCAAATTAGCAACATGAGATGGTCAGAATCGAAACTAAATAGTTTGGTGTAGTGATGGAATAGTTGACTCAGGCTATAGATGGTGGTGGTATCTATGCACAGGATGAGCCAAATCAACCGTAGAGGAACATGTCAGTAGTAGAGCATTTACTAAGGTACCATTCCCAATCTATGAGAGGACCATTAGACCCTATTCTAGCTGATGGGTGGATTAAAGAACAGGAGAAACTTTTTATGTTCTAGGGCATTCCGAACATTAAAAGGTTAGTCTCACTATTTACCATTTTGAAGGTAAAGGTGATCAGTGGTGGTTGATAGTGAAAAATATTTGGGATAATGGGGAGTTTTATGCTCTTGATTAGGATGAATTCAAGGATATGTTTCTTGAGAAATATTTTCCTAAGGTGGATCGTCTTAGGATGGAAAACAATTCCTAGAATTGAGGTAGGAGGATGACTCAATGACTTCTTATGAAGTAAAATTCACTTGAATGACAAGGTATGCATCAAATTTAATATGAGATATTGATAGTGAAATCAACCATTTTTACTCTGGATTAAATCCAAATTATCGATGGGATTTAGCTTCTTGTGAATTCCAAAGTTATGAAAAACTTGTTCTATGTCCGGAGAAGGTGGAAATTGAGTTTGCTAATGATTAGGTCTTCTTTGACAAACAATAGAATAAGGGGTCAAGGTAGAAGATGAAAGGGAAGAAATCTTCAAAAATGTACGATGGTAAGAAACTTAAGTTTATAGTTTGTGGAAATTGTGGTAAAACGCGTGATGGGGAATGTCTTTTGAATTCTAGTAAGTGATAGTGATGTGAAAAAATGGGACATAAATCTCATAATTGCACTGAAAAAGATCTGGTTAATGGTAAGACAAAATATGATTTACAGTCCGTAAAATGTTTTAAGTGTAATGAAATTGGTCATTATACAAATGAGTGTCCAACAAAAAACTCAACTAAGGGAAAGTAGCAAGACTACACGTCGAAAGGGGTGGTGAAATCCTTTGAAACTACTTCAGAATATGTTGGGCGATCAAATGAAGAAGTATCAGGTAAACTATTTGTTTGTTCATATTATGCCAATGTGTTGTTTTATTTGGGGTCTATACATTAGTTCATTTATAATAATGTTTCTTGTTAATTGGGAATTCCATCTCAATATATGAATCTGAAACTTATGGTAAAGACACCTGTAGGAAATTTTGTGACAAAAAGAAATTATAATAACCTTCATGTCCTTGTGTGTGGAAAGAATCTACCTGCAAACCTTATAGTTTTGCCTCTAGTAGAGTTTAATGTTATTTTGGTTATGGATTAACTTTCTGTTTATCATGTTATGATTTACTATAGATATAAAGAGGTTTCTTTTCAGAAAGATTTTCAGTTTGTGTACAAGGTGATTAATTGATAATTGAATCACGGAACAAATGAAGGGCGGTTTGCCACAAAGATATTTTGGAGATTTTTTATGGGTTGAGATATTGTAATTGAGATATTGAATTTGTTGTGTTAAGATAATTAATTAGGGGGATAAATTATGAAATGATGTTTGGATATGTAAGATATATAATCATGAGAATTAATTATGTGCCATGATGTTGATCAAATAGAATTAATTATGATAATTAAGTATGACAAGTTGATATTTGATATGGATAATTAATTGTGAAGAATTAATTAAGGAAATAGAATTGTTTTGATTGATTAATTAATGAATGAATTAATTAATAGGTTGTGTGATTAGTTAATTTTTGAGTTAACTAATGGTCTTTGAAATTTTTAACTAATAGTTGGATTTGTAATGGAATGATGTGGAAAATTATTGTGAATTAATGAATGGTTAAATGGTTGAGATTTTTTTGGTGCTAGACGTGGCTTTCTAGACCAGTTAGAACTTGGGACTTGTACCTGGCGTTCCTCCCCAATAGTTATCCATGCTTGAGATTATGGGGTGTTAGGAATGATGACCAACACCGAATGAGATATACAGTGATAGGTACGGTGACCTACACTTAATGATATTTGGGGTGCTAGTCATGAAAACCTACACCGAATGAATGATAATAATGAATGGTGATTCAAATGATATTTTGGTGCTTAAAACGACACTCCCCACCAAATGAATGATAGAAATGAATGATGATTCAATTGAAAAACAATATTTGAAACTGGACCTAATGTGATGATTAAATATTAAATGACAATGTGATGATTATTTAATTGTGCATTGTGTTTATTGCTTCATATAACTAAATGCACTATCTTTTGATTGGACTCAATTTAGACACTATTGGTGGTGTCCTACTGAGTTGTACTCACACCCTATTTGGGTTTCTTGATCGACACCTGATAAGACTTTGTTGTTGCAGGACAGGATAAGGGCAAGTCCCTATGATAGGTTGTTGTTTGGGATTTGAGCATGGGAGAGGGAACCAGATGAGGTTTTGGACCCTTTGTGGAGTTGTTATATCATTACTTTTAGTTACATTATAGACACTTGACACTTTCATTGTCATGGAATATTTTACCATTCAATTTAGTGTTTTTTTTATAGTTTCGACTATTATATGACGTGGTACTTTTCTAGTGATTTATACGCTTTTGCACTTGGTTTTTATTGTTTGCTTCCATTGGTGTTTTATTCTGATAAAATAGGGTATAGTCTCCCCAATACTGACTTATTATACCCTTGCTACTAGTCAGAACCCTCTGGTGTATGGGTAGGCATGCTTGAGGGCATGTGGCCAACCGGATTGGGGCATCATTTAGTGGCACCCAGGTCGGGACGTCACACCAAAGGGAAAATAACATACTTCACAAGTTTCATCTATTTAGGTATTTTTATTAATGAAGTGAATTTGTGGTGATTATAGTATATGTAGAGGAAAACATGGTAGAATCCTTTACCAGGGATTTATCTCATCAAAAGCATGAGTATCATGTGGGTACTCCTAGACTAAAAGATGTTATCAGTTGTCTCTAGTGCAACTAGAAGTTTATTAGAGTTGTTTCTATTGAAATGACTTCTTTAGTACTTGATTATGTGTTTTCATTATTAATAAAATTCCTTAAAAAATCATGTTTATTCCTCTACATAAAATTTTTATGTGATAATGTCCTAAGAATATATGTCTCACAGAAAGGTCATGGTAGTTCCCTGCTATGATTGAGAATTTGGAGGTTCCATGACATCATTCTTGAATATTTTTCTATGTCAAGATGATATTTTATAATGGGATATATACAATATAGGATATCATTGGTATGATTCGTAAGACATTTAAGTGTCATCTCATGGTGTTGTCCCTTGTTAATCTTCAATATATAAGGTTATGAGAACAGAACCACCATTAGGAAATAAGTATTTCCATGTGTCATTGGAAATTTATATATGTGGATGTACGAATTGATCCTTAGACTTTAATATTATCATTAATGGTTATCATGAATCATGTGATTTAATATGTTGAAAAAACTGTTATGACATATGATCATGGTGAATTAGGATACATTTGGTATGTCATGAGTGATATTGTATTAATTGATAATGCGAGAAAAGAATTTATCCCTTATGTCACTTGATGGGAGTTGATATATAAATACCTTTGATGGGAATGGAACTACTTGCATAAATCTATGGACATGGTGTACAGTTGGTGAGTTCATTTTCAAAAATTCAAGGAAAGAGGCTTCGAGTATATATACTAATAGCACCATCATGAAACCTTCTTGATTTTAGATACACAATAAAAGGAATATATTACATGGTAGACATTCATAAGAGGTTAGATGTCATTGAAACATTAAAAAAATTCTTCATGGGAGTCTTGGCATGTTGTAAGATGCTAACCTTAAACATTAAGCCATTCAGACTGATTCCACTAAGAAAGATTCATAGAGGGGTACAAACTAAGTGTATCCACAATCTTAGTTAAATTATAGTATGAAATTTTACAAGTTAAAATAAATAATATTTATTCAGGTTTTGTTGATCACTAATATTATATCAAAAATTACCCAAAAGAATAAGTGAATTAAATAATAATAATAAATATTTGTTTTCAAGGATTAGAAAATATAATATTTATTATATTATCGATGAAAAATACATCCACACTTATTTATTAAATAATAGTCATTATTAAAGTATTGGTAAAGTTTGACAAGGGAAATCGTATTAAGATTAATAGCCCAATTGTATATGGTATAAAAGATATTTATTTATATTCTTAAAGTGTTGTTCCTATCAAGTGATTAACAATAATAACAATATTATTATTATTATTAGCTATAGGGTTAATTAATAATTTTTAAGTAGGGAAAGGGCTTGTGTGCAATTTAAAAACCCTAAAACTACAATATTAAGTATTGAATTATAAAACTTTAAATAATAACTCTTACTGTTCATAATAGATTGAGAAAGACTATCTCAGACCCTAAAGAGAGATCTCGAACATCCTATCTCTTCTTCCTCTATCAAGCTATTGAGAGAACACCGATATCTATTCCTCCTTCAAGAAGTATTATATTGTAATAAACCATGAAAAATTCAATCAATCAGGATCATTCATACAATCACTTGACGATTCTATAGTAATGTTCAGAGATTTTGGTGCGACTATGGATCACTAGTAAATGGATTTTATACTTGATTCCTATAATTCAATGATGATATGATGATATATATTCAAATGGATCATAAACAAATATAGAATTACAAGTTGAGGTAACTATATATATTTTCATAAATTAATTATAAATTATATGTGAAGATTATTCTCTTCTGGTTCTGGTGTTTTTCTTTAGTCATGTAATATATGGTTTTCATCATACATTATATTTTAATCGAGTACAACAACCATTTCATGTAAATTAATACTAAAATATGAGTATTTCATGTCATCAAAGGTGTTTATAGTGCACATAGAACCTAGAAAATGATAAAAAGATAACCTATTAAAAGGTTACTAGTACACCCCATAAGCTATCCAGTTGGGGTCCACCAGCTACCTAATGAGTCATGCTGGGTAGCAGGGCTACTACCCAAACCACCAGCTAGTCAATGGCTGTAGCAGTAGCCTCGACTACTATATTCCTCCCCTGATGATCTCCTAATCCTCAAGTTTCCCATTGATATTACTCTCAAGTATCTAAATAAAACATAAATATGTTTAAACTTGAAGCATTCTGGTTCTACACCCAATTCTCCAAATAATTTTTCCACTAAATGAAAATTTCAAGTTCCTTCCAAAATTCATAACTCATAATGACATGGGTTGTTACATATTATTTATCATCATACTATTCTTTGATTATTCCCTTACTAGGATTTATAAATCTCCCCATTTTCTTATATATGTCCCCAAGTTGTCTTATGTAGTTTTAAGAGTTCAAAAGAAACTAGGTGTGCATTATGAAGTTTTAAAAAATTACGTTGTATTTTAATTTATGCCTATGATTCCTCAAACCCATACTCATAGAATCCAATGTTAATGATACATAATTTATATACTGGCTTTTATATCAACTATATATTCTCAGACATAACTATCTTAAAATTGTTTGACTTAAAGAAAATAATAAATTACATACATTCAGAAGACCTTTTAGGTTTTTAGCTTTAAATAATTAATAAAATTCATAAACTTATAAATCCTATGTATTTATTAACTAATGGTATTATTTTCCACTATATAATAAACTACTCAATTCATGATAAGTCTTCAATATCTCTCAAAAATGATCTACATATACTATATTTTTAAACATTTCATGTGTAATAATTTTCTTCACAACTTTCAGAAATAGAAACATGAGAAGGGGTGATCTTAAAATATCGGTATGGTAAAACATACAACTAAGGTAATAAAGGTATAAATATTATGGTTGGAATAATTAATTATCATAATATAATAATAAACTAAAATTGAGAGAATAGTATTCCCATGTATAAAAAATAAAATAAATAGATCACAAGGATAATAATAACTAAATTCATGGTGATGGAATTCATAATGAAGAAAATATTGATATTACCATCAAGGCCTTATCCAATACATTATTCTTACTATCAATAAAACAATCAAGACATCATGTTGAATTGGGCAGGCATACACCAAATACCCAAACATTTTTGTCTAATGAGACCTACTAATTCATTGAGGGACTATATAATTTCAGGCTCTACCCATTACTTTTTTAATTCCAATTCATTAATCATATGAGATAATTAGTAAACATTACATAATCAACTTTACCAATAATTATCTATATTGGAATAAATACATATGGAATGGAAATAATTTTACCCAAGTCAATAAAATTGATAGCATGATAATAACACGTTCATATAAATAAGGTGGATGGTTAAACAATACATAGTCAACTTTCCTAAGTATTTAATAAACATATGTATCATAATAAAAAATATTTTGATTTTTATTATTTCCCCAATCAATAAATGGAATATATTTCTATGTAACCATCCCTCAATATAAAATAATATAGAGTAATGGTATATGGTTAAGTAAATAATTTCCATAATCAATAGATGTATGAAATCTAGGTGACAACCCTTTAATAAAAGGAATGGAAAACACGGTATTCATGTATAAAATACATTGGAAGAAAAGTAATGCCTATTTATGGTGGACGGTTAGGAAATAAAAAAGGAAGTGATGGACAATATCTTTGATAGAAAATAATATTACATAAGAAATCTAGAGAAATAAGGTGGATGGTTGAAAAATATCATATCCCCAATGTAACATAAGAAACTCAAAAGGATGTTGACATAGATGAAAAACATTCTTTCAAAATAATGCTTTGAATGGTATCACACAAGAAGGGATCTAGAATTGAATTGTTTTATACCATGAGTTCATTCCCCAAAATTATAAATATATATATTCATAATATAATGAATCATGAAAAATAAATCCCATGAGTGTAAAATCTGTTAAATATGAAATTTAAGATGGTTTTGAAAACTTAAAATATATTTTAGAGAGAGAAAAATTAACATTGACATAAAATAAAAACATATATGTCATTTGGAAAAGTAACTTTCGAAAATGTGAAGGAAAATATTTTGAAAATTATTAATTCTAAAAATAATCTCCAATAATAGATCCTTTAAAATGATATAATTTTTTCTATATAAAATGTGAAGTGAAAGAAAAAACATTTGATTATAAAAGGAAACTTTTTAACACTTTGAAATTACCTTTGTTGAAAATCCACATAGGAAAACTTTATTTTGTATTAAAAATTAATTTTCTAAAATAGGTTTATAAAATATAATATAATAAAATATTATGGTGGGAGAACCATATCATTGATGAAATAAGTTCATAATGAAATAATATAACTCAAGTAAATGAGACTTGATTTATCAATATCCCTTACAAGAAACATACTTCTTAAATTAAGAAATATTTCAGAAAGGGGTTTTATGTGGTAAAAATATAAATAAATAAAATATCATATAAAAAAATCAAAGGGTTTAATGTAATTATATGAAATAATAATAATAGAAATTAACATAACTCAATGAATGAGAATTGAGTTACAAAAAATTCTTAGAACTAGGGTAACAATTGAGTTAAAATACATTTTATGAAAAATAACTGATTTGGATTAGTATTTAACATGAATAAAAATATATATGATAAAGGTACATCCATGGTAAGTTAATACACCATTAAAAAGGAAAACATGGTTCATAACATAAACATGTATCAAGAAATTAATTTTTGAGACAAAGAACCATTGCGGGTTGAGTAACATTTTAATCAAAATCCCTTGAAAGATAGGGCTTATAATTAAACTTAAAATACCATGATTAAAATATAATTAATGATATTATATCTAAAATAGTAATTATATATGCCACATAAATGAAATTAGGTTCATAATAGAAAACATTTCTCAAAGAGTGAGATTTGAGATGAAAACCCTTACCTCTATCTTGATTCATTATTAACTTGAACCAAATGTCTTGAATAAATAAATTATGTTCATTAAATAAATAACCAAGAACCTTATTCATAACTATTACCATTTATACTTACCATTTATAATAATTCTATACATATATATATATTTATATTAGTTAGTTGTTACCTATTTTCAACATGAGGTGTAAGTAATCTTTATTGCTTTGAACTAGTTTCATAAAAGAGGTGTTGGTACATATTAATTTTCCAAATTACATCAATATTAGATCATATAAGGTACTATAATAGATGTTTCAAGGTATTTTATAGAAATATAGTTTCATTTCATGGATGTTTTGGTTATGATCCATGAGGATGAAATCGGTGACGATCTTGTTTTGATGATTCTTAATAAGCGAAGGGTCATTACTTAATTAATGAGTTAAATATTGGTATAATATTACCAAAACCAAAAAAAATTATTTAAATATTTATATCAATTTATACCATTAAATAATTTCTCATAGTAATCCATGATATAAATTCATATTATTGTTTAAGTAGGTGGTTAAATCAACTCAAACATGAACCTACCATGGTTAATGGATGGTTGTTAGGTGATTTAGTTGTATTATCATTATAATAGAAGAGTAATGATATTATTTAGAGTTTAATAGTATGAAATAACATAATTTGAAATAATTTTTAAGATTATATAATTTATATGAAACCAATACTTATAATGAATATATAATTTTCTGCTTAGTGCACTCATTTAAAGCCATTGAAATAATGAAAATTGTTTTTTTGAACATTTTATTATTAGGTTACCCAATTTATCATACCAAAACCATAATTATATCATAAAAATAATATTTATCCTTTAATCACATACTTATTTCCATCCATGAAATGTGGTAATGAAAAATAGAATACACCATACCTTGGAGGCGACAGTCTGCACATATTCATGGATGATGGTTTTGTTTTTGTAAAACGGGATGAAGGAGTGATATAGTTTATTATTTTGGAATAATAAACTTGAAATAAATATCATAATTATTTATTAAATTACCATTTTATATCATACATGTTTGAAGCTAAAGTAAAATGAACACGTTACTTCTTGTAGGTGTTATACACACAATTCACATTTTCACTTTTCTTAATGGAAAAGAATAAGGTGGTTAATGTTTATTACATCATTATAATAACATATCAATATAGTAATGATACTTATGTTTTTATTTTAATATATTGTAGTTTAATTTTAGTAACAAAATTTTGAAATAATGAAATAGAAATGAGAAAGGGGCAGTTATAAATTTATACCTCGCTTCTTGGATTATCTCTATTTTAAAGTGGGTTAAGCCTTTGAGGGATGGTCTTTTAAGAAGACCATAACCTCTTATAGTGGGATATTAATTTTAATTAGATGGTTGGGTATAATTTTGTCTGAACTAAGTGGGTTTTAGTGTGATAGGAAATTAGTAGATGTGATCCCCTTTTATAAGTGAAAATGGGTGACCTTTTTTGTAAATTCTTATAACTTTTTAACATTGGTAAGTCACTCTCAAGGAAAGGGGATCCAAAATTGAGAAATAGTAGTTTAGGGGAGAGATAATGTTGATACACACCTCATCCACTCAATTCTAGATATTTTTTTATCATGTTTCAATCCCTTTACCCCTTGAATTATTACTTTTACCATTTCAACTTTTACCATGGTAAATAGTTTTTATATAAGATAACTTATATTTATAACTAAAAAAATAGTCTTCATTACATAATTTGGACTTAATGACTCAAAAATTGAAATCTATTTAATTTGATTAAATTTATAAAATTTATGAATGATTCAAAATTTTGAATCCATTTTATTTGATTTATTTTATAAAAGTGATGAAAACTTGTTTTAAATTAATAAATATATAATGTATTAAAACAATTTTTGATAAAAACATAACTTATGTTTTAAATTGTCCAATATAGGTTTGTAAATTAAACATCATATTTTAAGAAATATAATGACTCTTATAAAATATATATTTTTTCATTAAAAATGTTTCACAACTTATAAATCATACTTAGGCACTAATAATGTAATAAAATCATGGTATTTATAAAAAAAATATTTTACACTACTTGCCTAAAAATCAATATTTCCAAAAATAATATCTTAAAAATAATTTTTAAAAAATATTGAAATTATAAGTCTAAGAATGATGTTAATTTTATCAAATTAGAATTATTAAATTTTATAATTTAACATTTTATAAATATCACAAAATATAGTGAAAAAAATTTCTATAGAAAAATAGATTTCTAGAATATTAATTATTCTCATTCGTTTTTTCCTATTATTTACTAATTAAATAGGTTTTAACTAATATTCATATCATTATAATTCTTCATAAATTAATCATAAAATATTTAATTTATTGAAGTTAAAATTTTTATCACATAAAAAGGAAAAAATTTAGAAAATTACACTTCTAATCATAATGTGATATCATTATTCATTTAGGTATACCAATTGAAAAACATTTTTTTTAAAAAGTTACCTTTATATTTATTAGGGCATATGCGGGTGTAATAAGGGGTTACATGTTAAGGTCGAAGTTACTTAAAGTGTAATTTCCCTTGTATAAATAAAATAGTTATTCCATTCATCACATTTTGAGAAAAAATGTGTTTAATAAAATATATTTTTAAGAAATACCAATTTGATAAATTGATTGTTAGACGCAAATAAAACATACTTGTATTTTTTTTAGAAAATATATACACTTTAATAATAAACTCAGGTATTCTGAATAATATTGGTTTCAATTAAATAGTATTGTAAAACACACTAATTAAAATATAAATGATCAAATAATTTTATTATGTCCTAGGAAAATTTTTATGTGTCAGAAATTTGATTTTGTCTTAAAACTGCAATTTTTCAATAAATAAATATTTTTATATTTTAAAGTTAAAATTATCAAATTTAAATATTTTTCATGATTAAATAAATACTTTATATTAAATCATCTCCTTGAAATTAGGTAAGGGTAAATATTTGAGAATTTTATAAAATAATTTATTTTTCAATGAATAGTAGAAATACTGTTTTTGGGTTTTAGGTAAGTTTTATGACATCATATTTATGTTATAGTGATGTAATATTTAATTAACCACAATCCAAGACCTAAAATATCTTATTTTTTTTAATATTAAGTATTTTAATATATTTTACTCAATTTAAAAACCTATAAGTGACTTTCCAAAGTCTAAAATTGAAATTTTGATTTTAAAAACATTACTTTGTGGAAAAATTACTTTTTCATAAAAAAAGAAGTATTAAAAAATAATTTTTGATTCTAATAGATTAAAATATTTTAAAATTTGACTCAAATTTCCAAAATCATGATAGAAAACTATGGGTAAGGTGATCGTTTTGCAGTTTCCACAACCTAGATTTCTAAGACCTATATTTGGAAATTATCAAACAATTCCTCCACTTTCTCTATAAATACCCACCCATTTCACCATTAAAATTCACTAAAAATTCACAATCAAAAACTTTATGCTCAATTTTCCTCCCTAATAGTCCCCCAGTGTTTCCTTAATCCCCCAAGTCTCCATCCTCAAGTTTATAGGAACAACTCTTCAAGGTAAAGGATTGCTTTGCTTTCTCTTCAATTCAAGAACCTCTTTTTTTGTTTAGTTCTTCTAACTGTTATATTACTCTCATTTATTACCTTATTGATCATACCTTTACTGAAAAAATATGTTTTATAAATGGTAGGCCTTCTTTCTCTCTCGTTTCACCCCTTTATAAATCCATGTTTTATACACATCATGCTACCGAATTTACTTCTCAAATTTCTCTCTTTTAAATGAAAAATTATTTTATTGCGAATACCCAAACCATTTATTTTTTCATGGGTATTCACCTATATATTAATATAATTTATTGATTCATGTATTTACTTATAATAAACCCACAATCCCTTTCCATGGGTTAAAAATGATTTTATGGTCAAGCCTTTAAGCACTTATGTACTCAATACTCTTTAATGAAACTCGTACATTATTCTCCTCAAGTTATTGAAAAAATTATTTATTATGATCATTGTGGCTCACGTGAAATTAATACATATGAAGGTTATTCCCTGATAGCACTCCAATGTATTGGGTAAATATTTTAATCATATAGATGAAATGTTTTATGATACCTTGGTGAGTAACCATTGTAATTTTGATTTATGAAACCTTGGTGATACACATTAGGTTATATGATTATTAATGCCTCATTTAAATGTTATAGACACATTTACATGTTATGATTCATGTTATTTTTATCATGATATTCCTCATGTTCTTTTGATCATGTTATATTGTTATACCTATTGTTCTTATTGATATTCCTCATGATCACATGTTAAATATCTCCCTTGTTTATTCCCTTACTAAGCTCATTCTCACCCATTTCCTTTGATGTATGTCCCCAAGATATGAGATGTAGTAAAAGTAACATAGGGTGAACCCATGAAGGATACTTTCACATGGATTAGAATAATTTTTTCTGTTTTTTATATTATGTTCCTAATTTCCAAGAAACTAAACTTTAAAAGATCTTATGTTTTGTTATATGTAATGAAATGTTTATTTAATAAAAAGACGGGATGCCATAGTTGGTATCAAAGTAAAGTTTAGTTATTTGTGGAAATTAGGATTATAAATACTTAGTATGAACTATATATAAATAATTAGATATTGGAAAACATCTTGGTATTTTGGGGAGTACTAAGTAAGTGTGGTACAAGAAAATACATCCATATTTGGATTCTACAAGTGGATGTGGATCTGGAATAAATGTTCATATGGGTAACACCTGAAAACACCACATTAATCTTGACTCGATCAGGAACCGGTTCATGACAATAGGACTTGTTTCACACCTAGTTTGACACTCCCAAAGGATATGGTTGGTTAATAATATTTTTTATAAACATTTATGAAGGATATATAGAAAATGTAATTACTATTAGAGGATATTAATAACATATTTAAGAAATATGTTTAAGAAATAAACTCTCATTATAATTATAAGATTCCTAAAAGTAACATGTTTCTCACTAAGGTTTTCTTCTATTATAAAATGGTGGGAAATGGGAGTAACCCATTAAATGATTAGTACAACATATGATGCACTGATGGAATTATTATGGAAGCTGGAATAGAAAACTTCATGAGGATATTGAATCAACTAACTCAGGTTATGAATAATAACTTGAATCAAGTTGAGAGACCAGATTCACCTCTAAGTGAACAAATTTTTTTGAGTCCTTTATACATCAACAACCATCCTATTTTAGTGGATCTATAGACTCATTGATTGTTGAACAATGTATTAACTTTATAGAAAATATATTTTCTTCACTCTATTGTTCATATCTACAGAAAGTCACTCTGGAAATATACCTCTTAGAATGAGAAGTTGATCACTGGTGGATATTGATTAAAAAAATTAATCCAAGAATGGATATTGATTCTATGGAATGGGAAGGGTTTATGGGAATATTTTTCAATAAATATTTTCCCCATTCAATGAGAACAAAAATGGAGAAGGAATTTCAAGAGATAAAGTATAACGAAAATTAATTAGTGAGGAGATATGAAATGAACATTACAATACTTTCTTGATACACCTCTAATTTTGTTATGGATCCTAAAAAAAGGTTGATAGATTCTTCAATGGATTTAGACCCCATCTATAGATGAATTTATAAAATCAAGATAATGAACTTTATGAGGAGATAGTACAGAGTGAAATGAAGGTTGAATTGGAGTTTGGAGAGACACAGTGGTCACTTAGGTTGAATGAAATAAAAGATCAATGGATCCAAAATTGGGGAATAATTTCAATCATGTAATAGGTGGAAAGAAATTGCAACTCACCACATGAAAAAAAAATGTGCAAATAATCATCCAAGTAAATACATTTTTTGGAGTAGAAAGTGATACAAGTACGAAAGAAATGTCCATATAGATATGAATTGTCATGGTAAGGTGAAGCCTCAACTTATCAACAATAACGACAAAGGAAAGATGGTGTAGGCCCAACATGAAGTTCAATGCTTCAAGTTTGGTAATCTTGGTCACTTTTCCAATCAATTTACAAATCAAAAGATAATTAAGGGAAACCACCATCAATATCATCATGGGCCAAGGGAACAATATTAATCATTTTCTATCATGATGACTGGAGCATAGGATCCAAATGATGTGGTGGTAGGTATAATGATTGTGATCTCAAAGCTATAAAGTACTTTGTTTGATTCTATTTCTATGCATTCCTTTATCTCGTCCAATTTTACAAATAATATAGAATCAATCCTCGAACTTCTATAAGTAAAGTTATCTTTCAAGACTTATGGAAGGATAATCCCAACATCAATAGTTTAAAGAAACTCTGGTATTAACATTAGTGAATACAATATCATCTCAAATCTTGTAGTCATTACCATGGCGGAATTCAACACTATACTAGGGATATACTGGTTCTCAAGTTATAATGTTAAGATCAACTATAAGGTAAAGGAAATTTTAGTAGTCTTGAATGGAAAACCTGGATATTTTTTCAAAGGATAGATATATCAGCCTGATCTTTTCCTAAAATCACCTACCATGGCCTTATTTGTGGAGATAATCGATGTAGTGGGAGAATTAAATGAAAGTATAAGGATTGAAAATGTACCCATAATTTAGGAATACATTATCATATTTTCTTAAGAGTTACATGGACCTCCCCTAGAAAGAGAGGTAAAGTGATCCATTGAACTCATACTTGGATCTAAGATGATACTGAATACCCCATATAGAATGGAAAATGTGGATTTGGAGAAATTAAAGAAAAAACTTTGAGATATTTTTGAGATGGGGTTTATCCAACCTAGTGTGTCTCCTTATGGAGAACCTATTCTCTTTGTAAAGAAGAAGTATGGATCAATACAATTTTATATTCATTATAGAGAACTTAATGGGATCATAGTGAAGAAAAAGTACCACATAACAAGGATTTATGATTTATTTTAACATCTTTGTGGGGCCCAATTCTTCTCCAAGATTAACCTCTGATCTAGGTATCATCAATTTAGGGTGAATAAATAATATTTTCAAAATAATTAATTTTCAACAAGATATGGGAATTATGAGTTTTATGTTATTCCCTTTGGATTGACTAATGCTCCTACTATATTTATGGATTTAATGATTAGATTATTTAAGGAATAAATTAATAAATTCATCTTAGTTTTTATTGATGATATTATGATATATTCCAAAATTCAAAAAGATCATGAGGATCATCTGAGTGTTATATTGAAAACTATGATGAAGGATAATCTATTTGTAAAATTCATCAAATGTGAATTATAGTTACAAAAAGTTTCATTTTTGGGGAACATTGTAACCAATGAATGAATCTTGATTGAACCTACCAATACAAATTCCATTGAGGAGTAGTCTCATCCTACAATAGTAACTGAGATTTGTAGTTTCTTTAGTTTATAAGGATATTATAGGAGGTTTCTAAAAACGTTTCACAGATTTGTAATCCATTAACAAAGATAACTCAAAAAATATCTAATTTAATATGGATAAAGGATGTGAATAATGTTTCCAATAACTTAATAAGATATTAGTTATTTCTCCTATGTTAACTCTACCCTCTTTTAGAGGAGTATTTTTTATTTATAGTGATGAATATATAGAAGAGATTGGGTGAATCCTCATAAAAAATGACAAGGTGTTCAGTGATGAATCTTGATAATTATAACAACATGAGATGAATTATCTTACACATGACCTAGAGTTAGCTATATTCATTTTTTATATGAAGATATTATGGAACTATAATTATTGGGAGAAATTTGATATATGCACAGACCACCAGAGTTTGAAGTATATATTCACACAAAAGTAATTGAACATGAGACAATGGATATGGTTGTTACTTATTAAATACTATGACTATTATATTCATTATCACCCCAGAAAAGAAAACAAATTTACTAGTTAATTAATTAGTAAATAACCTATTGTGATGGAAATGATGAGGATTCAAGGAGATCCATTGATCAATGACCTAGTAAGGTTGTACATGGGAATCAATAAGGAAGGTACATCATAAATCATATACCAAATTATTTCTCAACCATCATTACTTGATAAGATCAAGAGAGATCAATGAGAATAACCTTTGATAAAAATAAAATAAAGGCTGAGAAGAATGGTAAGTCTTCTGAGTTTAATATTAATCAAGAATATGTACTAAAATTTCATACAAGGCTTTGTGTCCCATCTATCCCGATGATAAATAGGGAGTTAATATATGATGCTCATATATCTATATACTCTATAAATCCTAAATCACTAAAATTTATAGGGACCTTAGTGATCATTATTGGTGGGATAATATGAAAAGGTAGATTGCCAACTACATTAAAAGGTGCTTAGTATGTCAAAAAGTGAAGGCAGAATGATAACTACTTAAAGGCCTATTGAAACCACTAGCTAGACCAACATGGAAGTGGTATAATATCACTATATACTCTGTCAGTAGTCTCCTAAGAACATCCAAATGAAACAATGTGATATGGGCTATAGTTGACCGACTCACCAAGACTTACCATTTCATCACTATTCAGGAAGATTTCTCTCTTGACCAACTTTCCAAGATATACTTAAAGGAATTTGTGAGGATGAATGTGGCGCCACTTTCAAATCATTTCTGATCATGATCCAAGTTTCATATCAAAATTTTGGGGAAGTCTTAAACATGATCTAAATACTATATTGAACTTCATTATGGCATATCACCCCCAAATAGATGGCCAATCTAAAATGGATATTCAGACACTCGAGGACATGCTGAGAAAATGCTCGATGTAATTTAAAGGTGTATGGGATAAACACTTCTCATTAGTTGAGTTCTCATACAAAAAATGCTTCCACTCAAGTATTAAAATGTCAACCTATGAAGATCTATATTAAAATCAATGTATAACTCTAACTTGTTGAGTTGAAGTTGGTGAGAGAAAGCTAATTGGGCATAATCTTGTGCAAGATATGAAAGAAAAGGTTCATGCCATCTAACAATAGATAAAATATGCTCATAGTTGTAAAAATAGCTATGCTGAAATCCATCAAAGGGACTTGTATTTTGATGTTGGAGATAATTTTTTCCTTTGTATATCACCATGGAAGAGATTCATGTGGTTTGGAAATAAAGGGAAGCTTAGCCCTAGGTACATTGTCCCCTTTGAGATCCTTGATCATATAGGAGTATTGGCCTATCGGTTAACACTTCCAATAAATTTAACTCATGTTCATGATGTATTTCATGTATATCTCTTGAGGAAGTAAATATTTGATCCCTCACGTGTACTAAATCTAGAGGTGGTACAATTGGAACATGGGCTCTCTTATGAGGAATAGATGGTAGAGATCTTAGACCGTAGAGACAAATTTATATGCAACAAGAAAAATCACCTTATCAAAGTGTTGTGGTGAAACCATATGTATAAATAGGTGACATGGGAACCAAAGGAAAAAATGAAATAGAAGTACCCTCACCTATTCACAACCAAGAATATGATTTGAATTTTGGGGTTGAAATTTCTAAAGGGGTGAGAATGTAACAACCTGGGATTTTTAAATGATATTTGCTTCTTGAGAAAATTTTTACTATGTTATGTAATATTATACATGTATAAAATATAGAGGAACCAATAAAACCTTATAATATTAATAAATATCATTTCATTAGTCAGATATGAACATAATTAAAATTCTATACATTAAAATTAGAAAAACAATAGAAAATCTAAAAAAATTAATATGGATCACCCCAATCTTCTAGAATCATCACCCTTACAGAAAACGCTATAGAAATTAAAAAAAAATGTTAAACCATTCAACTTATTAAGAAAATGAAAATATAACCTTAAGAGTAATTGTAGTGAATTTTTAATCAATTAATGAAGTGGTATTTATATAGAGCAATGTGATCGTTGGAATAGTAATATAACTATTGGTCAAATATTATTGTTGGTTAATACCAACAATGATCTATTTTATAATTGGAAATTATACCCTATAGTAATAATTTTACCATTATAATTAGTGTTTATAAGTACTAATGATAAAGGAAAATTGATTTAGAAAGGATAAACGATGTCCTCAACTAGTAGAGTCATGTCGTTTGAAGCCCGTTTTTCAGAAATTAGGAGGGAGGTAGAGTCACTAAGATTTTACCTTGAATAATCCCAAGTAAAGATTCAATAAGTTAAGCTTGATTTAAATCATTTATATGAAACTTTCAAGTTAGTAGATATTACCACTCAACCGATATTATCTGAGCCACCCCATAAAACTACCACCATTACACACCTTATCCTTAGGGCGTATGTGGGTGTAATAAGGGGTTATGTGTCCAAGATTTAGTTATATAAATTTTAATTTCCCTTGTATAAATACAATAATTATTTTATTTATTCCATTTTGAGAATAATATTTTTTAATAAAATGTATGTTTAAGTAAGACTAATTTGATAAATTGATTATTGGATGCAAATAAAACATAATTATATTTTTTTAGAAAATATATACACTTTTATAATAAAATAATTCATTATGAATAATATTTGTTTTAATTAAATATATTTCTAAAACACCCTTATTTAAATAGAACTGATAAAATAATTTTATAGTGTCCTAGGAAGGGTTTTATAAGTGTTAGAAATTTGACTGTCTTAAAAACTTTTATTTTCATTAAATAATATTTTTTATATTTAAAGTTAAAATTTTCATATATATAGATTTTTCTTGATAAATTAAATATTATATTGGAAATTATCATGTTGAAATTTTTTTAGGATGAATTTTTGAGAATTTTCTAAAATACCTTATTTTTCATTGAATAGTAAAAATACAGTTTTGGGTTTTCAATATGTTTTATGACATTTTATTTATGTAATGATGATGTAATAATTAATTAAACACAATAAAAGACATAAAATATTTTAGTTTATTAATATTATGTATTTTAATATATTTTAATCAATTTCCAAACCTATAAGTGACTTTCCAAAGTCTAAAATGGAAAATTTGATTTTAAAAACATTTCTTTGTTAGAAACATTTACCTTTTCATGCCAAAATAAGTATTAAAAATTTGTGTTCGGTTCCTATGTATTAAAATATCATACTATGTGACTTGAATTTTCAAAACCATTACCAAAAACTATGGTTAAGATAATGGTTTTCTATTTTCGAGAACCTAGATTTCCAAGACCTATATTTAGAAATTATTAAACAATTCCTCAACTTTTTCTATAAATACCCACCCATTTCAAAATTTCCCTTCATTATAAATTCATCCTCTATAAATTTATGCTCAATTTTCCTCCCCAATAGTCCCCCCAAGGTTTCCTTAATCCCCCAAGGTTTCATCTTCAAGTTTTAGGAACAACTCTTCAAGGTAAGGTAATTCTTCTTCCTTTCCATTCAATTCAAGAAATTATTTTTTTATATGTATTATAAATGTTAAGTTAATATCTTATCATTCCTTTTTTATCGTACCATTATAGATAAATTATGTTTTATCAATGGTATACTTTTTTTCTCTCTCATTTCACCGTTTTTTTAATCCACTTTTTATGCCTGTCATGCTACTGAATTTACTACTCAAATGTTTCTCTTTTAAATGAAATATTCTTATATTATGAATGCCCAAACTATTTCTTTATCCATGGGTATTCAAATAGATATTAATATAATTTATTGATTTTGGGATTTACATATATGAAACCCACATTCCCTTTCTTTGGGTTAAAAATGTTTTTATGGTCAAGCCTTTAAGCACTTACATGATCAATGATTTTATATGAAACCCATACTTTATTCAACTCAAATTATGAAAAAAATGATTTATTATGATAAATGTGGATCACATGAAATTAATAAATATGAAGGGTTCACCCTAATAAATCTCCAATTCATTAGGTGAAGAATTTAATCTCTAGAGATGACATGTTTTATGATACCTTGATGAATAACCATGGTAATTTTGATTTATGACACCTTGTTGATAAACCATAGATGGTATGATTATGAATGTATCATTTAAATGTTGTATCCATTCATGTTATTTTTATCATGATATGTCTCATGTCCTATTGATCATGTTATATTGTTATAACTCAAGTTCTTATTGATATTCCTCATAATCACATGCTAAATATCTCCCTTTCTTATTCCCTTACTAGGCTCATGGTCACCCCCTTCCTTTGATGTATATCCCCAGGATATGAGATGTAGTTAATTTAACATCAAAAAAACCCATGAATGAGGCTTTCACATGAATTAAAAGAATTTTTTTTGTTTTCTGGTATTATGATCCTAATTTCTAAGAAACTAAACTTTAAAATATCGTGTGTTTTGTTATATATAATGAAAAGTTTATGTGATAAAAAGTTAGGATGTCATGGTTGGTATGAAATGATGGTTTAGTTATTTGTGGAAATTTGGATTATAAATCCTTAGTATAAACCCTTGATAAATATTTAAATATAAAAAAAAATATCTTGGTATTATAGGGAGTACTAAGTAAGTGGTTTCCAAGAAACTACATCCATGTATGGATACTACAAGTGGATGACACTCTAGGAAAGATGAACCTGGGGGTAAAACCTGAAAACAACGCATTCAGTTAGACTCAATCAGTAACTAGAGCATGACAACAGGCCTTATTGCACACCTAGTTTGACACTCCTGGGGGATATGTTTGGTTAATCACAAGATTTTTATGAACCTTAATTAAGGATATATGTAAAATGTAATTGTTATTATTGGAGATTAAGAACATATTTAAGCATTATGTTTAAGAAATAAACTCCCTTTAAAATTATAATATTCCTAAAAGTAACACATTTCTCACTAATTTTTTCTTATTTTATAAAAAATGTGGGAAATAAGAGGTACCATGTAAATGATGCATGCAATGGAAGATTCACTAATGGCCTTCTAATAGAAGATGGAATGGAAAACTTTATGATGATAGTGAATAAATTAAATTGAGTTATGATTAATAACATGAATCAATTTGAGAGACCAGATTCGCCTCAAAGGGAAAAACTTGTCATTGAGTCCTTTAGGCATCAAAAAACACCTTATTTTAGTGGTTCTATGAACCCATTGATTGTTTAACAATGGATTACCTATATAGAAAAAATCTTTTTTGTAATTAGTTTTTCAGAACTAGAGAATTTCACCCTATAAGTATACTTCTTATAAGGATAAGTTGATCAGTGTTGGACACTTATTAAAAACATGAATCCAATAAGCGAGATTGATGTTATAGAGTGGTAAGGGTTTAGGGGAATCTTTTTCAATAAATATTTTTCCCATTCGATGAGAACAAAAATGGAGAATGAATTTCTATATCTAAAGTATAATGAAAATGAATCAATAAGAAGCTATGAAATGAACATTACAAGACTTACTTAATACACCTCTAGAATTTTTATGGATCCTAAGGGAAAATTTTTTAGATTATTTGGTTAACTACGACCCCATCTATAGAAAAAATTTAGCAAATCAAGACTATGAAATATATGAGTAGATTTTATGAGGTGTTATGAAGGTTTAATTTGAGTTTATAGAGACTCATTAGTCATATAATTTAAATGAAAATAAAAGATAAATTTATCCAAACATAGGGAAGAATTTTGATCATGGGAGAGGAGGAAAGAAAGTGTAACTTCACACATGAAAAAAATGTGGGAAGAAGTATTCAGGGAATTGATTACATAAGAGCGGAAAGTGCTATATGTGAAGAATAGATAGGCATATAGCTCAAAACTATCATGGTGAGGCGAAGCCTCAACTTCTCGAAACTAATAAAAAAAGGGAAGATGGTGCAGGCCCAGCCTGATGTTCAATGTTTCAAGTGTGGAAATCTTGGGACTTTTACAATCAATGTAAAAATTAGAAGATAATATAGGTAACCTTCTATCAACCTCAAAATAGGCTAAGGGAGCAAGGTTGGTCATTTTTTATCATGACGAATGAAGTAGAGGCTCTAAATGATGTGGTGGTAGGTACACTCATTGTGTTATCAAAGATATCAAGTAATTTATTTGATGTTGGTTCTACGCATTTCATTTTTTCATTAAAGTTTTCATAGAATATATAATCAATACCCAAATTTCTAGAACTGTATTTATCAGTCGGTACTCCTAGAGAAATTATCCTAGCATCAACAGTGTATAGAAACTCTAGTATTAACTTTAGAGAGTATAATATCATCACAAATCTAGTAGTCATTCCCATGGTGGAATTCGACACCATACTAGGGATGTATTATCTCTCAAAGTATAATTCTAAGATCAACTATAGGAACAAGGAAATTTTTGTACTCTTTAAAAGACAACCTATATTTATTTTCAAATGAGATATATCCTAGCCTGATATTTGTCTAGAATTACCTCTCATAGTCTTCTTTATAGGGATAGTTTTTAAATAGGAATAAGGAAATGAATGTATAAGGATAGAAAATTTCATCATTATTTAGGAATACATTGATGTATTTCTTGAATATTTACCTATACCTATCCAAGAAATAGAGTTAGATTTCTCTAATTAACTCATTCCTGGATCCAAGCCGATATCAAATACCTCGTATAGAATTGAAAATGTGGACTTAAGTGAATTAAATAAACAAATTAAAGATATTTTAGATAAGGTTTTTATTTGACCAAGTGTATCCCTTTGGGGAGAACCTATTCTATTTGTAATAAAAAATTATGGATCAATGTATCTAGGAATTGGTTATTGAGAACCTAACGGGGTCACAGTGAAGAACAGGTATGCTCTTGACCCAAGGATTGATGATTTATTTGGCTAGATTTGTAGGAAAAATTCTTCTCCAAGATTTACCTCTGATCTAGGTACCATCTATTGAGGGTGAAGAAATAACATATTCAAAATAATATTTTTTGAACAAGATATAAGCATTTTGAGTTTATTATTATTCCCTTTGACTTGACTAATGCTCCTGCTACATTTATGGATTTGATGAATATAGTATTTAAGGACTACCTTGATAAATTCATGGTAGTTTTATTGATCATATTATGATATTTTATAGAAGTTACAAAGATCATGAGGATAATCTAAGGGTTATATTAAAAACCTTGAGGGCAGAGAATCTATTTTAAAAATTCAGAAAATGTGAATGCCAACGAGCCCGTACCTGAGTGGTGAAGGATCCTGCCTGGCATCCAAGAGACCCGGTTTCAAAAATGGGGGGAGATTAATTTCCAGGTACTGTAACAGTACTATAGTAGTACTATAGCAGTACTGTAGTAGTTACTGTTCGGTATTGTAGCAGCCGGAACTATTCACCTGATTTGGGCCTTCGGGCCACTGGTTTGGGCCTACGGGTCTCCAGGGCCTTCGGGTCATCAAATGCCTTCGGGCCACAGGTCCTTCGGGTCACGTAGACCATGGAGTAGCCTAGTTTACATAGAATAGGCCCCAGAAGAGGATCAGAGTAGCAGGAGTAGCATCCACCAGATGCAGAGCTAACCAGATTAGAAGAATGAGAGGGTATGGCAGCCGCCATCGGGACCAGGCACTATGCATCTTTGTACGGGGCAATGCTATCCGATCAGCAATGCAAGGTGGGGAGCTAAGGTGATTAATTATGAAAGACACTGGTAAGGGGTGATTCTAGTGGGTTGGGCCTACGGGTCATGTATGGGCATGGTATGCCTCTGGGCCTTCGGGTCATGTATTGCGGGTCATGTTAGGCCTTGTGCCTTGGGCCTACGGGTCATGTACGGGTTCCCCTTCAACCCTTAAAAGGGGGATTATCTATAATAATAAAAAAGGCCTTCAGGCCATTAGGAGAAAATGTGAATCCTGGTTACAAAAAGGTTGCATTCTTGTGCACATTGTAACCAATAAAGGAATCTCAGATGACCCTTCTAAGACAAAGGTTGTAGAGGAGTGGCCTCATCCTACAATAGTAATTGAGATTCTTAGTTTCCTTATTTTACTAGGATATTATAGGTGGTTTGTGAAAAAATATTCATGACTTTATGATCCACTAACCACGTTAACTCAAAAAAAAGTTAAGTTCATCAGGATAAAGGTGTGTAAGAAAGTTTCAAATAACTAAAGAAGAGATTGGTAACTACACTTGTGTTAACTCTACCCTCTGTCGGTGAAGGGTTTGTTATCTATAGTCATGCATCTCTGAAAGGTATTAGGTGAGTCCTCAAGAAAAATGACAACGTGATTGTTTATGAATCTCAATTATTAAATCCTCAAGAGAGGAATAATCCTATGTATGAAAAAGAGTTAGCTTCAGTCATTTTTTCTCTAAAGATATGTTGGAACTGTATTTATGTGGAGAGATGTGTTATATACATAGACCAATAGAGTTTGATGTATATGTACACACAAAAGGGATTGAGCATGAGATAAAGAATATGGTTGGAGATTCTTAATTACTATGACTGTTCAATTAATTATCACCTCAAAAGAGAAAACAAAGTCATTGATGCATTAAGTAGGAAAGACCATGTTGTGATGGAAATGATGAGGATTCAAGGAGATCCATTGATTAAGGACCTAGTAAGGTTATACCTGGGAATCATAAGGGAAGGGAAATCATCAATCCTATTCTAAATTATTTCTAAACCATTATTACTAGATAATATCAAGAGAGCTTAAAGATAATATCCTTTTATACAAAAGAAGATAGAGGTTGTGAAGAATAGAAATTTTCTTGAGTTCAATATTGATCAAGAAGATTTACTGTAGTTTCCTACAAGGACATGTGTCTCATCTGTCCTATATATAAAGAAAGGTATGAAGGATAAAGCTCATAGTTCTACATTATCTATACATCCTATAAGCACTAAAATGTAGATGAATGTCATGACCTGCCTTCACCAAAAGGAGGGAAGGGTCAGCAGATTGCAAGACCCTTCCTTATTTAAGTTGAAGGAGAGATAATGACCCCCGAAACCCACCTTCAATAGGTCCCAGAGTGGTGACTAGAACCAAGGGCATGAAATCACACACTAAATGGAAGGCATTACCCTTTTTTTCTTTTAATAGGATCGGGAGATAAGATAGTGAATCCCACAACACCAAAATGAAAGTAAAAGTAAAGCCAAGAACCATTCCCAATGCATGTTACAAAAGTAAAATCCACAATGTATAAGGAGACTACAAAGAAAAATACCCAAAAGAAAGAACAATAGAAACTGTGATGATCTGTCACAAGGTCTGAGCTAGTACGGTCCAGCATGATCCCTGAAGTCCTCCTAGAAACCTGAAAGCAGTTTTATATACGTAGGGTGAGCATACAAGTATACTCAGTAGGGAAAAACCAATGGCTATCGTGCACAAGTGGGGAGGCATACTAATGCCCTGTGAGAAGAGATAACCAAACACCTAACAAGGGAAACTAACCACCCAAGACTCACCAAGGCACACTCCCCAAATCACGCAGGTCAAGTAATGTATAGTAATAGCACATCGATGTTTGGGTACCCCTCACCACTTTCCCACGGGTTATTGAAGACATCCTATGCATCGGACCAATCCCGCCATTCTCATCATAGTCCCACTGCCATACACCACCCGCACACACCTGGGCCACAACCACTAACCTGCCCGCAGACACCTAGGCCACAACTATCACACGTAACCACGCCTGCAAACAATTAGGCCAGAACAACCACTGCTATGCCTGAAGACACCTGGGCTAGAAGAACTACTGCCACGCCCGAAGACACCTAGGCCTCATCCCGAAGATACTTAGGAAACCACCTGCCCGCACACACCTGGGCCAACCACCACACTACCCTGCCTGAAGATTCTTGGGATAACAATGGACTTCAGGCCATCACAGCCTGCCTGAAGATACTTGGGCTATCCGGGAAAGGGAGCAGAAAGGAACTAATAACTAGCCACTAATAGTAGTGTTGGGAAAAAACACCCCCCCCCCCTGAAATGGGGGTGTTCGGAACTAATTGCTCAACTTGGGTGGGGCGCGAATAAGAAACACAAAAACTACAAGTATATGTATAGGTAACAAGCACTCACACAATCTAGGTTTTTTCTTCAGCCAGACTAAAGAACACTATCCTTACAATTCGTTCATAAGAGAAGAGAACAGCACCCATGCCCAAGTCACATCTCACATCAAACCAAAACCTCATTTGTCATATCCTTGCCTCCATGTTCAGTAATAATGTTTAAATAATTTTCTGCACTACTGGGCAACTAACAGCATAAGCACAAACCAAGGGAAAAAGTTACAGCCAACAGCAATTTCAGCATTCACACCCGGTTTTATTGCAAAGTCACAACAACAAGGGATAAGGGAGATCCCTCAAAGTATTGGAACCAAAGAAAACCCCAAGATACATCCCCATGTCCCCAAAATCCAGGATCCAATGGTTTCTCAACAACAGAGGATCCCACCCCAATTCGTGATACAAACAAAGGATCCCATCCTCACCCCCATCACCCCATCAATCTAAGCCCCTATCCAACTGTGGAGGAAACAACCAAACCAATACTACCAACACAATTCAGACTCAATAGGTATTTTCATATTTAAAATATTTAACACACTCCATGATTTCAATTCCACTAGGCTTAAACCGGAGTTATCATAGAAAAGGAGTTGATCCTGGTGCTTCCAATTTATTTAGCTGAATATACGTAATTAACCAATTTCCTTTACACATCAAAAGTTTCACAACAAAAATACAATCCATTTAAACATCACAATGGGTAAGGGTTTATTAGTTCACAGAGAAGGACCACCAATTGCCATGATTTTCAGTGGGCGTAAGCCTGCAAAATTCAGAAATCATTAATCGTGAAAGAGGATAAAACAGAGCATCATCATCGATAACACCCCTCCCCTTCATTCTTTAGAATCCGTTTATTATCTTCATTAAATTTTGGTTCATCCAATTCTACAAAAGTAGTAGCGTACCCACCCTGCAAGATGCACAGAAAAGAGAGACGAAGGTGAAACCCCTACCTGACGATCAAGGATCGACGTTAAGTCCTTGTGTGGAAACTGGAAAACAGGAGTGGCAGGAACTCCACGGAACGCGATCAAGGAAAACTTCGCAACAGGGGTATGGTTCATCGGGAGGAAGGGTACTCCGAGCAGGATGATCAAGAAAAGAAACATAGGGAGAATATTTTAGGTTATAAAGGATGGTAAGTTCTGAGATACAGCACTCCCGGATGGTTAAGATATGGAGAGAAACCACGTAAGGAGCGGGATCGTGGGTTGACCATGCGGTTGGGATAGCCCACACATCATTAAGGGGTCTCGACCTTTTGGGTCAGTTTAAACCGACACACACCAGGGTACCTCACCAATTATTTAATTATTGGGCATTAATAAGGGGTCAAAACATGGTTTAAAAAACAATTTGCGCTAAAAGGAGGTGCTACTGGAAAACCCGTGGGGGGAGGCGAGAGCTACCGGTTGGCGACAGCTACCGGTAGCTGAGAGATACCGGTAGCCTAGAGCTACCGGTAGACAAGAGATACTGGTACCCCAAGGTCACCGGTAGGCTAGGTCTACCGGTAGGCTGAGGCTACCGGTAGGCCAAGGCTACCGCTAGGAGTCACCGAGAAGCTGGGATGGCCTTCCAGACCACCCAGAACACCCCAACATCAGATATTTACCAAGTAATGGACCCCAAAAACCCGGGCCATTACATCAGATACTTCTCAAACTATTCTCATCCCCGAGAATATAAGAACAAACAAGAAGGATAAAATTGGGGTCCGAACAACCACCCTCTAAAGATACTTCTTAGGGGAAAACCCCTGAGTTGTTCCAAAGCTGGAACAGAACCCCTCCTACATCCAGGAACACTCACCCAAAGTCATCAACCACAACGTTCACAAAAATAACAAGGATCACACTGTCCAGCACATGAGTTAGGGAGTCCCCTCCTACATGTCAGGATATTATCTGCATTGGGTGGCACTGACTCACCCGCACGGGTTTAATCGCATACACATTAATATGCCCTGATTAGCAGTCAGGTTTTCCCCATCATCACACATTCATACACACACATAGAGAACAAGGAATAGATCGTCTAATAGCTAATAACAACAAGCATTCCTTATATTAAAGCACAAGGTACAATATCTCAAGGATCAGAACAAAAACAACACTTCAAAACAGCTCTGGGTACTGAATGTGTAACTAGGCCTCCTGCTCCCATGTGCTCTCTTCCAGGCCACCATGCCTCCACAACACATGAACCAAGGGGATGGTTCCTCCATGAAGAACTTTCTCCTTATGATCCTCGATCTTGATTGGTCGTTCTATGAAGGTCGCATCGTCTTCAACATCTAACTCTCCCCAATCGATGATGTGGGAGTCTTCATGTAGATATCGACAAAGCTGGCACACATGGAATACATCGTGTATCCTCAGTAGTGGTGGTGGTAGCGCTAGCTGATAATCCACTTCACCGACCCATCGTAACACTTCGAAGGGTCCGATGAACCTGGGAGAAATCTTACTTCCCCTTTTGAACCTCTGCTGTCTACGCCGAGGGGAGACCTTCAAGAAAACGTGGTCCTCGACCTCAAACTCCAAGGGTCTCCTCCTATTATCGGCATATGACTTCTGCCGGTCCTGAGCCGCCTTCATCCTTTCTCGTATAAGCTGAACATTCTCTATCGTGCTCTGCACCACCTCCAGGCCAAGAACACCTGCTTCTCTAACCTCAGTCCAGCACACTGGTGAGCGACACGGCCTTCCATATAGAGATTTTAATGGAGCCATTCCAATGGTAGATTGATGTCTATTATTGTAGGTGAACTCTACCAGAGGAAAGTGTAGCACCCATGATCCCCCAAAGTCCAGAATACATGTCCGCAGCATGTCCTCCAAGGTCTGGATGGTGCGCTTTTTCTGCCCATCTGTCTGGGGGTGGAAAGAAGTGATAAGACGTAGCTAGGTTCCAAAAGCATGTTGCAATCCCCTCCAGACTCGTGAGGTAAAACATGCATCCCTGTCCAAGACTATGGAACTCGGAACTCCATGCAATCACACTACCTCGTCCACATACTTTTGTGCTAGAGTGTCCACTCCACTCGACTCCTTAATCGCCAGAAAGTGATCCGACTTCGTCAAGCGGTCCACCACTACCCATATGGCGTCGCATCCCCCTTCCACCTTGGGTAGTCCCGTGATGAAATCCATCGAGATGCCATCCCACTTCCACTCGGGGACATCTAAAGGTTGCAACAACCCGCCTGGAACACGGTGTTCACCTTTACCTGCTGACACACTAAGCACTTGGCCACAAACTCGGCCACTGCTCGTTTTACTCCAGGCCACCAAAGATATCTCCTCAGACCCTGGTACATCTTGGAAACTTCTGGGTGTACCTCTAGGGGTGAGTTGTGGAACTCACTAAGAACCTGGCCGCGCATTGCCCTGGTCAACTCGGTCACGCATCACTTCGCACTCTGGGTCTCCCCACTAAGACTCCTCCACTTTTCGCAAAAGAGAAGACTGCACAGTCATCTGATACAGGAAACCTCTACCACTATCCATCCTCGCATCCAGGTGCAGGGCAGCCAACTCCTCTATCACCTTCCAAGCGTCTGCCGACTCTCGGACCGTATCCTTCTGCAACCTCCTACTCAAAGCATCGGCCACTACATTCCCTTTTCCTGAAGTGTAGGAAATATAGAAGTCGTAATCCAGGAGGAACTCCATCCACCTTCACTACCATAAGTTTAGGTCCCGTTGGGAGAAGACATACCTCAATCTTTTGTGATTCGTGAAGACCACAAAGTGTTCTCCGATGAGGTAATGCCTCCATAACTTTAGTGCGAAAACGACCGCTGCAAGTTCCAGATCATGGGTGGAATAATTACGCTCATGAGGGTGTATCTTCCTAGACCCATAAGAGATCACCCCTTGTTGTTGCATCAACACACATCTAAGGCCTTTCCCTAAAGCATCACAGAACACCTCATACGTCACCCCTTCTTCTGGTAGTCTCAGCAGTGGGGCACTAACCAATTTCTCATTCAGATAGCTGAAGGCTGCCTCGCACTACTCACTCCATACAAAAACCTAGTCCTTCTAGGTCAAGGCTGTCAAAGGGGATGCAACTCGGGAGAAGTTGGGTACGAACCTCCGATAGTAACCTGCTAGCCCGAGGAAACTGCGAACCTCTGCCACATTCTTGGGTGCTGCCCAAGAAACAACCGCCTCAACCTTTGATGGGTCCACCGCTACCCCCTGTTCGGACACTATATACCCAAGGAAGTGTACTTCTCGCATCCAGAACATTCATTTCGACAACTTCCCATAGAGCTGGTGTTGTCGGAGGACCTCCAGAACCGTCCTCAGATGCTCCATGTGGTCCTCCTCTGATCTTGAATAGATTAGGATGTCGTCAATGAACACAACTACGAACCGATCCAGGTACTCCTGGAAGATGGAGTTCATAAGACCCATGAACACAGTCGGGGAGTTCGTAACACCGAAAGGCATGACTACAAACTCAAAGTGCCCATATCTGCACCTGAAGGTCGTCTTCAAGATGTCTCCCTCCTTCACCCCCAACTGGTGATATCCAGACCGTAGGTCGATCTTCGAGAACCATCCTTCCCCTTTTAGCTAGTCAAAAGATATCGTTTATCCTCAGAAGAGGGTAGCGATTCTTGATCGTTACCTGATTCAGCCTCCTGTAGTATATGCACAACCTGAGACCACCATCTTCCTTCATTGAGAACAAGACTGGATCACCCCACGGTGATGCACTCGGTCAAACAAAACCCTTCTTCATCAGATCGTCGATCTGAATCTGCAACTCTCGTAGCTCCGAATGCGCCATCCGGTAGGGAGCCATAGAAATCGGACGAGCACCAGGCTACAATTCTATCCCAAACTTGATATCATGTCGAGGGGGTAGATTCGTCACCTCCTCAGGGAAGACGTCCATAAACTCACTGACGATCCATGGTACTTCCACCATCTCAGCATCCACTGACTCTACTGACAGCTCGTCTAACAAGGAGAGGAGGGGTTCCTCTCGCCTGCTGCCCTTCTAGCTACTCCGCTCGCCGGTGAAAGTAACACGTCGGCCACCCAAGTCTGAGAACACAACCTTTCCTAGGAAGCAGTCAATGATGGAACACATAGATAATAGCCAGTTGATGCCTAGGATGACATCGTATGGCTGTATATGTAGCAGTAGTAGATCCCTGACTAACTGATGTGGCCCTATCATTAGCATGCATCCTCTACAAATATATAACAAGTCGGTCTGACCTCCGACTGGTGTGCTTAGCACCAGGGGCACTGGAAGTCTCTCGGCATCTACACCCAGAGCACAGGCTAGACCAGGTGAAAAAAAGGAGTGATAAGCTCCGGTATCGAACAAGGCGTAAGCAAGGGTACTGAACAAACTGATCATACCTCGAACAACCTCTGGTCCCGCTGGAACTGCTACCTCTACAGTGTGCAACTGTCCACTCCCAGCTCCTCTGCCCCTCGGCTGTCGGCCGCCTCCCCGACCACAACCTGGTCATGGTCCCTGAGGAGCGCCCTGAGTTTGGCCTCCCCCTGCAATGTCTGCCCTCGGAGGAGCAGGAGCTCGCTGCCCCTGTTGCTGCTGTTGGAAGGGCCTAGCTGGAATCTGCTGCTAAGGCGGGTGTTGGACCTGTCCGCCACTGCCATACTGTACTCGGTCCGGTCACTGATTCTGGAGATGTCCATAGCTCCCACAGACAAAGCACCTCGGTCCTGGGCCCAAAAGGAAAGGGCGAGGATCAGGGGATCGGAACTGTAACTGCTGCAGCCTGCTCCCTACTGGTCGGAATCTAGAGGGTCCCGATACTAGAGGTATGGTACTGATGGCCTTTCCCTTTGAAGAGCCTAGATGAATCCCCTCTCGTGACACACCACCCAGCGTGTGAATCCTCTCCACCACCTTTGACTTCTTCTGGACCTCCACGTATGTTGGCAAGGTGAAGGGGGTAACGGCGTACTGGAGAGAGGGTCAGAGCGCCTCCTCTAAACGTCTCACCTGAGACTCCTCATCTGGGAATAGGTCCGGAGAAAATCAGAGGAGGTCTTTGAACTTGATCCTCAGCTCCCTTACCGAAATACTCCCCTGCTGTAGGGAGAGTAGCTCATGCCTCTTCTCTGCCTTCATCATAGAAGAGAGGAATTCTACCTGGAACTCCTTCTCAAAATTATCTCATGCCACCTCAGCCTCTCTCCTCTCTCCCAGGTAGAGCGTCCACCACTGATGCGCTGCTCCCCACATCTGGCTGATGGCCATAGGAACCTAGTACTCGGTCAGAGCTCGGATCAAGCCGAAGGCTATCACCAGCTCCTCTAGCCAGCCCTCCGTCTTCATGTCAGAGGTGTTGCCCTCGTACTTCTCGAGGGTCTGTTGCTGGAAGGCTCGAAGCATCTTCTGCCACTGGTCATCCTCCTCCTCTCGATCAGCCCTCTACTAATCATCCAAGTCAACCTCCTGGGTCTCGATCGCCCGTACAACTCGTGGTCATCTCCCGGGTGCCATAGCTGCAAGGTAAACAAAGAATGGTTAAGCCCAAGTATTGCAGAATATTGTTCTTAAAACTCCTTAAACTTCTTATTTATTTCAAATTCCCAAAACACCCCAAAAAAACGAGAACACAAGTCATTTATGATGCATGTACCTTTCCTAGGGTCTCTACCCTGCAATCATCATGGCCTCACTTGGTCATTCGGTAGGTCTAGATTCCTTGCATCGGATCACAGGGGGCCCTAAAATCTTGTGTCCTAGCCGGTCTTCCCTGGCCTAATTCACGCACCAAGGTCACCCAACACTGTTTCCCTACCATCCCATGCAATTCTCAGTGTGCCTAACTCCAGACTCCATCCTATCTCTCAAACCTCCCCTCTGATACCATTCTTTCATGACCCGCCTTCACCAAAAGGAGGGAAGGGTCAGCAGATTGCAAGGTCCTTCCTTCTTTAAGTTGAAGGAGAGATAATGACCCCTGAAACCCGCCTTCAATAGGTCCCAGAGTGGCGACCAGCACAAAGGGAATGAAATCACACACTAAATGGAAGGCATTACCCTTTTTTTCTTTTAATAGGATTAGGAGATAAGATAGTGAATCCCACAACACCAAACTGAAAGTAAACGTAAAGCCAAGAACCATTCCCAATGCATGTTACAAAAGTAAAATCCACAATGTATAAGGAGACTACAAAGCAAATACTCAAAAGAAAGAACAAAAGCAACTGTGATGATCTGTCACAAGGTCTGAGCTAGTACGGTCCAACACGATCCCTGAAGTCCTCCTGGAAACCTGAAAGCAATTTTATATACGTAGGATGAGCATACAAGTATACTCAGTAGGGAAAAACCAAAGGCTCTCATTCACAAGTGGGGAGGCATACTAATACCCTGTGAGAAAAGAGATAACCAAACACCTAACAAGGGAAACTAACCACCCAATCCTCACCAAGGCACACTCCCCAAATCACGCAGGTCAAGTAATGTATAGTAATAGCACATCGATGTTTGGGTACCCCACGCCACTTTCCCACTGGTTTTTGAAGACATCCTACGCATCGGACCAATCCCGCCATTCTCATCGTATTCCCACTACCATACCCCGCCCGCACACACCTGGACCACAACCACTAACCCGCCCACAGACACCTGGGCCACAACTATCACACATAACCATGCCTGCAAACACATAGGCCAGAACAACCATTGCCATGCCCAAAGACACCAAGTCTAGAAGAACTACTACCACGCCTGAAGACACCTGGTCCTCATCCCGAAGATACTTGGGAAACCACCTGCCCGCACACACCTGGGTCAACCACCACACTACCCTGCCTGAATATTCTTGGGCTAAATATGGACTTCATGCCATCACAGCCTGCCCGAAGATACTTGGGCTATCTGGGAAAGGGATCAGAAAGGAGATAATAACCATCCACTAATAGTAGTGTTGGGAAAAATACCCTCCCCCATGAAATGGGGGTGTTTGGCACTAAGTGCTCAACTTGGGTGGGGCGCGAATAAGAAACACAAAAACTACAAGTATATGTATAGGTAACAAGCACTCACCCAATCTAGGTTTTTTCTTCATCCAGACTAAAGAACACTATCCTTACTATTCGTTCATAAGAGAAGAGAACAGCACCCATGCCCAAGTCACATCTCACATCAAACCAAAACCCCATTTGTCCTATCCTTTCCTCCATGTTCAGTAATAATGTTTAAATAAGTTTCTGCACTACTGGGCAACTAACAGCATAAGTACAAACCAAGGGGAAAAAGTTACATCCAATAGCAATTTCAGCATTCACACTCGGTTCTATTGCAAAGTCACAACAACAAGGGATAAGGGAGATACCTCAAAGTAATTGAACCAAAGAAAACCCCAAGATACAGCCCCATGTCCCCAAAATCCAGGAGCCAATGGTTTCTCAACAACAGAGGATTCCACCCCAATTCGTGATACAAACAGAGGATCCCATCCTCATCCCCATCACCCCAGCAATCTAAGCCCCTATCCAACCATGGAGGAAAAAACCAAACCAATACTACCAACACAAGGCAGACTCAATAGGTATTTTCAGATTTAAAATATTTAACACACTCCATGATTTCAATTCCACTGGGCTTAAACCGGGGTTATCATAGAAAAGGAGTTGATCCTGGTACTTCCAATTTATTTAGCCGAATATACGTAATTAACCAATTTCCTTTACACATGAAAAGTTTAACAACCAAAATACAAGCCATTTAAACATCACAATGGGTAAGGTTTTATTAGTGCACAGAGAGGGACCACCAACGGACATGATTTTCAGTGGGCGTAAGCCCGCACAATTCAGAAATCATTAATCATGAAAGAGGATAAAACAGAGCATCATCATCGATCACACCCCTCCCCTTCATTCTTTAGAATCCGTTTATTATCTTCATTAAAGTTTGGTTAATCCAATTCTATAGAAGTAGTAGCGTACCCACCCTGAAAGATGCACATAAAGGAGAGACGAAGGTGAAACCCCTACCTGACGATCAAGGATCGATGTTAATTCCTTGCATGGAAACTGGAAAACAGGAGTGGTAGGAAATCCACGGAATGCGATAAAGGAAAGCTTCACAATAGGGGTACGGCTTGTCGGGAGGAAGGGTACTCCAAGCAGGATGATTGAGAAAAGAAATGTAGGGAGAATATTTTAGGTTATAAAGGCTGATAAGGGATGAGATACAGCACTCTCGGATGGTTAAGATATGGAGAGAAACCGTGTAAGGAGCTGGATCGTGGGCTGACCACGCGGTTGGGACACCCCACACGTCATTAAGGGGTCCCGGCCTTTCGGGGCGGTTTAAACCGACACACACCAGGGTACCTCACCAATTATTTAATTATTGGGCATTAATAAGGGGTCAAAACATGGTTTAAAAACCAATTTGCGCTAAAAGGAGGCGCTATTGGAAAACCTGTGGGGGTAGGCGAGAGCTACCGATTGGCGACAGCTACCAGTAGCTGAGAGATACTGGTAGCCTAGAGCTACCGGTACCCCAAGGTCACTGGTAGTCTAGGTCTACCGGTAGGCCGAGGCTACCAGTAGGAGTCACTGAGAAGCTGGGATGGCCTTCCAGACGACCCAGAACACCCCAACATCAGATATTTACCAAGTAATGGACCCCAAAAACCCGGGCCATTACAATGAACCTTCTTGATCATTATTGGTGGGATAATATAAAAAGGGATATTTCTAAATACACTACAAGGTGATCAGTATGTCAACAAGTGAAGGTGGGGTGACAACTTCCTAAAGGTTTATTTCAACCACTACCCATACCAACATGGAAGTGGTACAATATCACTGTGGAATTCGTCAATATTCTCCCAAGAACATCCTAAGGAAACAGTGTGATATGGGTTATAGTGGATTGACTCACCAAGACTGTCCATTTTATCACTATTTAGGAAGATTTATCTCTTAAAAAACTTGACAGGATATACATAATGGAAATAGTGAGGCTGCAAGGGGTGACACATTCAATCATTTTTTATCATAATCTAAGGTTCATGTATAAATTTTTGATAAGTCTTCAGCATGATCTGAATACTGAATTGAACTTTAGTATGACCTATCACTCATAAACTGATGGCTAATCTGAAAGGACTATTCAAACATTTGAGTACATATTGAGAACATGATCAATGGAATTTAAATATTGATGAGATCAACACCTCCCATTAGTTGAGTTTTCATACAATAACAGCTTTCACTCAAGTATTCAAATGAAACCCTATGAATATTTATATGGGATGTGATGTATAACTTCATCTTGTTGGGATAAAGTTGGTTAGAGAAATATAATTGGGCATAATATTGTGAAAGAGATAAAAGAAAAGGTTCATGTCATCCAACAACACATAAAATATGCTAAGAGTTGATAATAGCGATGTGCTGACAAATGTCAAAAGTAAATTCATTTTGATGTTGGAGGCAAGGTTTTTCTTTGTATATCACCATGTAATAGAGTCATGCGGTATGGAAAGAAGGGTAAGCTTATCCCTAGGTATATTATCCCATTTGAAATCCTTGATCTCATAGGAGAAGTGTCCTATCAGCTAGAAATTCCACCAAATTTAACTCGTGTTCATGTTGTATTACATGTATCTATCATGATGAAGTACATACATGATCTCACACATGTAATGAATCCAGGGGTGGTACAACTAGAACATGAACTCTCTTATGAGGAGTAAATGGTGGAGATCATGGACTGTAGAGACAAATTTCTATACAACAAGAAAACTCACCTTGTCAAAGTTTTGTGGAGGAACTATAAGTATGAAGAGGGAAAATGGAAACCATAGGAAAAAATGAAACAGAATTTCCCTCACCTACTCTCAACCGAGAATATGAGTTGAAATTTTGGGGATGAAATTTCTAAAGGGGGAATAATGTAACGACCCAGGATTTTTAAATGATATTTATTTCTTGAGAAAATGTGTGTTATATTATATAATGTTATACAAATTTAAAATATAGAGGAACTAACAAAACCTTATCTCATTAATAAATATCATTACATTAGTCATCTAAAAAACCAATTAAAATGTCAAATATTACAATTGGACAAAAATATAAAATAGGAAATCTAAAATGGAAAAATATGGATCACCCCAATATGCTTGAATCATCACCCCCATAGAAAATGCTATAGAAATAAAACAAAATATTAGTAAACTAATCAACATCTTAAGAAAATGAAAATATCACCTTAAGAGGAATTGTAGTGAATTTTGATTGAAATAATGAAGTGGTATTTATAGGGAGCAATGTGACTATTTGAATAGTAATATGATCGTTAGTCAATATAACCCTTGGTCTATTTTAACATTGTCAATTATACCATTTGATAATAATTTAACCATTATAATTAGTGTTTATAAGTAGTAATGAATAAGGAAAATTGATGCAAAAAGAATAAATGATGGCCTCAACCAGGATAGTCATGCCTTTTAAAGCCCATTTGTCAGAACTTAAGAGAGAGGTAGCATCACTGAGGTTTTTCCTTGACCAAACCCAATCTAAGCTTCATCAAGTGAAGCTTGAATGAAATAATCTATGTGGGATAAATTCAAGTTAGTGGATATTATCACTCGATCAATTTTAGCCGAGCCACCCCATGAAAGTACCACCATCACACACCTTACCCTTCGGGCATAGGCGGATGTAATAGGAGGTTACGTGTATAGGTCATAGTTGCTTAAAGTGTAATTACCCTTGTATAAATAAAATATTTATTCCATCAATCTCATTTTGAGAATATTTTTTTAATAAAATGTATGTTTAAGTAAGACCTATTAGATAAATTGATTGTCGGACGCAAATAAAACAAAATGGTATTTTTTAGAAAATATATACGCTTTTATAATAAACTTAGGTATTATGAATAATATTTTTTTAATGAAATAGTCTTTAAAACCCTTATTTAAATATAAATGATAAAATAATTTTATAAAGTCCTATGAACAATTTTATAAGTATTAAAAATTTGACTATCTTAAAAACTATTATTTTTCAATAAATAAAGATTTTTATATTTAAAATTATAGATCAAAATCATTTTATATGTTCATGATACACCCCAGAGGAGCAATGCCTCGCGTTCCGAAGAGCTCGACGAACCCTAGTTTGCTGAAAATCTTTCAAAGTCCTTCGTCTTCCCCGTGATTTGATTTGCGATGTCTGGATTCGACCCTAGTTGGGAACTTGCTACGGATCTTCAAAAACAACATGTAGCGAAAAGCTCAAATCTGGAAGCTCCAGATCCGGGGGACGCCCATCTGGATTCTGGATCTATTCTTCCAATAAGTGGATCTTTGTGAGGTATTTCCTTTCTTGAATCCCTTAAAGGATCTCTTGATTCCTCTTCTACAGGTGAAAAAGCTCGCTCGTCCATTAAGTGATTGGATGATGGAGGTTTTACAGTTGAAGCAGATCCAGAAGCGATTTCACAGCACCAAAATCTCTGTAAGTTTTCTTTAATGGGACGTGTATCATATGATAAAGGAGACAAACCCTAGTCATATGTTGAACTGAAACAAAGAATCTCAATCTGCTGGGGTATAACAAACTGGAAATTGATCCCCTTGGGAAAAGGTTTTTTTCATCTACTACTTTACTCTCAGGAGGATCTTAATTGTGTTTGGAAGATAGGTAATTTATTACTGAAGCCTGGATTTCTGAGACTTTTGGATTGGGATTTTTCTTTCAATCCGAACACTCAAAGAGGCAAGTCTGCACAAGTTTGGGTTAGGTTCCACAACTTGAACTGGTTTTTTTGGCACCCTAGGATACTTAATGATTTATCAGCCTGCATTGGAACCCCTCTCAAAATTGATCAAAGGACCATTAATGTTGACCCGGTTATGTATGCAAGGGTTTTAGTGGATGTCAATATTGAAACCAAACCTCCTAAAACTATCTCTTTTCATGCCAAATATTACAAGACTGTAATTGACCTGGAGTATGAAAACATGCCTTCCTTTTGTGACTTCTGTAAAATTGTGGGACATTCTGTTCAGATCTGTAGAATGGTTCATAGAGCCCCCAATCATAATAATCTCTATGATTGGTCTGAAGTCAGGAGAATTAATAAGGATAGAGTCCCATTCCCTGAAAAAACCGAACCCCCTCAAGTCAAAACTGGAAAATGGATGCCTAAACCCATGAAAGAACCTGGGGTATCTTGGGATGATCAGGTGGAGAAACATGATCAGGAATTAGAGGAACATGCCATCAAAAAAATCTGGAAAAGGTGGACAACCTGATTAATCTGACCCCCTGAGTCGCACCACAAAGCTGACCTTGAGTCTTCCCTAACCTTGGGACATGGCTCCATTCCTGAAGATCCTCCTCTGGTTTCAGTAACTCAGACTTGCATTCATAAGGGTGAATCCTCCTTGACCAAAAGTGTGGTTGGCCCACCTCCTGGAACCCATCTCACACTCCCCCTTCCCATTCCTGTTTCTGACAGTTCACCTGCATGTCTTCAAGACTCACCCTCTTTTGATAAGATGGAATGCATTAGGCAATCAATTCCTTGTGTTGTTCCCTCTGATCCTTTGGTCAAAAACAGACCCTCCTATCCATTTAGCCACTCTAATCTTCCCAGTAACCAATCTTCTTTATCTGCATGTTGTCCTAACACTATTTCAATGCATATTCCTTCCCCTGTTGTAGTTGATGTTAATTTTTCAGCCTCCGGACCCATTGAAATAGATCTAATTTCTGAGGAAGTGGCCCCTCATCAGGAAGTTTCTGTGTTGGAAGGAAATCCCTGTGATTTGGTTGATGCCACAATTTTAGAACTGGGTCCCTCGGCTACAACCCCTCTTGGAAATCCTATCTGCATGTTGACTAACTATGAAACTGATGTTAAGGCAGCAAGTAACATTTCCAAAACTGTGTCTCCCACAGGTAAAAAGGATAAAATATGTACTTCTAACAAAAACACTTCCCCTAGGAAAACTAGAGGTCAAGGTGCTTGTAATAAAAAGAAAGGGGGGTCAAACCCCAAGAGTAAATAATTATGCATATTCTCTACTGGAATTGTCAGGGGATTGCAAACCCTAGCACCCTTAATGTTTTTAAGTATTTTATTACTACACATCGCCCTATGCTGATTGCCATTGCTGAACATAAAATTAATTTTACCCCTAAATTTCTACATCTATGTAATCTCGGTTATTCTTTCTTAGGTTCTTGTAACAATGGTTATATTGACTCTCTTTGGATTTTCTATCACTCTTCTCTGAAAAATGAAAACATTTTTAGTCTCTCTGTTCAAGCTCTGACGTGTGATTACTACCTGGACAGGACTCACATGTTCAGTACTTTTGTTTATGCCAAAAACAATTATCTGGACCGTAGATCTCTTTGTAATGAGATTTCTGACATCAATGCCAAGATTCAAGATCCCTGGGTCTTGGTTGGTGACTTTAATTCTATTTTTTCACCCTCTGAAACAATTGGTCACTCTTTCTCCTCAATCTCCACTAGAGAGTTTAAAGATACCATAGAAAATAATAATCTTTTTGAGATTAACCTTACAGGTGCTCAATTTACTTGGTTCAGACATCATTACAACCGAGTGGTGGCAAGTAAACTTGATAGAACTTTCATTAATGAGCCTTCTCTAGATAAATGGAATAAGATCATGTGTGCTACTCTCACTAAACTTGCTTCTGATCATCATCCGATTTTAGTTATCATTCCTCAAAACTCTCGGAAACCTTCCTTTCCTTTCAGATTTAATTTGGCTTGGTCTTCAGACCTAGAGTGTATCTCTCTTATCAGTTCCTCCTGGACCAATATGGGCAATCACAATGATGCCTTTGCTTGCACCACTAAATTTAAAAACCTCAAAAACATTCTCAAAAAGTGGTGCTATGATAAATCTGCTTTAATTGATAAAGATATTCAGGACTTGGAGAAGGATTTGACTCTCATTCTGAATAATAACAGCATATCCAATTTCAATATTGATCCCCAAGATGAAATAAAAATCTCTACTAAACTGATCTCTCTCCTTAACTTTAAAGATAACTTAAAGAAGCAAATTTTCAAAACAAAATGGCTCAACGATGGAGATAGAAACACCAAATTTTACAACTCTATTCAGCGTGTTAGGAAAGCTTGTAAGCCTATCTCTTGCTTAAGAGTTGAGGGTAAACTCATCGAGTCTGAGGAACATATTTCTAATCATGTTGTTTCATACTTCACTGACATTTTCAATGGTCCTAGAATTAACAAAGATATTTTGCCGAACATTATCCCATGTATGGTTACTTCTGAGGATAATCGTCTGCTCAACAGCATCCCTCTTGATTTGGAAATTAAGGACACTGTCTTTGGTCTAAATCCAGACAGTTCTCCGGGTCCTGATGGTTTTAACAATGGTTTTTATCAAAAACATTGGGATGTCCTTCAAAAAGAAGTCTGTAATTTAGTTAAATATTTCTTTTAAAAAGGGGTTCTCCCCCATGCTCTCAACTCTCAATTCCTCACGTTAATCCCTAAAGTTGATAATGCTGATGAAATTCACCTATTTCGTCCCATTTCCCTTTTAAATTCTCTCTTTAAAATTATCACTAAGATCCTTGCTAATAGGCTCTCTAATATCAGCAACAAAATTGTCTCCTGGAACCAGTTTGGATTCATTAAAGGCAGATATATACAAGATTTCATTTACCTCACCTCATAATCCACCAATTTATTGAATAGAAACACTAGAGGTGGAAACTTTGCTCTTAAGATGGACATCACTAAAGCTTTTGATACGATTGACCGGACCTTCATTTTTAAAGTCCTCTCTAGTTTTGGCTTTAATGATTCATTTGTCAATAAATTGAAAATCATATTCAACTCAGCCAATATCTCTGTCCTCATCAATGGTTCGCCTAGGGGATACTTCAAATGCTCTAAAGGAGTCAGACAAGGAGACCCGCTCTCTGCTATTATTTTTACTATTACCGAAGATTACCTTAGTAGACTTCTCTCCCTCAATGTTGAGCGAGGCAGAATCAAACCTATTATTACTTCTAGAAATCTCCAGGCTCCCTCTCATCTACTCTATGCTGATGATATTATTTTCTTCCTTCAGGGAGATAAAATAAATATCAATAATCTTAAATCCATCATTTCACACTATGAGGAGGTTTCTGGCCAGTGTATTAACTGGAAAAAATCTTTTATTTACTTTGGTAAAAATTTCCCCTCTAATAGGAAAACTTATATCACCAATGTCTTAGGGGTTAAGTAAGGTTCCCTTCCTTTTACTTATCTTGGTGTTCCCATCTTCTGGGGTCGTCCCAAAGCTTGTTATTTTCAACACATTGTTGATCAAATCCAAAAGCAATTTACTTCCTGGAAAGGTAAATCCCTTTCAATGGCTGTAAGAATTTGCCTTGTTAAATCCACCATTGTCTGTAAGCTAGTTTACTCCATGATGGTCTACAAATGGCCTTTGGGCCTGATAAAGCGGTTAAATACTACCATAAGAAACTTCATCTGGAGTGGAAGTACTCTAGAAAGAAAATTGGTTACGGTCTCTTGGGCCAATTGTTGTAAACCCATTGAATATGGAGGCATTGGTATTAAGAATCTTAAAATTTTTAATGAGGCCCTTCAAGACAAACTCACGTGGTCCCTCATTCATAACAACTCTCATTCTATGAGATTCCTCAAAACTCATTTCCTTGATAAGATTAAATCTGGTTCTTTTCATTACATGACTTCTTCTATCTGGCCATCGATCAAAGCTTCTTTTCACTCTATCTTAGAAAATTCTAGATGGCTTGTTAGTAAGAATTCTTCGTTAAAATTCTGGTTTGATAACTGGAATGGCTCCCCCCTCATTTCAGAGATGACTAATACTTTTTCCCCTAATCCCTCGAACTGCTCTATCAGGGATATGATCAATTCCTCTGTTTCTCAACTTCCGGATCCTATCAAGGGGATTGTAGATAATTATTATTTCACTTCCAATGAGGATTTTCTTATTTGGGAACCTGCTCATAATGGATTGTTGGACTCTAAAAAATATTATTACCATCATTTCCCTAATGAGGATGAAAATTTTAATTGGATTTCCAAATTCAATAAAGCCTGGATCAAGCCTTCTCGCCTTACTCTTATGTGGCGTATTTCTCATCAAAAAATTCCAACTGATGTTTGTTTGCAATCTTATGGTTTTTATCTTTTCTCTAAATGTAGATTATGCAACTAGCATCGCGAGGAAATTAATCATCTCTTTTTATCTTATGATACTGCTATAGCCCTTTGGCATTACATCTTTGACCTTTATGAATGCAGATGGCTTTTGGACACATTTATTTTCTCACAATTGAAAAGAACGTTGGAGTTTCTGGGGTCTCCCCAAATCAAGAATCTATTTCTTACTGCTGTCGCGGAGCTTCTGCATATACTATGGTATGGTAGAAATGATTCTTTTTTCAACAATAACTCTTTCAATATTAATGCAAGTAAAATGAGGATTCTTCTTGCTATAAATGAAGCGGCCACGATCCAAAAAGATTTTTGTGACAATTCTGTCATGGATTTTGAAACTCTTCGCCGAATTGGTGTCAAAGGTATCTTCTCGAAGCCACGCTACACTATTGAAGTATTCTGGAAGGCACCTCCTCCTGGATGGATTAAAATAAATGTGGACGGTGCCTCAAAGGGAAACCCTGGTCTTTCGGGATGCGGAGGAATTTTCAAAGACCATCAAGACCAGATCCTCGGATGTTTCTTTGGAAGCTGCGACATTGCTTCTGTGCTGGAGGCAGAAATGCTCGCTTCCATTCATGCCATTTCCTATGAAAAGATGTTCAACTGGAATAATATCTGGATCTAGAGCAACTCCACTACTATTGTGCAAGCCATCTGGAAAGGTGATGCTCATCTTGCTTGGTCTCTCACCCCCTGATGGATGGAATGCCTCGTCGCTCTCAATGGCCTCAACTTTATTGCCACTCATACCTATCGTGAGGCTAATATGATCGTTGATGGGCTAACCAACATGGGGGTCTCACATGAGATCACTTGGAGGAATGACCTCCCTCCGGAGTTGACCCCTTTCTTTATTAAGGACTCTAGAAAATTGCCCTCTTTTCAACTTTTGTAACTTGTTTGTTTCTCCTTTATTTTGAATAAATCTCTAAGTTCTTGTCTTTTGACCAGAACTCACCCCTTAAAAAATTAAAAGTATAGATTCTCATATTTATAGATTTTTATTGATAAAATAAATATTGTATTTGAAATCATCATGGAAAAATTAGGTTAGGGTAAATTTTTTAGAATTTTCTAAAATAATTTATTTTTCAATGAATAGTAGAAATACAGTTTTGGGTTTTCAGTATGTTTTATGAAATCATATTTATGTAATAATGATGTAATAATTAATTAACCACAATACATGACCTAAAATATTTTATTTTATTAATATTAATTATTTTAATATATTTTAATCAACTTCCAATCCTATAAGTGACTTTCTAAAGTCTAAAATTGAAATTTTGATTTTCAAAACATTACTTTGTCGAAAATTTACTTTTCCATGCTAAAAGAAGTATTAAAAAAAACGATCAGTTCTAATGAATTAAAATATCATGATATGTGAATCAAATGTCCAAAACCATGAGAAAAAACTATGGTTAAGACAATGGTTTTTCATTTTACACAACCTAGATTTCTAAGACCGATATTTGGAAATTATTAAACAAAACCTCCACTTTTTCTATAAAGACCGACCCATTTTAGGATTCCCCTTCACTAAAAATTCATCCTCTATGAATTTATACTCAATTTTCATCCCTAAGATTCTCCCAAGGTGCCCTTAATCCCATAAGGTTCTATCCCCATGTTTTAGGAATGATACTTCAAGGTAAGGGAATTCTCTTTCCTTTCTCTTCAATTCAAGAACCACTTTTTTTAATATGCCTTATAAATGTTATGTTACTCTCTTTTCTAAACTTTTTCATCATATACTTACTAGAAAATTATGTTTTATCAATGGGAGACCTCTTTTCTCTGTCATTTCACCCTTTTTTAAATCCTTGTTTTATACTCGTCATACTGGTGAATTTACTTATCAAATTTCTCTCTTTTAAATGAAAAAATTTAATATTGTGAATACCCAAACCATTTCTTTATCCATGGGTATTCACCTAGATATTAATATAATTTATCAAATTAGGGATTTATATATACAAAACCCACATTCCTTTTCTGTGGGTTAAAAATGATTTTATGGTCAAGACTTTAAGCACTTACGTACTCAATGATTTTATATAAAACTCGTACTTTATTCTCCTCGAGTTATTAACAAAATGATTTATTATAATAAATGTATCTCACATGAAATTAAGGCATATGAATGGGGTTCCCTGATTGTGCTCCAATACATTAGTTAAATAATTTAATCTCTATAGAGGACGTGTTTTATGATACTTTGGTGAACAACTATAGTAATTTTGATTTAGGACACCTTGGGGATAAAACATATGTGATATGCTTATGAACGTCTCATTTAAATGTTGTCACGTTTCCATGTTATGATTTATTTATTTTTATCATGATATGCCTCATGTTCTATTGATCATGTAATATTGTTATACCTATTTTTCTTATTGATATGCTTCATGATCACATCTAAATATCTCCCTTGGTTGTTCCCTTACTGGGCTCACGCCCACCCCTTTCCTTTGATATATATCCCCAGGATATGAGACGCAGTAAAAGTAACTTAGGGTGAACCCATGAAGGAGCCTTTCACATGGATTAGAAGAATGTTTTATGTTTTCTTGTATTATGTTTCTAATTTCCAAGAAACTAAACTTTAAAATATCTTCCATTTTGTTCTATGTAAAAAAAGTTTATGTAGTAAAAAGTTTGGATTCCATATGGTTGTCACATTAAAAAACTTCTCAGTGGGATGAATGTTAAGGAAAACATCCATATTCGACGAGAAACATCGATTTTTGAAGGATGAAATGTAGATATGAAAAATGATGTCCAAATCTTCCTTGAAATATTAGGTATTAATAACATTTTATACAAAAATCGAATTTTATAGTTGAGATATAATCTTTTTTTCATCATGATTTTTGAAAGCCATGTCAACTCCATGTTCTACATCTGCTTTTAATACTTTTTTCATCTGCTCCACATTTTTCATTGACTGCATTGTGTTCTTCATCTACTTCGATATTTTTTTCTAGTTCATGCTTTTCATCTCATTATATATGTTCTATGTTATATCAAAAAACATTCATAAATAACTTTTATTAGTGTTAGATTCTAGCGTTAACAAAGCATACTTATATAACTGCTAATTTTTAGAATTGATAAAAGAAAATTGTTTTTTTCATGCTAGTTTTACCAACGCTTTTAAAAGATGGTATATTTTAGTGTTGATAAAGGCATGTTTTGTAGTAGTGTATACAAATTAAAAAAAGTTGGAAATATTCACCTAACAGGTGTCAAATATGATGTAAAGGATATGGTTGGAATTGCTTAAGTACAATGATTGTATGATTTAATATCATCATAGAAAGGTAAATAAAATAGTTAGTGGCGTGAGTCAAAATGATATTGAAGCTTGAACCATGTTCAGTTTAGAGTGGAAGTTATTGGTTAATGACATAAGAAAAATGAAAAGTGTGATGTAGTCTCGGGGGGACCTCTCGTTCTTTGTAGTCCTAAGGTTTTCCTTGTTGTCCCTTTCTTCCTTCTTTCCATCAAGCTTCCATTCATGGTCCGACCCTTTGCTCCTTTTGGGAAATAATTTATCAATGTTCAGGTCAACAATAAGCATGGGCGCAGTGAGGAGTGTTTTTCTCGACTCATTGGTCTCATGGTGTTGTGGCCTCAACGTAGTCTCTTGGGAGCTCTGTCGACAAAGCCTCATCCATCCTCCTCTGACAGAGACTTGCTTGTGCATCACTGCATTCTGATTACAACCACTTTCGTAGTTACGCTTGATTTTAATCATGTTCCGGCAATGTTATCTCCCCCATGTGGTGTTTGGGATTTTGGGTCTCCATAGCCTAGTTCCATTTGTCTCTAGTCCTCCTTTGCTCGTTTGTCCCGTTCCTCTGTGCAAGACTCCATCTTTGTCAGGCGTGTCGTTTTCCATGGTGATTTGGGATTGTGTTGGTGGGCGCAAGCTGTGAAAGATCTTGTTCTTGGGGTTATTTTTGCGGCGGTGTTCCTAGTGTGTTCTTAGGTGTTTGGTTCTCACTATCACATTTCCCTCGCTTCCTTGTTTTGTTTATGTTATTTTTTTAGGTAGCGCTTTGGGTTTGGACCCTCTGTCATCACTTTGTCTGACTTCTACAGTGACTCTTGACAATGGTCCCTCAAACAAAGTGTTTTGTGGTGGTCAGTATAAGGTCTCTCATTCCTCAGCTACCTCCCTTTCTTCGTCATCAAGTGGTCAAGTCCATGGTGCTACCCATTTGACGGTGTCTGTATCGGTGCCCCTTCCTCATTGTTGCCCTACTCTGGCAACATTGGCTTCATCAGGGACTATCAGGGTTTGTCAGCGTTATAGTGTGGCAACGGACTCGGTGGGTTTGCGGACGTTGGTAGTGGTGTGGGTACCGAGGTGCAACAGTGGGATGAGTAATATGGGATGGCGTATGGTGCAACGATGGATGTGTGACATTGAGTTGGGCCTTGGGCTAGGGTTGGTGGCCCATATTTTTTATGGTTTCAACTTTTTCTAAAAACACTACCACATAAACAGTTTTACGCAGCGTCACCATTTAACAACGCTAAAAAAAGCATTTGATAAAGAGGGTACCTTTATCAATGCTGATAAAATGAGCTTTTAACAATGCTAAAAAATTGTTGTTAAAAGTATCATTCATTAGCGTTTTTTTAACGATGGTAATGGTAGCCCCTTTATCAGCGTTTTTTTAGCGTTGTTAAAAGGGCCCATTTTATTAGCACTGATAAAAGGATGGTCTTTATCAGCGCTTTTTTTACTAATATATATAAGATTTTTAGTAAAATGGATTATAAAATAATTAAAAAATATTATTAATTAATAATTTGCTAATTATTATCAAGTAATAGTCATTTAATAACAATTTGAAGACACAAAATATCAAAAAATTAATAAAATGATCTAAAATAAGTTGAAAACATAGCTCGGAATTCAAACGTTCATAACTTTTGATCCGGGTGTTTGTTTGAGCTCTACCATATATCAAATTGAACCTTGTGACGAGCACTACGTCCTAAGTGGCACAGGTAAACCTCTATCGCTTTTTTTTAGCCCTAAAAAGGCCATGAAGGCCTCCCAAACTATGTTTTTAGTCAGGATGCTCAAATTTTTTAACATTCGATGGAATTTTAAAACTCGTTTAAGGGAGTCTTTTGCCCCTTTTCAGTGCGTATTGAATTTATTCTCAGAGATTACATTAATATTGATATTATGTCTTTAAAATTTTATCGTTTTTCACAATTTAATGTTATTTATAATCAAATATATAACAATATATACATATTTTTTAAATATTCTCACATAAAAATTTAATTTTATAAATAAATAATTAAATGTATTTACATATAAAATATATTTCTCAATATATAAGCCTTATCTAAATAAATAATAATATCCATTTTATTTAAAATACAAATGTATGAATATTTATATACCTATACAATTAATGTATATATAATGTTTATATATATATATATATATATATTTGTGTATTGACAAACATATATATATTTATCTATATATTCTAACATATGTATATAAATATTAATATATAATATATGTAAATAAATATAAACATGCATAATTATATTTATAGATGTGCGTGCGCGCGCGCGCGCCCACACAGATATATATATATATATATATATATATATATATATATATATGTATGTATGTATTTATAAAAACACACACAAAACATAGTTTATATATGTATTTAAATATATATAAATATATGAAAGGGGCGCACGCGGGTGGGTGAAAAGGGTCTAGGGTGGGAAGGGACTTCCTAACGCGGTCACACCCTGTTAAAAGAGGGGTGGGCCTTCTACCCTCCTGGCGTTGTTGAAAGGGGAGGTCACGCCCTGTTAAAAGTGGGGTGGACCTTCTATCCTCCTAGCGGTGTTGAAAGGGGAGGTCAAGTCTCGTTAAAAGGGGTAGGTCTTCTACCCTCTGATTTGAAGAAAAAACAATCTTTTTTTATTATTTTTATCAGTGCTTTTTTTAGCACTGATAAAAAAGAAACTTTATCAGCGTTTTTTTAACAGTGATAAAAAAGTCCTCTTTTATGAGCGTTTTTTTAGCGTGTAAATGTAATTTTTACGCGCATTTAAGTCATATCCGCAGTAATGAAATTGGATTTGGTAGAGTACTTGAGAAAAATGGTAATTTTTTTGTTTCAGGTTTTAAAAATGATGTATAAAAAATATTAGTATGGTGATAAAAAATAAAAATAGTAATGAGTGATCATGATTTCCAACCACAAATATGGGTCAAAATGATACATAAATGATTAATGTGCGGGGATGTGAACGTGCGGATGGGCCATCATGATGTCCCCTGCCAAATACTGCTCATACTTTGGGAGGTGCAGAAGCACTGCGGGATCCGCCGGATGGGTGTCCACGTGCCAGCAGTTGGACATCCGTCGGCTTGGATTTTGTACGTGTGTGCCTCCACTGGTCCCCGCGGAGGACCACGCTCCCCACAAACCCATCATTAGGTAATTCCCACGTGACCCGCCTATGTGTACCCCGCTCATAGGCCAGACACGCATCTCCTTGCCACGTGTCATGGCCATCTATCGGATGGTTTATATATTACTTTCGTATAACTGGTGCGGTGACATTTTATTATCCAAATCATTTTCAAATCACCTTAGTGAAGGAAAAACTATTGCATTTGTTTACGATAAACATTCATGCAACCTACATTTTATAAGTACAAACATTCACCATTTGTCCCTCACACTACAAAACAATATTGTTATTAGAAAGTCTCTTTTTTTCAATTTGTGGTGGTCATGATAATGGATAACCCACCAAACCAATCACCTGCTTTTTGTTACTTATGATTTGTGAGTTGTCACCGGCATGTTAGAGATTTTATTTTAGTGACCATTAAAGTCCTTGAAAAAATATTTTCAAAATCATATTTAAAATAAACCGTCACTATTTTAGAAAGATTAATTTAAAAGAAAAAAATAAGCGGCGGTCTAAAATCACTTCTAATTATAGAACTAAAAAAATAACAAAATTAGAAAAAATTAAAAAATAATGAAAATGTTGCACCATTTCCCTACAACAAAAGTGGGGAAAAAAATGATGTCCTTTCTCGGTGTTTTTTAGAAATAATGAGAATAGGGTTCTTCCTGATGCTAACCTATGGGAAGGGTGCACTAATATAGATTCAGCTTTTATCAGAGCGTGATATTTGCTTTATTAGTTCTAAAAAACGTTGATATTGTTAGCATCGATAAAAACCAAAAGTTTTTATCAACACTAAAAAAACACCGATAAAGCAATTTAGATCATCGTTTGAGTTAGCACATATAAAAGTCTTCACCTGCAACAGTGTGTTGCTGCATGAACAACACACTGTAGCAATCAAATAAATAAAATATGAATAAATTACAAATAAATTTACATTACAATCAAGTACAATTACAAATAAATTTACATTATAAACATTTCAATACCTTACAATTACATCGATATGTTTATTACAATCATTTACAATTTCCAATGAACTCAAAAACAATCCAACTCGTTTGAGACCGGGTGACCCTGTATTTCGTTGCCCTTTAGACCCCCTTCCAATAGGACCTGATTGTGTTACCAGTTGTCAAACACACCACCCTCAGCTCAAAGAAAAGACGTGTACACCTATAATAAAAAAGGATACTTATTTTAGTAAAACTATAAAGAAATAAATAAACCATAAATATGATACAATAATGTATAAATAACTAAAAAAGACTACATGAATGAAAAAACATATATCATTAATAAAAAAGATAATGTATGTAAGGTCTAAGGTATTCGAGAATGGTAATTCAAGCCAAATCTTGGATTGACCATGCGAATTTAGATCCCATCGAAGTGTTGATATAGGTCGGGGAACGCGTATTGGGAGTTGGCCCAAGCTCGGGGGTCCTCTTTTACTGGTTTGAATTTTTACCGGTTTAAAAGAAGCCCAAAAGTGCGATTTGGTGTAATTATCTATAAATTATAAGTTTGGGTGTGTTTGGAGGGAATTTGAAAAAAAAGTATATTTTTTTGGGATGAATTCTAGGAATTCATGAAAAAATGTGTCTTTTGTTATATGGCACGACTGCGGTGAATCGTAAGGTATGACTGGACATGCGGATTTACAACGATTTTCTGGAAAATTGGTCTACTCAAGCATGTAATAGTCATCTTAGGATGCATAAGAGTCATCATGCATAAAGGTCATAGTGTTCGGAAAATTTTGTTAAGTTTGATGTGTAATAGTAACCCCGGGAAGGGTTGGGGAGAAATGGTTAAATTGTAAGAACATGGTTTTCTTATCAGGTATGGATCCTTTAAATTTCGATCAAACCCTTAATTTTGGACCTGATATGGATGCCTAATGTATTCACAGTTGTTTCGTGGGTGTCTGAGGCTTGTTCAGAACTCAAAACCCCGACTAGTGGAGAAAAACATTGGGCCGCACAGTTAGTAGAAATTATGCAACACAAATCGTATGATTTCTCTTGACCATGCAAGGCTGGATAAAGGGCCAAGCAAGGCGCATGACTTGCCCAAACCGTGCTCCTAGGGCCGCATGCCCATGCGAGTATCTCAGCAAAATGTAGGAGAGCCGTGTAGCATGGTTGACACACGATTTCTCAAACTGTGCAACCTAACCGTGCGGGGTCCCCCTCGAGGCAGTGTCATGCGCAATATTGACGCATGCCAAACCACGCGACCTTGTTTTTTGGGTAAAATGACTAAAATGCCCTTAATGAATTATAAACATACCCCCTTTCCTCCTTTTATCATTTCAGCAGACAAGAGAGCCCCTCTTCTCCCTTTTTGAGCTCCCAAAGCCCTCATCCATAGTTTTTTATCCTGTTTCTTCATACAGTGTTCAATCGAAGCACCGTTCATCTCTTTGGATTCCTCCAGACAAGCTCTTCATTCATCTCGAGTCGTCGTTTCTCTTCTCCTCGACGGAGTTATTTTGATGTAGGCTCATATGCCCATTTTTCAGGGCATTGATCCATTCTTCCGTTTTCTTCCGATCCAGCCCTGACTAAAGGCTAATACTGGATGATGAGAGTGTTATAGACTTGAGGTAGGTGGTCTATGACTCGTCCCTTAAGCCTCGCTATTTTATAAACACTCATCATTGTGCGCACGTCGATTTCATCGGGCGTTGCTTATTAAATTACCATGTCATGCTTACATTCATAATGCTTGTATTATGAAGCCTTATTCATAATTGTTTTACATGTTATTGGAGGCTATAACCTCAATGCCTTTCTCCCCAAGTAGGGTGTGTCGTCTATTATTCCTTTAGTGGGTTGTTATGACTATCTGCACCATCGTTCGGGTGTGCTAGGATCTGGCCTTGATAAAGGCAAGTGTTTTAATTAAAAGAATGAATTGTTAATGGCTTGCATATGTATAATTATCACTTGACCTTTCTAAGGTAAGTGTTATAATTAATTAATTAACCTTTAAAAGGTTATATGGAAAGTATATTTATAGATATCACTTAGCCTAGTTAATTATAATTGAATTTCATATGTTTTCATGTCCTTATCCCCCTCCTTGTCATGATTATGAAATGTAAAGGAATGAATTTGATAATTGAATATGGAATGAATGTAATAAATGGTAGCACCTCCTATTTAGCCTTGTCACAGAGTACAAAGGAATTGGAATAAACCTTCAATATTATCAATTATCGTGAGTATTACATGACCCTAATTAAATAACAAAATATGCATAAGGTGCCTATTTCATATGGACCTTTTCATCTTTATAGGAGTGGTCAAACTTGAGCCAGCCTTAGATTCCCAAGGGAATTCCTTGTGCACTCAGAGTACGCCATTTTGATTCAAGGATCCGATTTCCAAGGGAGATACCCACCTTGGAACATGGTCCTTCACTACCACAAAATTGGGCAAGGCCAGCGCCACCCCTTTATCAGCGCTAAAAAAAGCGCTGATAAAAGTACCCCTTTATCAGGGTTTTTTTAGCGCTGATAAAGGCCCCCCTTTATCAGCGCTTTTTTTAGCGCTGATAAAGGGACCCCTTTATCAGCACTTGTTTAATAGCGCTGATAAAGGGTCAACTTCAATTTTTTTTTAAAAAAATATATTAATATATTAATATAGTTATATAGTTATATTGATATAAATATAATATATAATTTTTAAATATATTTTAGATAAGTATAAATGTACATTTACACTTAATATACTTAATATATAAGATATTTAGTGAAAATGGATTCTTAAAAAATTAAAAAAATATTTTTAATTAATAATTTGATAATAATTATGGAGTAATAGTCATTTAATAACAATTTGAAGAATAAAAAAATTAAAAAAATTAAAAAAAGATCCAAAATATGTTGAAAACGCAACTCAAACTTCAAACGGCCATAACTTTTGATCCGGGTGTCCGTTTGAGCTTTACCACATATCAAATCGAAGCCTGCAACAAGCTCTACACCGTTATAACCTGGGAATACCCTGGTCAAGCGTTTTTCGAGGCCAAAAGAGGCCCATAAGGCCTCCAAAACTGAGTTTTTTGTCGGGGTACCCAGATTTTTTAACATTTTGTGGATTTTCAGCCTTGTTTAAGGGGGTATTATTGGCTTTTTTTGGTGGGGACTGAATTTATTCCAAGGTATTACATTCATATTGATATTATGACTTTGAAATTTCATCCTTTTTTATAATGCACTGCTATTTATAATCAAATATATAACTATATGTACAAATTTTTTATATATTCACACCTAAAAATTAATTTTTTTAAATAAATAATTAAACATATTTACATATAAAATATATTAGCTTTATCTAAATAATAACTAATATCCATTTTATTTTAAATACCAATATATGAATATTTATATAACTACTATATATTAATATAACTATACATATATTAATATAACTATACATATATTAATATAACTATATGTATATATTAATATAACTATATATATATATAACTATACATATATTAATATAACTATATGTATATATTAATATAACTATATATATTAATATAAATATATATTACTATACGAATAAATATAACTATATATATATATAAATAAATAGATATATCATGAATAAGAGAACAAATCAATATAGTGTAATGGCAAAGACTTTAGGTGCGCAGGGGGGAGGTCTCGAGATCAAATCCGGGTGGAGGCACGGGTGCGCACGCAAGGTTGATTTAAAGGGATAGCGCTGATAAAGGGTGTAGGCGGTGCGGGCGGGTGCTGGAGGTACGAAAAAGGCTGATAAAGGGGGCTCAAGCGCTGTAAAAATCCCCCCTGAGATTGGCAGTATTTTATTTATTTTTATTTATTTTTTTTAATTTTTTTAATTTTTTTTTATTTTTATCAGCGCTAAAAAAAGCGCTGATAAAAGGGGTCTTTATCAGCACTTTTTGGAGCGCTAATAAAGGGGATCCCCCCTTTATCTTCACCGGCTTTATCATCGCTTTTCTAGCGCTGATAAAGGCCATTTTTAGCGCTGATAAAAGCCGTATTTGTAGTAGTGCTTGTCTACTTGAAGATGCTTGACATGACTATGTAGGATCCCTTCACTATCTTATGGATATTAGGATACCTTAGATACACTCTTTAGATCCATATTGATGTCTTCGAACACGTGGCACCATGGATTCACCCCACTGGGCCCAGTTATGCTTAACCCATTTTACCTTGGATAAAATCCTTGGATTAAGTTAGAACTATTTATAGCGGAATGCCCTGGGTGATGCCCCTTGGATTACACTCATACCCCTTACAGCCAGACTATAGGTTATTACTGAGTTGGCTTGACCCCTGAGGTCCAGGATGCCTTGATTACTAACTTGGATCCTCTTTCATTATCATCATCATCAAGGATGCCTTGATAATTACCTTGGATCCTCTATTATTATTATCACTATTACTGGATTCCTTGGTTACACCTCAGATCCCCTTACTTCACTTAATATAAACTGGAACATAATTAATTTTATGATACATGTTCAGACACCGGTTGAGGCTGAAACAGGTTTCGGGGTATTTACATTTATGTATTATTTTACATTTATATATATTGACACACTTTTTCAGTTTATATTCACAAAATGTATGGTATAGACGTTGTTTGTGGTGGCCAACTGAGATTTATCCCCACCCTATCCGGGCCACCATATGTACCCGAGAAAATTACATGTATGGGGGTGTTGACAAGGGGAAGCGTCCCACTTTGGACACCTGATATTGATTACTTACTTAAGATGGATATTGGTAGAAAATGAACGAGCTAGTGCTCGAGATGTTGGATAGTTTTTGGATTCTTTTTACTTCTTTTGTATAGTATGTATTGCCTGCTACCATGTATACCCATTTTCCCATTTTTGAGATACACAACATGAACTATCATCAACTTTTGTATATGATTCAGTTTCCAGCTTTTTGTTATTATTTTTTTCTTGGATGTTATGTCTGCTCCTACTACGATGGGTTATTGGTCCAATTGATATAGTTGTTTGTTTATGATGTGCTATTCATTTACATATGCTTCCTTTATTTACCTTTTTATTACATATCCGCTATGCTCCACTTTGGCAATGAGAGCGTAGTCTCCCCATGGACACACCATAGGCCCTCACTGCTAGTCAACAACCTCTGCCATTCAGGGAGGCATTGGAGTCCATGTGGCCAACCTGGCTTTGGGAACCTTTGAGTGGCACCCACATTCAGGACATCACAAAGTGGTATTAGAGGCTTTCTTTTCTTGTTTTACAATTTTTAGACAATAGACAGAAGATTAGGAATGCTTTGGAACTTGGTTATAAGCCATGCTTGGGCGTATCTAACCCATGTTCGGGATAAATACCGAGTTTCCTGGAATAAGAAGTGTTGTTCTTTATTTCCACTATTACAATTGATATACTTCCACCATTGGGTGACACATAGGCTATGTGATGGTTGTTATTATTATTATGATTGAGGATTATATTTCATCCTTGGCCCAATGAGATGAGGGAAAGGAAGCAAAAATCATGTGTCATTATAGGCACCTAGAATTCACATTCCATTCATATGCCATGCCATATAGGTGCATTTCAATTCTTTCATTACTTGTGTTTCTTGTGATTGTTCATTAATCCACGGTTGTTTATATATTTTTCTGTACTGTTAACATATTCTACATGGTAGAGAGTTGGTTATTTAAAGTTTCAACATAAATCTAAATAGTGTTTTCCTGTATAGGTTGATAGTGACATTTTAAAATGATAGTTTTTACCAATGTCATCTATATACCTATGGTTACATGAGATGTTCTTCAGCTGTGATTGAGTGGTTTTTAGTGTCAATTCAAGAGGTGTATGGGCCCTCATGGGTTGGAATGGGTAATTTACCAAGTCAAGCCTTTTTATATTACCCGTTACATTCTTAGACTGAATGTAGATGTGGATGAATAGAAATTAAATGGGTGTCAATTTCAGTGATAAGGTGTATGGGCCCTTATTAATTGGTAATGACAATCCAATTTAATCGAACCACAATACACACACGCACACACACACACATGAAAATACAACTTAAAATGTAAAACTTGACTTGTAAAATGAAATTATTTCCAGTAAATGAAGAGGCAAGGTATAAATGACCCTTCACCAACTGAAACCCCTAGAAATTAATATTGAACACTTACTAATACCTTATCCTTCTAAGTAGGTAGTTGGGGAAATACCTTGTGAATCAAGCCCTTGTTTTTACATTCTACCTCCTCTCATGCTTCTATCAACTTCAACTCTTGACCTGAGGTGCGTGCTTAAAATATTTAGAGCTATGACACCATGAAGCCTTCGATTCATATACCAGGAAGGTGAAAAAACAATGCTCTAGAGATGGTTGTCCCAAAGTTTCCAATCTTACCACTTAGAGTTCCACTTGAGGCATCACCTGTTATATCCGAATTGAGCACTGACGCTTAGCTTTTAGAGTGTTTTCCATGTCGATGTAGTCCATGCAGGGTGCTCCATGGAAATCACCTAATATGGCTGATCTAACTCATGAGTTACAGAAGCATAATACTCCCATATTTTTAGGGGATAGTGGTCCATAGGTAGTTGAGTCTTGGATGGAGGCTACTCATTCTATCTTCAAGTATTTGGAGACACCTCCAAATAGGTGGTTCAAGATTTCTACCTACATGCTATATGATTTATCCTAGCATTGGTGGGATGTGATTACCCAGGATAGTTGTTAGCTGGGCATGGTTTGGGCCGATTTTTAGATAGACTTCTATGATCACTTCATTCCTCAGTCGCTGAGTGCTAACCGAGCTAGAGATATCATACATCTCGAGCATGGTGTTATATATATTATAGACTATTGAGCATGTTTTACTGAGTTACAGCACTTGGAACTACTTCTAGCTAGTGATGAGATATCACGTGCTAGAAAATTCGAGGATGGGCTCAAGTATGCCATCCATACTTAGGTGAATATATTTTTCCTTCCTACCTTTACTAAAATTATCTATCATGCTCTTATCACTGAGTGAAACCCATGAGAAGGTGATAGTTCTGGGCATAGAGGTTCAATAATGAGGTAGGGAAATAATTATTTTAATAGTAGGAAGTGTACCCTTGAGATTTCTCATTAGGGAAGTGGCGAACAAAGTATCCACACTGGTAGCTCCATTATATTCTATCAGTATGGACAGAAGGGGTATCTGAATCCTCATTGTGATAGAGACTCAATGGATTGTCGAGCTTGCAGGTGTATAGGGAATCTATAGAGATTCTTTCAGACCTTTCCATATGCTTATAGTGTAAGAGGCTCCACACTCACTCCACCTTTAAGAGCATGATCTGTTGTGCTGTGTCAGGTGGGGATATGGAGTACCACTAACAATATTGGTCGAGGAGTAGGTTGTGTCCATGGTATCCATACTTCGGATTATCAATTCCAGTAGAGAAAACCTGATTAGGGTAGTCCAAATACAACACTTGGACATGGATTAGGTCAGTTTCATACTTAAAATCCAATACCCGAGGATCATAGTGAAAGACCATCTACAGTATGAGGTACTATTCTATTAGCCTCCACTATTGTTTCTTCTTTATTTGATACATGTGATTCACACTCCTTTATCTCTTTATTGATCGTGGAAAGTATCGAGCTGGTAATTCAGTATTATTATGGGGTGATGAACCTGCATACACTATTGGGAGTGAAATTAGAGGGAATACACTAATGCAGGGAATTCCCCCTTGAGGAAGTCAGTTATCCATTCTTCTGGGTATTATTTAAACTCAAGATGACATTTTTTGACATTATTCTCAGAATGGATTTTCTAGTTCCATATTATGTCTATGTGGACGGATATCACTACAGGGTGTTGTTTACATCACTAGAGGGAAGAAGTTATCTACACATGGGTGAGTGGTATGTCTAGTCCAATAAAGCCATACTAGAGATTCACAGTCAAGGTGGAGTTACCAAACATATTTCTAGAATCTTCATGGAGAATTAGGGAATACATATGATAGAATTTCCTCCCATAGTAGATCATTTTAGGGAGGTATTTCCTGATAATTTTTCTGGATTACCTCATGAGACATAGGTAGATTTTACGATTGAGCTTATTCCAGGAGAATCTCTAGTGACTTTTCCTTCTTACAGAATGGAAACCACTAAGATCTAAGAGCTCAAAAGATAGTTGGAACATATGGAATCTAAATTATTTATTAGACCCAATAATTCTTAATGGGGTTCACCCATGATTTTTTCTAATAAGGTGGATGAGACCATTTATTTATGTGTGGATTAATGACGGTTAATTCAGCTTATGGTTAATAACTGGTATCCAATTCCTCGAATAGATGATCTCTTTGACCAAATCCAAAGAGATAGGTTATTCTCAAAGATCAACCTGATATCGGGCTATCATCAGGTGAGATTCAGGCCTTAAGACATACCTTTTACAAATTTTTGTTGTAGGTATGGTATGTATGAGTATCTCATTATGTCATTTGTTCTTACAAACACACCTTTCATTTTCATGGCTTTGATGAATTGTTTTTTCCATCCCTATCTTGATTATTTTGTCATGGTATTTTTGGATGACATATTGGTGCATTCTCAGACTCGTAGAGACCATCCTATACATCTTGAGATAATTCTTTAATACACTAAGAGAGCATCAAATTTATGCTAAGATTTCTATGTGCTACTTCTAGATCAACAAAGTTTACTTCTTGTGCCATATTATCTCATAATTAGGAGTATCAGTTAAACCATATAAGGCAAGTGTTGTTGTATCCTAGGTATAGCCTAAGAATATGTTCTACATATAGAGTTTATTGGGGCTAGTTAGATATTAAAAGTGTTTCATATAGGACTTATCATGCCTTGCATCACCTCTTATTGGTCTTACAAATAAGGGTGTCAAGTTTTTGTGGTTAGAAGCGTGTGAGAAATCCTTTCAGGATTTGAAAGGAAGGCTTACCTCAACACTTATTCTAATTATTTAAGAGACTAATAGAGGATATACAGTGTTCTGTGAGGAATTAGTCATTAGATTGGGTGTGGAGCTGATGCAGGAGGATAAATTTATTAAGTACGGGTCTCGACAATTGAGAGCACATGAGAGGAATAACCCGACGCACGACCTTGATCTAGAAAAGTTTTTTCATGACTTACACTGATGGTGACATTATCTGATGGGCGAGAACTTTGTGGTGTATAAAGACCACAAGAGCCTCAAATATATCTTTACACAGTGTGAATTGAATATTAGAGAGTGAATATGGGTCTAATACCTTTAGTCTGTTGACTTTTAGCCTACCTATATGCTTGTAAAAGGCAATGCGGTAGATAATGAGCTGAGCCAAAAAACCTAGGCACATGCCATGTAGGAAACCAATGATGAATGGAAATTAATGGCCCTCCTTTATGTGATGCATTTGGATTTTCATGATTTCCATGTCCATTCTTATCTTATAACCTTGGAAGTTACCTCTTACCTACTTGATAGGGTGAAGAGTAGGCATTTTTCATATCCTAGGAGAGTATTTTTGGTGAGGAACCCCCTATGGATTGGTCTGTATATGGAGTTAAAATCCTATTTATACATGGATGTGTCTGGGTTCCCATAGATATAAGAGAGGATTTTATGTGAGAGTCCCATGCTTGTCAGTGGTCAATTCATCAAGGAATCTCCAAGATGTATCAAGATATGCGATGCCAGTATTGGTGGCCTCAGATGAAACGTTAGATAGAAGGTTTTATTACTATATTTTCCACCTATCACTAGGTGAATACAAAGCACTAGTGACTTGTTGGATTGTTACAATCACTTACAATATAGGAATGGAAATGGAAAGATGTTGAAATAATTTTTTTCATAAACTTACCAAGGTTACCTAATAGTAGCAATGTGGTTTGGGTAGTCATGGATCGATTGATAAAATTAGCCCACTTCTTTCCAATTTGGGAGAATTTATTAGTTGATTAAATGGGAATATTATATGTTCATGAGATAATATAACTACATAGGGTACCTCATAATATCATTTTAGACAGTAATGCTTGTTTTACATCACGGTTCTGGAAGGGGTTATAGATAGCTATGAGTATATAGGTTATTATGAGCACAACCTTTCACCCTCAAACTGATTTCCAATTAGAACAGACGATAAAAGTGTTAGAGGACATTATCTGAGAATGTGTACTTTATTTCAGAGGTTATTGGGAGAAGCATATACCTCTCAATATTTTTTCCTACAATAATAGCTTTCAAGTGATGATTCAGATGGATCCCTATGAGGCCTTGTATGGTAAGATGTTATGTTCACCCCTGTGATGGTTAGAGGCAGGAGAGGTAGTGCTAATTGTTCCTCATCTTGTATAGGAGACATTAGAGTAGGTTCAACTGATCAGGAATCATATGTCTACTACTCAGTATAGACATAAATCTTATGTCGATCAACGTTTATGACCTCTAGAATTTGAGGTCTGGGATCATTTTTTCCCTACGGGTATCACCCAGGATTGGGAATAGAAGGTTATGTAGGAAAGGGAAGCTATCTTCGTACTTTTCAGGCCATTTTAGATTCTAGATAGAGTCAATATGGTATCCTATTAGTTGTTACTACCACATAAGTATCATTCCATGCATGATGTCTTCCACATTTCACAGTTTTTCTGTTATCATGCTGAATCATCTCATATTTTTGATTCTGAGGAGGCTGAGTTAGATGTTGATGCTTTTTCTGAGGAGTATCCTATACGCATCATTGAATGGATCATAAAGGATCTTTAAGTCCAATATACCCCTTTAGTATGGGTGATATGGCATCAAATCTGGGTACAAGATGAGACTTGGGAGTGAGAGGCCAACGTACATGTAAATACCCCGTCCCCAATAGCTTAGAGTTAGTACCTTACTTTATTACATTGGTATAATAAACAAGGAAGTCGCATTATAAATGACCTAATAGTTTAGTAGCTTTGTAAAAATAGATACAAACATATGTTTTACATCACAACTTCAAAGAAAAAAAAACATAGAAACTCTAATAGAAGCATCCATAAACTCCTAGATTATCCCTACAAGTCATTTATAATATACATATTCACATCTTGAGAAAAAATAAAACATAAGAAAGGGGTGATATCATATGCTTAGTAAGGGTAATAAATACATCAAAAGATATCATAAATAAACATAAGAAATAAGGTATGGTTAATAACTAAAAACACATGCTATTAAAACATAATCTTGAGCATAATATGGTAGGAATAAAAGCTGATTAAATAATGCCATAAATAACCACATGAGAAAGAAACTTAACCATGGATATTACACAAGTCAACTAATCACATGTATTATAAATTAATAGTATCATAATGAGTGAATTCATAATTCTAGACACCATAAACATACCATTAAGGATTTATCCATGACACCATACATAAATAGGTAAAAACTCGGTCTAGTTTGTCTCATGAGACCTACCAATGCATCGAGAGGATATAACGGGAACCTACCATCATTTACTAAGTACAATGATTTTCTAATATAAATGGGGTAAAACATAAACAAAATATGCATAATTTAAATAGATTTTTCCAATCAGTAAAAATAATGACAAACCATTCTGAGTAGTATGGTGAATGGTATCAAGATAACACATACATAATCAAACTGATAATAAAACTTTTAATAAAACATGGTTGATGATATCATAAAATATCAACCCTAATTAAGCATAATAGTCAAAAGAGGGTGTTAAAATAGATTAAAGTACTCTAATAAAATCATTGAGGAAATCTTTAGAGAAATACATTTTTTACTTTGCAAAAAAGAGTTATTTTCGAAAAATCATTTGTATTTATCATAAAATCATATTCTAAACATGTATATCACATAAAAGTAAAGGGAAGGACAAATAATTATGTTTAAGTAATAAATTTTGTATAAATTAAGTAAAAACATGTAAAAATAGTTTTTAAGAAACTTTAGAAATAGGCTAATTCAGTGCGGTTTAGGTGAAAAAATATAAAAGAGTCTTTAAAATAGAAAAAATTCATAAGTCTTTGTATAAAACCAGAAATGAATAAATATAGTTTTTCATGATAAAATATTGATTTTATAAAAATAATGGTATCTTAAAATAGACTATGGATGGTACTTAAAAATGGTTAAGAAATTTGAATGTTCCCTCAGGCTTGCTTATCCAGAGGAATTGAGAAGGGAGCCTTATAAAACATGTATTGCCCCATCAAAGAGAGAAGAATTGAGCTAGGTACATATGTTTGGAACATAAACATAGAAAGTAGAATAATAATATAAAAATAAATAATAATTACATTGGGGTAAATAGAGAGAAAGTGTAACCCGAAGGAAAAATGGGGGTTTGGAGAGGATCCCTTACCTTATGTTCGAAAACATTCCTCACTTGTACTTATCATTCTGGATAATGAAAGATCATGTAAAATGGGAATATTTATCCAGAATTGAAATTACACATTATTAATGAACTTATAGAATATTGAATTGTCTTATATATCTTTTTTTTTCAAATATGAGGATGATTCATTAGATAAATTGTAAATGATAACCATTTGGATTATTTTGGCATTTTTTCGATCATCACACACTAGTTTTGATTTATTAATTAATATTATGTATATATAGTAGTTCTAGAACACTATATAAGTTTTAATATACATATTATAATATTTTTTAACCGTAAAATGGTTTTATGATCAGACTTGAAGGAAATATTAGAAAATGAAAGAATCATCGCCCATGAAGGTGGTGAATTGACACCTCACAAATGACGTTATCATTTTAAAAAATAAAAGTGGTAGAGAAAATAATTGATGATGGATATACCATTACCATAATAAAATTATAGTATATATAATCTACTAGAGTTATCATGTTTTTTTTGGACATAGGAGGTAAGTAAAGGATAATATAAGAAAAGAAATTGAAAAAAATTAAAAGAATGAAAGAAGATTTTACCGCTTGAATTCTTCTCTTTGAGAACTTCCTTAAGGAACATTGAAATGATCTTTTGGTTAGACCAGAAAGGGAATATCATGTGAGAGAGGTTTGTGAGAGGGATTCAGTAGATATTTTACAATATTAAAGGCTTTAGAGGGGTGAGTATAAGAGGTGGTGAGTGGTGGTATTTATAGTGGAGGAGATTGGTGTGTTTTGATTATTTTATTCATTAGTTTATTATTTTGGCTCAAGACTATCAATAGTATTTATTCTTATAACTAAATACAATAACTAGTTCATGTGTATTATAAATAATGGTCCTATATCATCCATACATAATCCATGACTCAATAATTCATGTATTTAGCTAATACCGTAAATTACCATATTTCACTATTCACCAAAAAAATAAATATTTTAGAAAAATATCAAAAATTCACCTAAATCATTTTTCAATGTGTAGAATTCAAAAATGGAATTTGTTTTATGAAAATAATTTTATAAACACGATAAGTTTAATTTTTAAACAAAATCACCATTTACTAAAAAAATATCAATTTTAATATTATAAAGGATTTTATGACACTTTCAAAAATTAATTAAGGTATCATAAAATAATATTATAATCATACGACAAAAAATTATTAATTTATGAATCTATTTCATGAAAATAAATTTTCTTTTAAATCATTAGATTAATTATAAAATTTTAAATAAACATTTATGTTTCAAAAAAATGCCAACACTTAATTTATCATTTTTAAAACATTTATTTACTTATTCCATGATATAAATATATTATATTTTAATTCATAAGAAACCTAAATTTTATGTATAATCTCATAGGTGAAGTTACTATTCTATTGGTGATATACTATTTCTAATGGTCACATTACTATTCTAATGGTCATATTTAATAGTATATTATAGTTTTAAACTCAGTGTCTTGTGAGGCATAAACTGTCAAATATGTTAAATTTTAAAAAATACATACCATAAAATATTGTGATGTTACATTATTCCCTCTAAAATATTTCATCCTTGAAATTTCCAAAATGTCACCTCAAAAAATATTTGGGTAGTTTTTCATCATGAATTCCTCTGGTTCCCACACCACCTCTTAAATTTTATGATTTTTCCAAAGTATCTTACCAGATGAGTTGTCCAATTCCTCAATACCTACTCTATAGTGTCTGAAATTTGGATAGAATCTTCATATTAAGATAAATTAGGTTCCAATTCTATTCCATCAAAAGTGAGGACATGCATTGGGTCTATCATGTACTTCCTTAACAATGTGATGTGGAACACATTTTGTACTTTAAAAAGGCTAAGTGGCATCGCCAAATGATAAGACACAACTCCAATTCTGTCCAGGTTTTCAAAAGTTCCAATGTACCTAGGGCTCAATTACCCTTTATTTTTAAATCTTATTACACCCCTCCATGGATATACTTATAAAGAAACATGATCTCCCACTTGAAATTCCAATTCCTTCCTTCAATTATCAGCATAAATATTTTGCCTACTTTGTGATACTTTGATATGGGTTTGAATATTCTTTACCTTTACTATTGTTTCCTCTATAAGTTCTGGGCCTACAAGCTTCCTTTCACTAGCTTCATCCCAACAAGTTGGTGTATGACATCTCTTTACATACAATGTTTCATATGGTGCAATTTGAATACTTTAATAGAAACTATTATTGTAGAAAAACTCTACCAAAGGTAAATAATAATCCCACATACCTTGAAATTCAAGTGAGTATGATCTCAACATGTCTTCTATTGTTTAAATGATCCTTTTAGAATGCCCATCAGTTTAAGGGTGTTAAGATATACTTAAATGAAGCTTAGTTTCTAATGATTTCTGAATAATTTTCCATAATTTCGATTTAAATCATGGATCAAGATAAGAATCAATTGAAAGAGGTTCTACATGAATTATTATAACTTCATTAATATGGAGTCATGTAAGGAACTCTAGTAGAAAATACTCCCTTATAGCGAGTAAATGTGCAGATTTGGTAAGTCTATCAACAATTACCCATATTGCATCATTCTTTCTTGGAATTTTTGGTAATCTAGTGAAAAAATACATAGTAATGTCATCCCATTTCCATGTAGGAATAGGAGGAGGTTGTATGAATAATCTAGGATTTTGTTTTTCAGTCTTCACCTATTGACAGACTAAATATCTTGATACATAATCAACAATTTCTCACCTCATATTATGCCACTATAAATGTTATTTCAAATCACTATACATCTTAGTGCCACTAGGGCGTATATAGAAATTTGAGTTATGAGCATCACCCTATAACTCCCTTTTTAGATTATGTATAAAGGAAACACAAAGCCTTATCCCAAATTTCAGAATTCCATCATCATACACAAATTCTTATAACTTCCCATCATTCAAAGCTTTAATTTTCCTTTGAAAATTATCATCATCATATTGAGAAATTTTAATCATTTAGAATAAATATGGTTGGGAAACCAATTGAAAAAGAAATGATGTTTCACCTTCCTTGATAATTCCCATATCCATCTTTTCTAGATCCATGTACACAAGATCTTTTTCAATCATCATTTTTTTCATAACTCTATGATCCTTCCTACTTAATGCATCTTATACCTTATTCACCTTCTCCATGTGGTAGTATATTGAAAAATAATAATCCTTGATTATCTAAATCCATCGCCTTTTCCTCATGTTGAGTTCTTTCTGTGAGAAGATATATTTCAAGATCTTGTAATCTGTATATATCTCATATCTTTCAGTATAACTATAGTGACTCCATATCTTCAGAAAAAATATTATGGCTGATAACTCAGGATCATGAGTTAGATAGTTCTATTCATGAGTTTTTAACTATATTGATGCATAGGAAATAACTCTATCATTTTTATAAGGACACAACCGAATCATTTCTTCGATGCATCATAATAAATCACAAACCCACCATTTCCAGATGGTAGAGTCAAGATTAGAGCATTCACTAATATCCTCTTAAATTATTCAAAACATTCTTCACATTATTTTTCCTTACAAAGTTAACCCCTTTACGGGTAGGCTTGGTTAATGGGTTAGCTAATCAAACAAAATTCTGAACGAAACACTGATAGTGACCTACTAAACCAATGAAACTATGCACCTCAGTTATGTTTATTGGGGTAGGACATTTTTAAACTACCATTTTCTTCGTAGGATCAACTAATATTCCGTATTTAGAGACAATATGGACAAGAAAAGAAAATATTTGAAACTATAATTCATACTTTCTAAACTTCCCATATAAATATTTTCTTCTAAGAGTTTCTATAACAATTAATAAGTGGTTCTTATGGTCTTCATAGATTTTGGAGTACACCAAGATATCATCAAAAAATACCACAAAAAAATCATCAAGATATTCCTTGAAAAATTTGTTTATTAGATCCATAAAAATAGTGGGTTCATTAGTCAGTCCAAATGGAATTACTATAAATGCGTAATGTATATAATTGGTTAAAAATGAATTATTTGGAATATATTCCTTATTCACATGAAATTTAGGATATCAATATCAAAAATCAATCTTTTAAAAATATTAAGATCTGTGAAGTTGATCAAATAAGTCATCAATGTGAGCTAGTAGACAATTGTTCTTTATTTTAATAGAATTGATCTCCCTATTTTAAATGAACAACATCATAAATACATCTTTCTTCATAACAAAAAGAATAAGAGCTCCCCAAAGTGAAACACTAGGAAATATCACTCCCTTATCACTAAATTACTCTAGTTGTTTCTTCAGCTCCACTAATTTCACAGTGTACATTCTATAAGGAGTCTTTGATATAGTTCTTACATTAGGGATTAAATTAATAGAAAACTCAACTTCTCTCTCTATAGGATATACATGTAAATCCTCTAGAAATACATCAATGAAATTCTACACAATAGATACATACTCAATTTGAAGATCACCTTTTTCATCATTAGTTTTTATTTACTATTCTTCTACAAGAATTTCAGTTAGAAGTGCAACTAGAGGTGGATCCAGATATAAATCAGATGATGAAGTTTCCACTATAAAGATAAGAAATTCCATATCTTCATCACTAATCATAATTTACTTCTCTTTGCAATAAATTTTTTCATCACATTTCAAAATAAAGTCCATACCAAGGATTATATCAAAATAAACCATAAGTATGATGATAAAATTAGAAGTTAGAGAACTTTTATGTGTCATAATAGGAACTGCTTGACACATATTTATTGTAGTAAGTTTCCACTAGGAGTCTTTACTGACAACTCCATTTTTAAGGTGAATTGGAAATATATAATTTTTAAAGAAAAATGAGAAGATATAAAGGAATTGGATAATCCAAAATCAAATAACACTACTGAAAATTCCTTCTATACCAACACTTATATCCCAATGGTTTAGAAAAACCATTGGGATAGGTTTCCTATACCAACGGTTTGTTGAAAACCATTGGTATAGGAATTGTTAGAGTGTTTTTCCCCAACAGTTTTCCAAACCATTGGGATAGCCCCGGGTAGAGACAATTTTACCAATGGTTTCAAAAAACCGTTGGGATAGGTGATATATTTTACAATGGTTTTTTAAAACCATTGGGATAAAATGCCACAAATACAACCCCCAATTCAGATCAGGATCCTCCTAGATTACACCCTAAACGAGAGCTCCCATTGTTCCAGCGTGAAAAACCTTCTTCCAAGCAATCGATTGTTTGTTCTTCCACATCAAATCTATAATTTATAATTGAGTTTTATGTTCTACCACCATTTATTCTATTTTTCATTCCGATTTCTTTGAAGACAAGGTTGTTTTTTGTTTTTTGTTTTGATTATCCATGAAGGATAACTCCCCTATTCTTTGCGTACCCTTCTTCCCAACCTGCGATCCATCCTTGATTCAAGTAAGTGTTTGTTCTTCCACCTCAAATAGAGTCACATGTCATGTTCTATTTAGGTGTTCTTTTGAGACCCTTTTGATGTGCAGTGGGAGGGGTGCTGTGCAATGGGAGGGGGTTGGCTATGGGGGGGGATGTGCAGTGGGAGGAGGCTGTAGGGGGGGTTGTACAGTGGGAGGGGGACTGTGGAGGGGTGTAGTGGGAATGGGGGGGGGGGGCTGTGTAGTGGAAGGGGGGTTGGCTGGGCTATAAGGGGGTTGTGCAGTGGGAGGGTGGGGGTTGTGCAGTGGGAGGGGGCTGTATGTAACAGCCCAAGATTTTATGAAAAATATTCTTTTTAATTTTATTAATGTCTTGTGTTGTACGCTACACCAAAAGGAGCTTGCACAACACGCATCCTTGACTTGCCTTGCATTACACGCAATCGCAACCTTCCTCGATAGCGTGTGTAGTACGCAATACTGAGTTTCACAAAACAACGACATGCTATTAGAATATTATTAAAACTATCCGTTATGAATGGTAATAACCACTTTTTAAATTTTAGAAAATTTAGCTCTCAAAATGGACTTCATTTTTGGATTCGGAGTATCGAATTTAGCCTAAGGTGAAATTTTGGTACTTTTCGGATAACTTTCATATTCTGATGAATAGTGAAAATTACTAAATTATAATTAAAAACAACTTTTTTAATCGAAATAATTAATAGTGATAAATTATTAATTTGAGTGGTTTTAAAGTATATTTAGAATATATTTTTACAATTTAATACAATGTTTGTCATTGGTTGTAATTTCACATTTAAACCAGACATAATCAAGTGTCAATCTTTTGATAGATATTGTTTCTTAAAAACACGCTATTTGTTTTAACAGCGGGATTTAATTATAAAATTAATTAATGCAACTTCTATGTTATGAATTTGGTAAAATAGACTTCATTTTTGAATTCGGAATATGAAATATAGCTTAGGATGAAATTTTGGCATTGTTCTGAAAAACATCAATTTTTGATGAATAGTGAAACTACTAAGTGGTAGTTAAAAAACTGAATTTTTCATAAAACTTAAATTTACCGCTTCTGTGAATGAAATTTCAAAAATCCGAGAGACATGGTTGATGTCAGTAAGTAAAATGTGGTTCAATGAGATGAAAATAATTTTTGGTGAATAGTAACTTTTTACTTTTATTTACCACGGTTAAAAGTAAATAGGGTAATTAAGGGTAAGAATGATATTAATATTACCCTAACACATGTCCTAATTCTATTGGACAAGTGTATCTCGACCAAAAACAACCTTAAGTGTAAAATATTATCATTTAGGCCCACTTGGATTAGATTAGGACATTTATTATTATTTAATTCAAAGAAGAGTTAAAAGAGTTAAAATCAAAGTTTATTTACTAAAACATTTTTAATATAGAGTTTTACATAAGATAAATTCGATTGTAAATATTCATTAGAAAGATAATATTATTTCCTACATAATGGTATTTTATTTGTAATTTTTAGACATCAAATAATTTAATTTATTTATGACACAAAGATGATGCAGTAATTATCTTATTTATGAAATATTGACATAATTGATGTTATAAACACCAAAATAAATGTAATTTGAGACTTTTTATGAATTCCAATAATTTTCTAGGTTACTATGATATATTAGTGTTGATTTAATCAACTTGGTTCGAACATATAATTCTGTTATGACTTTCAAAAAAATCATATATCAAATAGTGTCAAAATTGACACAAAATAGTTTTTAAATCAAATATTATATTATTAATTGTTATTTTATTCCTAAAAATCTAAGGTTCGTCCAAATGACTTAGATACGGATATATATATTAATAATAAACAATTTGGGGTTAGTTTGTCATTTTATAGTAAGTGTATTAACCATATAGTGAAAGAAAACAAAAAGACACGGTAAAAGTTAAATTATTTAACTTAGAGATAAATCTAATTGATAAGGTTAAAATAATACCCTAAACTTGTCTAAATCCTATTGGATGATAGGATTTCGACCCATACCCACTTTAGCTTCGAAATAAAACCCTTTGGAACCATTATAAACCGATTTTGACTTTAATATAAAATAATATTTTGAGATATTCCTAAGGTTCCCCTCTCCTCCCTTATAAAAGGGCACCTCCTCCCCCTCCTCCTCACACCAATTTGAGCACTCAAGCTCAGCCAAACCCTGCCATTTTCTCCTCTCCACTTCCCTAGAATAATCCTAGAGGTCTTGGTCTTCTTCAAAGACCAATCTTAGTTCCCTAAGTGGAGGATTCAAAGAGGCGTTCCAAAGAAGAGATAATATCCATTACCGATCTTTTCAATTTCTTTCTTCTTCAACTTCTTCTTCTTTAGTTGTTTCATGATAAAGTAATAACATAAGTATTACTTACATACTGATATGTTATTATAAATATGAAACAACCCTAATTCACCTTCTATCCATCCTACGGAAAAATGAAATCACCGCGCGTGCGTACGTACGGAATACCGTCTCCACGCCGTGGTGTAATCTATTTTCCACCACCACCTTACAAGGATGGGTATAATGGTGTAATGAGTAAATATTTATGATTATTATAAAGTAATATTGATACTGAAATAGTATATATATACTACAATACAATTCCACGATCATAGGAATGATATCATCACTCGTGCGTACGTATGGAATACCGTCTCCACGATGTGATGCGACTCGTTCTACATGATCATCATTACATAGTAATTATATAAATGAATTGAATGAATAAATATTATATATGTTACACTAATAACATTATGGATATAAGGTATCTATAACCTTAAAAGAAGAATAAGAATTTATTCGGCAAAACACGCATAAGAACAAAAGGCAATAAAGACCTGAGTAACAAGTAACAATGAAATATTACTAACAAGAAGCTAAGAATATGACCATATATGATATCATATAAATATTTATGATTCTGGAATAAGGAAATAACATTATTTAAACCATTATACAGGAGCTTCGGACACGTACAAAGCAAATCGGACCTAAGGTAAGGGAAATATCACAATCTCATTTTTATCCGAGATTGTTTATACTTTAGTATTTACTGGGGTGTATTTTTTCATCAACATCCATATTTCCTCAATATGTAATATTATTTCCATCCACCTAAAATTGTTTAAATCCAATTTTACCCTTCGGTGAGTTTTTAGTAAAAGATATGAAAGGAATCTTTTGTCGTTTTTCGTACGAGGTACTTTTTTTGACTTTTCCGACAAAAGTACGAGAAGAATGTTTTTTTTAACTTATACGGCATGAATTGATTTTTAAAACATTATTTCCAAGAAGCTTCCTTTACAAGTTTTCAAGTTTATTTTTAATCAACTTCTTTTAGTTTTAAATTGTAAGACATGTTAAGAAAGGAAAATGTTTTTGAAGTAGAAAGGATATTTTCCTCAAGAATGGATTTCAAGTGTTTTATCAAAATTATTTTCCGTCTAAGATAATAAAGGGTTCTATTTCTATCCCTATTATTACATGGATTTGATTATGTTGTGATGGAAATATTTTTATGAATTCCTTTATCTTATATGAATTGTTTTATGATGTCATGTTGTTTAAGAATCCCATTTTTATTACATGGGTTATGCAATGATGTATGATTTATGATTTTGTGGCACACATAAAAATGGTATCATTATGAGATGGGTGGGACCTATATCTCCCTCCAATGCATTGGGTAAAGATTTTATATCTCATGAGATAGACATGGCTGGAATGGTAGGTTATACCGGTTCAGTGAAACAGGACTGAAACGAGGGTCACTCGATTCAGAAATGGACTTTGTCCACTAAGATAGTCTTGACAATGAGTCTTGACTAACAAGAAATGATTCTCTATGATCATGTGTGTATGCCACAAAGTTTAATGTTTTAAGTTATGATTATTGTGACTACATTTCACTGCCATGAGTTATCCCAGGTTATGAAATTATGATCTCTTTTGCAGGTTAAGATTTCCAAAAGTTATGTGCTTATGTATATGATGTGATTTATATTTATTTTGTTTACCCTTACTGAGAATTTGAGCTCACCCTTTTATGTTTTCTTTTACCTAGGATATAAAGTAAGGTTTTAGGTAAAAAAAGGAAGATCTTTATGGGAGATGTTGAAGATATTTCACCAGGATTAGAAGATTATATTCCGAGTTTCCAAAGACACTAAACTATTACGGTCCTTGTGTGTGTGTTTTTGTAATGTACTAAGTATTCCTCAAAAGTAATGTAATGTACATGTACATCAAGCTTCGGGTCGTTACAGTTGGTATCAGAGGAAAGGTTTAGTCAACCTTTGGAAACTAGGATGTGAGAACGTTAGTGAGATCCCTAGAGATATTTCTAAGGTATGTCTAGGGATGTACCTAAGGATAAGTATACATATAGGATATAGTCCTAGAACTACGGTAACAATCTTAGAATTTAACCTAAGATGTTAGATATTGAGGGTACTCCCCCTTTACTATGTTGTTTTCTCTAGCATGATTTTTTCCTCTCAACGAATTCTTTTTGTGTTTTAGTTAATGGAGGGAACCAGACGGAATTTGGTTAAAATTGAATTCAATGGACAAATTGGTGACTATAAGCAACAAAATTATGTAATGCCTAGAGATAAAGATATTGTGATTATGCCGAATCAGTCATCGCGATATATGATTAACAAGGTGAAATTTAGTGGTATACCTAATTCATCAAAGAAGAGGAAGATAGACTATTATGCATGTTCGCATGTTGAGCAGCATAAAGAAAGGAAGATTGAGATTTCTAAAGAAGGGAAGAAGAACCTTGAAGAATACCTCAAATGGAGGGACCGATGTTATTTGTGTGGAGATAAGGGTCATAGAGTGACATACTGTTATGGAGTTCAATGTATTATTTTTGTAGAACATGGGCATTACCCAAATCAATGCCCTGACCTAAAAAGTTACTTCTAAATCATGGAAGGACTTATTCCAGGACAATAATTGAAGAGGATGGATTGAAGTGTTTATGTATTGGTATTCAAGAATAATGTTGTTGAGGTACTTTTATTGTTTATTATAATATTTTTGTATTATTGTGGTTTTCAATAATTTTAAGGTACCGGTAACCATGAAAAGTGATTCAAATATTTTGGAAAGCAGATGATATGCGCATAATGAAGGGATAAGGAGAAAATGAAATGTTTGACAGTATTCATGAGCTCATGATTGATATAAGGACTAAGTGATATCATGGTTTGAGTATATAGAATTTTGAGGATTTTGGTATGTGGAAAGTGTTAAATTTTAACTGCATTCATGTTTTCACTAAGGTATTCAAGAGAATACATGATTAAGGACTTTGAATGTTTGGAATGTGACCAACAAAACATATCTTATGATATATGGGGATCGACGATGGTGTTAAATCTCTGGTAATCGTTTTCACTATGTTATGAGAGTGGACTGCAATATTATGGATAAGCCTAAAGATTGGAATGGATTATGTTGGACATAAGTTAGTATTGTTTAATGATAGAAGTTTTCTCGATATTATTGATGGGATGTTATAGTAATATAGTTTTAGAAAAAGGACAACCTGCAGGACGGGCGACAACCCATCGCGTCGGACAAGGATGTGGGAATCGAACCCACAACCGAAGTGCGACTGGCCTTTATCGCCTACCACTGGCCTACATGAAGTCCCTGTTTATTAGAAAATAGTTTTATTATATTATGCAGTATGATATATGAAGTATAAAGTCCATTTTAGGAACCATATATGATTAATCTCACTATAGATCGACTTATGTATATAATTTTTGCTAACCTTTTGTTTGAGACAGATGGAATGACCCGTCATTCTATCACATGATCTGCTAACACTTCACGAATAAAAAATTCAATTTCATTTATTTAAGAGATGAAGTGGAAATTGTTAAAGGCACGAACAACAGTGAGATTGTACCAAAATAAAGTAAGTATTTATTCTAATTCAAATTCTTTAACTTTAGGGAAACGATCTTGAAAACCAAAAATGTTGTCCTAGTGATCTTATATCTGATGAATCAGATGGTACCTTAGATCGTCACAAATTTATGGCTTTGTGATTGCTGGATTTTCTATAGCCATGTTCTCTACCACTCTCCATCAGAACATGATGGTTGGATTTCTCTTCCATATCCATATTTTCACCTATGTGGAAACCCAGTGATTAGTTTATTTGGGTAACCGTTATGTTTCATACTTTTGTTTTTAAATATTGGTTTTGGTATTCCTTTTTACGATGTGGGTTTCTATTAAAGAAACTTTCGAATGGTAAACCATTTATAACCCCGATGAATTTCGAGGGCGAAATTCATTTTAAGGGGGGTAAAATGTAACAGCCCGAGATTTTATGAAAAATATTCTTTTTAATTTTATTAATGTCTTGTGTTGTACGCTACACCAAAAGGAGCTTTCACAACACGCATCCTTGACTTTCCTTGCATTACACGCAATCGCAACCTTCCTCGATAGCGTGTGTAGTACGCAATACTGAGTTTCACGAAACAACGATATGCTATTAGAATATTATTAAAACTAGCCGTTATGAATGGTAATAACCAATTTTTAAATTTTAGAAAATTTAGCTCTCAAAATGGACTTCATTTTTGGATTCGGAGTATCGAATTTAGCCTAAGGTGAAATTTTGGTACTTTTCGGATAACTTTCATATTCTGATGAATAGTGAAAATTACTAAATTATAATTAAAAACAACTTTTTTAATCGAAATAATTAATAGTGATAAATTATCAATTTGAGTGGTTTTAAAGTATATTTAGAATATATTTTTACAATTTAATACAATGTTGGTCATTGGTTGTAATTTCACATTTAAACCAGACATAATCAAGTGTCAATCTTTTGATAGATATTGTTTCTTAAAAACACGCTATTTGTTTTAACAGCGGGATTTAATTATAAAATTAATTAATGCAACTTCTATGTTATGAATTTTGTAAAATAGACTACATTTTTGAATTCGGAATATGAAATATATCTTAGGATGAAATTTTGGCATTGTTCTGAAAAACATCAATTTTTGATGAATAGTGAAACTACTAAGTGGTAGTTAAAAAACTGAATTTTTCATAAAACTTAAATTTACCGCTTCTGTGAATGAAATTTCAAAAATCCGAGAGACATGGTTGATGTCAGTAAGTAAAATGTGGTTCAATGAGATGAAAATAATTTTTGGTGAATAGTAACTTTTTACTTTTATTTACCACGGTTAAAAGTAAATAGGGTAATTAAGGGTAAGAATGATATTAATATTACCCTAACACATGTCCTAATTCTATTGGACAAGTGTATCTCGACCAAAAACAACCTTAAGTGTAAAATATTATCATTTAGGCCCACTTGGATTAGATTAAGACATTTATTATTATTTAATTCAAAGAAGAGTTAAAAGAGTTAAAATCAAAGTTTATTTACTAAAACATTTTTAATATAGGGTTGTACATAATATAAATTCGATTGTAAATATTAATTAGAAAGATAAAATGATTTCCTACATAATGGTATTTTATTTGTAATTTTTAGACATTAAATAATTTAATTTATTTATGACACAAAGATGATGCAGTAATTATCTTATTTATGAAATATTGACATAATTGATGTTATAAACACCAAAATAAATGTAATTTGAGACTTTTTATGAATTAAAATAATTTTATAGGTTACTATGATATATTAGTGTTGATTTAATCAACTTTTTTCGAACATATAATTCTGTTATGACTTTCACAAAAATCATATATCAAATAGTGTCAAAATTGACACAAAATAGTTTTTAAATGAAATATTATATTATTAATTGTTATTTTATTCCTAAAAATCTAAGGTTCGTCCAAATGACTTAGATACGGATATATATATTAATAATAAACAATTTGGGGTTAGTTTGGCATTTTATAGTAAGTGTATTAACCATATAGTGAAAGAAAACAAAAAGACACGGTAAAAGTTAAATTATTTAACTTAGAGATAAATCTAATTGATAAGGTTAAAATAATACCCTAAACTTGTCTAAATCCTATTGGATGATAGGATTTATACCCATCCCCACTTTAGCTTCGAAATAAGACCCTTTGGAACCATTATAAATCGATTTTGACTTTAATATAAAATAATATTTTGAGATATTCCTAAGGTGCCCCTCTCCTCCCTTATAAAAGGGCACCTCCTCCCCCTCCTCCTCACACCAATTTGAGAACTCAAGCTCAGCCAAACCCTGAAATTTTCTCTTCTCCACTTCCCTAGAATAATCCTAGAGGTCTTGGTCTTCTTCAAAGACCAATCTTAGTTCCCTAAGTGGAGGATTCAAAGAGGCATTCCAAAGAAGAGGTAATATCCATTACCGATCTTTTCAATTTCTTTCTTCTTCAAATTCTTCTTATTTAGTTGTTTCATGATAAAGTAATAACATAAGTATTACTTACATACTGATATGTTATTATAAATATGAAACAACCCTAATTCACCTTCTATCCATCCTACGGAAAAATGAAATCACCGCGCGTGCGTACGTACGGAATACCGTCTCCACGCCGTGGTGTAATCTATTTTCCACCACCACCTTACAAGGATGGGTATAATGGTGTAATGAGTAACTATTTATGATTATTATAAAGTAATATTGATACTAAAATAGTATATATATACTCCAATACAATTCCACGATCATAGGAACGATATCATCACTCGTGCGTACGTACGGAATACCGTCTCCACGATGTGATGCGACTCGTTCTACATGATCATCATTACATAGTAATTATATAAATGAATTGAATGAATAAATATGATATATGTTACACTAATAACATTATATATATAAGGTATCTATAACCTTAAAAGAAGAATAAGAATTTATTCGGCAAAACACGCATAAGAACAAAAGGCAATAAAGACCCGAGTAACAAGTAACAATGAAATATTACTAACAAGAAGCTAAGAATATGACCATATATGATATCATATAAATATGTATGATTCTGGAATAAGTCAATAACATTATTTAAACCATTATACAGGAGCTTCGGACACGTACAAAGCAAATCGGACCTAAGGTAAGGGAAATATCACAATCTCATTTTTATCCGAGATTGTTTATACTTTAGTATTTACTGGGGTGTATTTTTTCATCAACATCCATATTTCCTCAATATGTAATATTATTTCCATCCACCTACAATTGTTTAAATCCAATTTTACCCTTCGGTGAGTTTTTAGTAAAAGATATGAAAGGAATCTTTTGTCGTTTTTTCGTACGAGGTACTTTTTTGACTTTTCCGACAAAAGTACGAGAAGAATGTTTTTTAACTTATACGGCATGAATTGATTTTTAAAACATTATTTCCAAGAAGCTTCCTTTACAAGTTTTCAAGTTTATTTTTAATCAACTTCTTTTAGTTTTAAATTGTAAGACATGTTAAGAAAGGAAAATGTTTTTGAAGTAGAAAGGATATTTTCCTCAAGAATGGATTTCAAGTGTTTTATCAAAATTATTTTCCATCTAAGATAATAAAGGGTTATGTTTCTATCCCTATTATTACATGGATTTGATTATGTTGTGATGGAAATATTTTTATGAATTCCTTTATCTTATATGAATTTTTTTATGATGTCATGTTGTTTAAGAATCCCATTTTTATTACATGGGTTATGAAATGATGTATGATTTATGATTTTGTGGCACACATAAGAATGGTATCATTATGAGATGGGTGGGACCTATATCTCCCTCCAATGCATTGGGTAAAGATTTTATATCTCATGAGATATACATGGCTGGAATGGTAGGTTATACCGGTTCAGTGAAACAGGACTGAAACGAGGGTCACTCGATTCAGAAATAGACTTTGTCCACTAAGATAGTCTTGGCAATGAGTCTTGACTAACAAGAAATGATTCTCTATGATTATGTGTGTATGCCACAAAGTTTAATGTTTTAAGTTATGATTATTGTGAATACATTTCACTTCCATGAGTTATCCCAGGTTATGAAATTATGATCTCTTTTGCAGGTTAAGATTTCCAAAAGTTATGTGCTTATGTATATGATGTGATTTATATTTCTTTTGTTTACCCTTACTAAGCATTTGAGCTCACCCTTTTATGTTTTCTTTTCCACAGGATATAAAGTAAGGTTTTAGGTAAAAAAAAGGAAGATCTTTATGGGAGATGTTGAAGATCTTTCACCAGGATTAGAAGATTATATTCCGAGTTTCCAAAGACACTAAACTATTACGGTCCTTGTGTGTGTGTTTTTGTAATGTACTAAGTATTCTGCAAAAGTAATGTAATGTACATGTATATAAAGCTTCGGGTCGTTACACTGTAGGGGGGTTGTGCAGTGGGATGGGACTGTAGGGGGTGTGTAGTGGGTGGGGGGGGGGGTGAAATGGGAGGGGGTTGGCTGTAGATGGGTTATGCAGTGGGGGGTGGGGGATATAGGGGGTGGCTGTGCAGGGTGGGGGCTGCAAGGGGTGAGGGGGGATGTGCAATGTGGGGGGTGCGGGGGGAGGTGAGGGAGGGGGACTGCAGGGGGGCTGTGGGGGGGGGGGGTTGGTTGTAGGGGGGCTGTGTAGTGGGAGGGGTTGGCTATAAGGGGGGGGGGGGTGTAGGGGTGGGTGTAGTGGGAGTGTGGGTGGGGGGGGGGATATGTAGTGGGATGGGGTTGGTTGTGGTGGTGGTGGGGGGGGTGTGTGTGCAGGGGGGGGGGGGGGGTGGTGTAGAGGGGGATATGTAGGGTGGGGGTTGCAGGGGGTGAGGGGGATGTGGGGGGTTAGGGGTGGGGACTATACGGGGGATGTGGTGGGGAGGGGGTTGTGTACTGGGAGGGGGGTTGTGGGGAGGGGGGTTGCATAGTGGGAGGGGTGGCTATGGGGGGGGGGGCTGTGCAGTGGGAGGTGGGGGATATAGGGGTGTGTACAGTGGGATTGGGGGCTGTACAGTGGGATGGGTTTTGGCTTTGGGGGGGGGGGGGTTGTAGGGGGTGGCTGTGCAGGGTGGGGGCTATAGGGGGTGAGGGGGGTTGTGCAGTGTGGAGGGTGGGGCCTACAGGTGGGAGCTGGGGGAGGGGGGCTCGGGGGGGGGGGGGTGGGAGGGGGGCTCACACACCACTAGTGATTAACATCACCCATTGTCACATGGGCCTTTACCAACACATACCCATGGAACCAAAGACAAATAAAAGGAAGGCATAACAACAGACTACACCAGAACCAAGCCACCATACATGCATTTCTAGAACCTACACCAACCAGAGTATCTTAGCCCCCTTAAAACATACCCTCAGAAAAACCCTCCAATCCAATATCCAGAACCCTCACCCAAGGCCAAAAAACAAGTATCTCACACCCTCCAAACCT